>VZSZ01007841.1:1193397-1317496 GCA_013398815.1 Ibidorhyncha struthersii
ATCCCAGCAGAAGTCACGGACCTCCGAAGCCCTAGGAAAAGTTATGGACCTCCAACAATCCCAGACCTCAAAAATCTCAAGAGAAGTCACAGACCTCCAAAGTCGCAGACCTGCAAAATCCCAGGAGAAGTCCCAGACCTCCAAAGTCTCAGACCTGCAAAGCCCCCAGGCCCGTCTGTTTTGAAAAAAAACAAACAAACAAACAAAAAAACAACCCCAAAATTATTGGGAGCATAAGGGCCAACCCCAAACCTGATGGTTCATTTTGCAGTGGATGCTTTTTATTTTCATTGTCTTTGAGCTCAAAGCAACACCAACAGCTCACCTGACCACCAAACCTTCCTGCAGACGCCCATGGTTCCGCAGCCAAAACAGTCTGACAGTGAATGTTCTCCTCTCCCAAGGCAGGATGAAGGGCCCAGGCCCCACCCCACCAGGAACACACGGCCACGGGCGTGCTGGTTTGGTTTTCTCCCTTGGAGGCTCCTGCTGGCTGACACCCACGGAGCAGGGGAGTGCAGAGGCATCACCGCGCTGGAAATGGAGCTCCCATCCAGCCGGGTCCCTGCTGGCTCCCTGTGCAGGGCACAGCGGTCCCTCCAAAGAAAACCACAAACAACAGATACGTGTTTATTTAAAAAACTCTTGCTTTCCCCCCCCTTTCCGCCCAAGCTTTCCCCCTTACCATGCAGCAGCTGCAGGGATTTCCCCAATTTTCTCCTCCACTGGTTCCAGCCATGAAGACCCCAGCACAGATGTCATGAGGGGACACCACTGTGCCCCAAACACACTGAGCAGAGAAGCCACAGTGGGTGTCTTTCCCGAGACCCCATTCCATTTTGGGGAGGAAAAGCCATACTCACCAGAAATCAGCCATTTCCAACACCAGACTCGTTAGCAACCAGAGCTGAGCATCAAACACATAACAGTGAAGACATTTCAGAAGCCAGCAAGTTGGGAAGGTGTTTCAGCAGCACTGTCCCCTGCCAGCACCGGTCAGCTGCAGCTGCCAGCAGAAAAAAAAAAAATAAAAATCAGGAAAAGCGAGCAGTGGTGTTTTGTGGGATGGAGCTTAGTCCTCTATTTGGGGGGCACAGGGAAATCCCTTTGGATGGCCTCCGCCGGGCCCTTTCTTTCCCCAGGGGACACAAAATCATTAAAAGGAGTTTTCCGGAAAAAAAGAAGTGAAGCGCAACTGCATTTTTCAGAAGGAGTCGCCAAGACCAAGGTCCTTTCAGCCCCTGTTTGGAAATGGGATGAATCCTTGAGAGTGATACCCCCCGCTAATGCCTAACACCGCACAAAGAGGAGCAAACAAGGTGCTTGGTAGGAGGCGTGAATAATATATAAAGATAAAAAAAAAAAAAGCATTTAAAAGGAAAACAGCAGAGAATGGCAAATCTGGCATCACTGACGACATCCTGCTGCCCATCGCCGGTAACACCCCACACATGACACTCTGAACCTCATTAATCATTTACTGGTATTGACGGCGTGATTTGGCACAACCAGGATTCCTTCAAAGTCCGGCCGAAGCCGGTGCCAGCGCGCCACCGGGGCGTCGAGGCAGCGACTCCTCTCTGGGCGCTGCCACCCTGGGCGGGACCCCGCGCCGGCCCTTCTCCCGGGAAGGATGGAGGGGAAAGGCCGGCGGGGCTCGGAAGCCCCCCGCGGCTGTGGGGGCCGGTGACCGGGCTGAGCGCCCGCAGGCCGCGAGCCCCGCTCCACTCCACGCGTGTCCCCCGCCGCGCCGCACCGCCCCGCCCCGCGCGGAACGCGGCAGCACCAATGGGGAGGCGCGGGGAGGCCGGCGACGCCTTTTATTGGCTGCCGCCCCTGCATATATTATCGGGCGGCGGCGGCGGCCGCGGAGCAGCAGCAGCAGCAGCGGGACTCGGCGCGGCGCCGGGAGCGGCACCGGGAGAGCCCGATCGCGGCGGGCGCGGGATGCTGGCGGGGCCGCCGGGGGCTGCCTGCCCGCCCGGCGATGGGGCGGTGCAGGGTGGCCGGGAGACGGCGACGGGGAAGGGCCCGGGGCAGCTGAGGCGAAGCGGAGTAGGACGGGACGGGACGGAGAGGCGGCCGGGGCCCCGCCGGCGCTGAGCGGGANCCGCGGCCCCGCACGGCGAAGATCCCGGGTACCGCCGTGCGCGACGGTGGAGGAGCGACTCGGCCGCCGCCGGCTCGCTCGGTGACCTTGGCCAAGTTGCCTCCCTGCACCGGGCTCGCTTGGCAGCCGCCCCGGTGAGGATGGGGGTAAAGGAAGGCAACGAGCCCTTCCCGGGCCGTAGTCACCCCGCTGCCCGAGTCGGGGGCCCAGCAGGTCCGGGCGGCTGCGACCGGCCCGGTGGAGCCGGGTGCTGGCAGGCTGCCGGGGTAAACAAGATGCCCGGGAGGCAGGAAACCTGCTGCTGCTTGCGCAGGGTGCCCCGCTGCGAGGGAGATGCCCCGGGGCCGCAGGGACTGGGGGAGATGCCTCCCGAAATGCTCAAACACCTACTTTACTGTTGGGCATATATAAGTCAACAGGAGAGGTCTCCTCTCCCCCGCGCTGCCACGCAGGGCCCCGCTGCCACGGGCTCTCCCGCTGGAGCACCGGGCTGAGGCGAGCAGCGGGATCACCTGTCGGAAGATGTTCGCTCACCTCGAACCCTACGTGCGGGTACCAGCGCGATGCCCGGTAACCTCTGGTACCGGCAGCTCTGGGAGACGGGGGTCCCCGGCTGCGAGGCTCGATTCCTTTCATTAAACGCTTAATTTTTTTCCCGTGGGAAACAAAACTCCGGATCTTTAAAGCACCGAGCTCGAGAGCATCAGCTCTCGGCACGGTGATGTCCACCCTCTCCTGCCCCTTCTTAAGGGGGGGTCCCGCACGCCGCTGCCCTCCGAGGCCGCCCTGGGGCAGAGCTGGCGGGTACCCGGGCTGCCCCCGCGGTGGTCCCGGGGCCGGGCTGGATGAGCCTGGCTGCTGCGGGGCCGGGTGGGACCTGCCGGCAGATGTCAGTGTCCCCTCTCTATCAACAGCCAGGAGGGTCCGTACCAGCCCCGGACATGTTGCAAGGAGCCCCCTGCACTCTTTTTAGAAGCAGAGCTGACTTTAGTGGGGGTTCAGTGACAGTTTTGAGGCCTGGGGAGAAGCAGGGTGCTGGGAAGGGGGCTGGCACCCCGAATCTCCTTCTGGTTCTCTGCCCAGCACCAGCCATCCACTGCCTTATTTACCCTGTACCACAAAGGCTTTGCTACTGCCGTGCATCACTTCCCACCTGTGACACTTGTCACCTGTGTGAAGGCAAGGGAGGAATGGGAGGGAATGGTCCTCACCTTGCAGTGCCTCCAGCTCCTGCATGAGGCTGGTACTCGGCTTGCTCTGACAGCAAGGTCCACGGTGCGGGGGTGTGAAGGATCTGTCCTTTTCAGGGAGGGGGCTGCAGGATGCTCTTTCACGGCCCTGGTGTGCAGGGATGCCCTTGCCCGGCCCCAGAGACCCGTCCGCAGGGATGCTTCAGGCTGAGAGTTCAGCACAAGGTGGGGGAAGCCAGTGCTGCGGCTGCCGTTGCTGTGCTGGGGGGAGTTGTGTTTTGCACATTGCTCTTTTAAGAAGCTTTCTGCCTGTGGGTGTGAAAGTCTCTGGTGAGCAAAGCCAGAGGGCAGAACACATGGCACTGGTGTGACACGGTGCACACAGTTGCTGTCTCCCCTGATGGCAGCCCAGGCTTCATCTCATTTGATGTCTTATGCAAATCCTTAGCTCCCCGAGTCCTGGGATTTCCTGCTATTTTCCTTTACTCTCATCTTCAAGTGTCTTGCTCTTAAGGATGTGAAGAAAAGCTAATAAAAGGAACCCAAGTCATCAAGTCTTGCAGGTTTTAAAACCAGTCTCATGAGCTGGGGGGAAGGCAGTGACTTAAAATCACTTAGCAATAGTGACTGAACGGGCTGTGGGGGGTGGTTTGCAGGAGAATCAGTTCACAGCCACTACATTGCTGCTTGGGCAGGGATGGCAGGCTCCGAGGTGTCTGTCCCCATGCTTGCTGCCCAGAGCCACGTCTCCACAGGCCGGGTGCCAGGAGGCTGACAGCACCCCGCCATGCCCACTTTGCCAGCGATTACAGTGCTGCTGTCGCACCGGCAGTGCCTGGCTCGGTCACTTAATTACCCCAGCAGATCAATGAGGCACCAGTGCTTCCTTGGGAGCGTGCGGATGTGAGCCTGGCATCGCGCTGCACCGTGCTGAGAGCTGCCCATTGCAAACCATGACAGAGCAGGGAGGGCAGAGGAGGCAGCGGTGCAGGCAGGGAGAGGCAGGGCTGGGCACAAGGGAGCTGCGTCCCATGAAGCCCCAAGTGAGGTTGGTGGCTCTGGAGCAAGAGGCTGAGCATCCTGCAGGATCAAGCCCTTTGGGATTGTCTGTCCCGGGGGATGCAAGTGGCAGAGCAGGAGGTGCCCTGGGTGCCTCCATGAATTCACATAGGCATGGCTCAGCTGAGTCAATCCACTTCAGAAGCTAAACTGCACTTAACATCTGCCCAGACTCTTTTAAGTGGCCTTAATTTGATAAAGCTTTCCCACATTTAATGAGAAGGTGACTCAGTCGCTAAGTTTGACGTTCATTTCCACTAAAAAGCATCTGCAGGGAGCTAGAGACCTGTCCCCATCGCTCCCTGCTCCCACTCGGATGTGCCTTTGTTCCCGCAAAGCCCCATGGCTGGGCACATCCCACAGCTCTGCCACCAACAGGTATTGCTCTGCCTGGCACAGATATCAGGTGCTGCTTTTGCTCTGGGCAAACAGGGGGTAGTGCCAGAGTCTGTCCAGAGTCCTGTGCTTCCCCATGGCACCCAGCAAATACCACCGCAGCCTCTCCCGAGGGCACGCTTCACAGTTTACGTATCTCTAGATCCGTTCCTGCAGCATGAAAGGGCAGAAATCAATGTTAATGCCTCCGACAATTAGCTAACGTCTTAATTATCAAACTTGGCCTGATTAGTGGTGGAGCGCGTGGCTCCGGAGATGCCGTCAGCATGGGAGCAAGCAGGACCTCGGCATTACTCTGCAGGATGTTGCCGCTGTCGCCATCAGCTCCAAGGGCAGTAGAGAGAGGTTTTTTCAGCTCACCCGAGCTGCTCGCCGGGCACACGAGCATCCCCGTCCACACCTCACACCATCCTGCCTTGGTGTCTCGAGACATTTTGGATGAGGACACCCACTGCAGAAGCAATCCCGTTGCCATCTCAAGGGTGGGAGGGCGCCTCTAGGAATTGCAACAAGCAATTTTTAAGATGCAGCTTGTGACGAGTGACAGTCTGGGCTGTGCACCGGCTGTCACTGGAGGGACACTGGGGACATTCTGCTGCAGGCAATGGGGACGTGGAGGGCTGCAACAAGATCAGGAAGACTTGGCTGGGAAAGAGGTTGTGGTCCTGGGAAGGTTTGCCAAGAATATTTGCATTGGCATTCTTCTTCCTTTGCTTTAAGGTTTTTATAGAAGGGGGAAGGAAAAAAAAATTAACAAGCTGGACATTTTCCAATTTTTGTGATGCAAAACCCTAAATAAAAAAAAAAAAGAGTAGTCAGATGCTTCTCATCAAATCTTCATTCTTTTGGATCAAGAAAAAGTGATTAGAAAGTTATTTCCAGCTCTAGTAGTAAGGTCAAGAGGGTTACTTGTTTCCAAAGAGCTTTGCTCTCCCCAGGATGATGCTGGTGTGAGGAGGTGGAGGTGCACCCCAATCAGCATTGCCCCCAACCCTGCAGAGCAGCAGCCCCTCAGCAAAACCAGAGCCCTCCCCCGCCTCCATGCGCATAGAGCTGTGTGGACTAAGGACTATATGGAGCTATAGCAATTTCTGCATGTACTTGTTTTATATAACCCCTGATCGATACAAACAAATAAATTAGCCCAGCTAACAATGGTGCAGGAAAGGTGCTCCTTGGGGATAAGCTCGCTGTGTAACTCAGTGCAGCCCCGGTGCAGGCTCTCCTGCCCGCAGTGGCTTTCCCATTCCTGCCTGACTTGGGGCTTCAAGTTTCTGTTGGCAAGGATGCTCGCGTGCGTCAGCACCCGTCCCCAGGCAAGAGCCCGGCTCAGAGGTGCCAGCACTCAGGGTGTAAATAAGAGGCAGGTGTACATAAGAGCTTATTTAGCAAGGCTGGAAAGTTTGTTGCTTTAAGGTACTCTGCACACTAGGAGGGGACCTTTTCTGGATTTGGCCCAGTCAAGCACTGGAAGTACGCAATTCTGACTATTTTTATTGCTCTGTAGTAAAACATGAGGTGGCTACAGGGAAACGTCTCATGTTCAGCCATGAATCTCAGAATAAGCTCCCCAGGAAAGGCAGCAGAGCAGGCTGTCTGGGGACAGCAGCCCAAGGGAAGAGGTGACCCAAGATGGCTCCATCCCTAATATCTGTCCCCATGATAGGGAGGTTTGCTGCCTTGAGCTGCGGTGCTGGGAGGGGAGGTGGGAGAGAGGATTTGGAGGGGAACGGCAGCACAGGGAGCCCCTCTCAGGGAAGGCACATGGGGGGTGCCCCCGTGCTGGTGGTGACAAGGGACTAGTCAGTGCTGGTGGGAAGCTGTTAGCATCCAGGATGGTTTTCTGGATGAAACAGTGCTCTGCCTGGTACCCCCACCCCAAAAGCCCCTCTGTGCTTTGAATCAAAGGAAGGATGCTGCCATATCCTCCTGATTTACACCAGTAAAGCCTCATGGAGGGCAGCGAGGTAACTGGTGTGAGACTGTCCATACCAGCCTGTGGTGGTGTGAAGTGGTGATGGATGAGGCTAGTGTCCCATGGTGCTCATGGAAAAGCATCCCTTTGGCCGTACAGAGCCAGGTGGGGGGAGAGGGGGCCAGCCAGGGAGCAGCCCCTGCCCCCTGGCCCAGCTCCACCTCGGCTGGGGTGGCCAAGAGCCAACTAAAAGCCACAGACAATGACAGACCAAGGAGAGTGCCGAGCGCGTTTGTGGTGCAACAGGCAGGCTACCTAACGTGCTGGCTATTTAAGCAAGGTGTTTTGCTGGCACAGCCATATTTAATGCTACAAGCAGAGCGTTTCCATGAGCAGGGTTTAGAAAGATGCTGCTCAAAGGAGTGCTCTTGCCTTGGGAGTGCTGCTTTCCTCCCTGTCACAGGGGAGCTTAGCCCATGGTCAGCATCTAAACCATCCATAGGATTTGCTGCCAGGCCCTGGCTCCCACCGTGCCCTCCCGGGCACGGCAGCTTGTCCCAGCTCCCCAGGTCACCGGGCACAGCACAGCAGCAGGACCCACAGCTGTAGGGTTTAATACCAAGGCTCACGTGCTCCTTTGGTCCCCAGGCCACTTCCATTTTAACTGCATCTGCAGATATTCCTGGGGAGGAGAGCAAGGTGCTTACCTGCTTCAGACAGCCGTGGCATCCTGGCTGCCTGCTTCCCCCTGGCCCAGCTTTGGTTGCAGGCAGGGAAGATTTCAGAGCAGCTGAAGTGCCTCGGCTGCTCAGCCATCACCCGCACGTGGCAGCGCACGAGCAGCTCTGTGAGCAGCCGGTGTTGGGTCCTGCCACGTTTCAGCAGGGGATACCCCCTCTAACCCTTAAGGTGTGGAGCGAGGAAACCAGCCTGACATTGCTGGTCCCAAAATCCCTGCCCACCCCGGCATGGGGGCCCATTTGTTTGGGCCAGGATTTAGCCACGTCACAGCCATGGGGGACTCCACATGCCAGGAGCAGGAGGCAACAACTTGGGCGTTATGCAGCTGCCTGCAAGGATGGGAGAAATCAGGATGACGTGGAAAAACTGTGCGGGGGGGACAGAAAAAAACCTGCCTGCTGCCCCTGCCTGCCCCACTGCCCTGGCACCCCCAATCTGGTGATGCGAAAATCTCAGCTTTTGTTCAAAATTAACAGGGCCTCAGCCTCGAAGGCTGAGCAAGAAGCTGAGAAAGCGTAATCAAAGCACACCCTTAAGGGTTTAAAAATAGAAGAGAGGGAGAAAATTTTTTTTCAAAATAATAATACATGTTAAAGCACGATGATTCATCTGGCAAAGCCCCGTTCAAGAGAGCGTGGGGCTGGTGTGCGCTCGGCAGGGGCGAGCATTTGGGCTCCCAGCCCCCACCAGCCACCTTCCTCACAGCCTGGGGGAATAAAATCACCTCCCCTGGAAGCACTGCGGTGGTGGCTTCCCTGTTTTTAGGCAAACAGCTCTTGCTGCCTGGCAGGACACCTCACCCCACCTCACCTTGCCCCAGCTCTGCCGGACCTTGCAAATTCAAGCTCTGGCTCCGGGGCTGCTGCTCCCAGCAAAGCTCTCTCTATGTTCCTGCAGATACTGCCATATATACACTGAGATGAGACCAGAAAGGTCTTGTCTTGAGATAAATGCTGATTGAGTTCAAAACACCACTGTGATCAGCCCAGACAGCCTTGGGCTGGACATCCATCCATCCATCCATCCATCCATCCATCCATCCATCCATCCATCCATCCATCCATCTCAGCCACTGGCAGGATGCAAAGAAAAGTCAATTGCATGCAGCTCAACCCGTACCTAGAAAAGCTCATTTTTTCCAGTTCCCTATGCTTATTCTTTTTCAGCCCTCATAAAACAAGCTGCTCGTGCGTGTGATGGGCATCCCCAAAGCCCAGGGTGCAGAGGCAGCCCATTGTCCCCACCACATGGGCACCCCATAGGAGCAAGCTTGGCTCACCAGGCTGATGCACAGCAGAGAAAAACATAAAGAAAAAGCCAGAACTTTCTCAGACAGGCACTAGCCAGGTTTTCATTTAGCTTCAGCAGCAGCCAGCACTCCTAACCCCATAAACTCTCAACTCCTGTGGCACAACCAGTCTGTGCCCGATGCATGGCTCTCCCTGGAGCACGGCTTTCCCTTCATCAGCCTCCTTAAAGCAAACCCCACCTTCCCTTAGCTTGTGGTTGCACCTGGCACCTTGCCCCGTGCCACCGGCCTTACAGGCTCCTCGCTTTGCGCGGTGCCGTTGCAGGGCAGGGCTGTCCTGGAGGATTGCCGTGGGGCGAGAGAATGAAGAAGCCGGCTGAGCCGCAGCAGGATGAGGCGGCAGGACCTCCTGCGTGCTGACAGGCCCCCGCCGATGCTCCTGTGGCCGCTGGCCCTCCTGGCCCTGAGTGTGTGCTGCCACTGGGGGGTGGCCAGCGGGGCGGGCGGCACGGTGCCCCAGCAGCATGCTGCCCCTGAGACCCCTTCCTCCTCCTCATCCTCCTCTTCTTCGGGCCGGGCACCCCTTGACTGGCTCCTCACCGACCGGGGACCCTTCTACCGAGCCCAGGAGTATGTGGACTTCATGGAGCGCTACCGCCAGGGTTTCACCACCAGGTACAGGATCTACAGGTGAGCGGCAGCACCGGGGGCCAGCCCTTCAGCGGGTGCCCTGGGAGGGGGCTGCAGCGTAGGGGACTGCGGGAGGGGGGCGCACAGCAGAGCAGACCCCTATGTGCAGGGGAAGCTGCCCATCGAGAGAGACGGTGGGTGGGTGTATGTGAGATGCTGCTTTCCTGGGTGATATAACAGCCAGCCCCCCAAAATGCTCATGGCATGGCTGGGATGGGCTTCAGGTGGGATTTGCCCTGAGCCAGGAGTGATTTGGTGTGCAGGTTGAGATGGGATCAGCCCTTATGGTGGGTGGCACAGAAAGATGTGCCTTTGTCCTTTTGCCGTGCACAAGGATTTCTCTGTGCCAGATTACGGAGCCTGCCTGGATGGGGCTGGGATGCTGCTGGGGCTCACAAAAAGCCACCCTGACAGACCCCCTGGCACATCCCCAGTTCCTTCACCCCATAGACTGTGGCAGTGGGATGCTACATGCATGGGGGCCAATGCTGGAGTGGGTTTCTTGCCAGTAGAGAACCAGGTCTGGCAGCAGTGGGGTCCACTGATGCCGTCAAAGGGCCAGCCCATAACAGCCAGCATGGGAAACCCGCTCCACTGCCTCCTGGTGCTAACTGGAGCTGTCACCTCCTACTAACAAGTCCTTTTCCCTCCTCTCCTCCTTGGTGCCAAGCCATGGGGGTTTCCAGCAGCAGAGCAGAGCCCAGCTGCTGCCTCCCAGGGGAGCTGATGCGGGTGCCGGGATGGTAGCCTTGGCACCCCCAGAGAGCTCCTCTTCCCCCTCACCTCTTTCCTATGGGCTGACGCTGCCATGCTGAGGGACCCCAGGGAAGCTGCTGGTGACAGTAGTGGGACGGGAAGGAGCAGCTGGAGGGACAACAGCTGGTTCGCACCTCCTCTGAGGTGGAGGACCCACTAGCAGCCTTCAGGGCTTGCTTTGCCTGTGGGATGGGATGGGGGGAATTGGTGTGGGGCTCCTGGCCCCCAGCCCCACATGCCCCAGCACCCAGGGAGCGTGCATGCAAGGGGAGAGGCAGCATACCTCCCCGCCTCCCCCAGCCGTGCCCCCAGCTCTGCCTGTGACCCCAGCATCCTACTTTCTAGACCCAAAAGTCATAACGGGAAGCCACTGGCACCCACCGAGCCTCTAGGCTGCTTTGTGCCCATCCACTCCTCCCTCTCCTTCCTTTCCCAACCAGCCCTAATTAAACTGTCTGAAAGCCACCGCCTGGTTTTAATTAGAGCAAAATGCTGAAGATTAGGCTGAAATCAGCCACTGGTTGTTTACGGGGCCGTTGGTAGTTCGAGGCAGCGGCAGGCTGGTGGCTCCCCACCAGGGCCAGGCGATGCTGGGGAGCTGGTGGGGCGATGGGGAAGCATTTTCACAGCCTCCAGGACCCACCACCAACCCTACCACATCCTAATGCTTCCAGCTTCCTACAGAATGCTGCCAGTACTTAAAACCATGAAACCCCCAGATGTTGGATTTTCACCTGGATCCATAAGGATGGGGATGGAGGATGGATGAGGCCCATCCAGCCCAGCGGGCTGGAAGAGGCTCTGGCCCTGCCCTGGGCTGTGATTAATGTCCATCGAAGGTGCCTGATTAATCAATGTCAGGCATCTCCGTTGCTTGTATCTCGTTATCACCATTGATGGCTTAGGGAGGGACGATGCTTTCATTCTGGCTGGATCTATAGCTGGCAAGTACACACAGCGGGTCCTTCACCTTCGACACAGCACTGGAGAGGTCAGGATGGTCCCAATGGGAGTTTTTCCACCTACTGATCCCCTGCCCCGAGGTGGACACAAGACAGCAGAGGAGACAGCGTGCACGTGGCATGGCCGGGCCAGCTTTGAACCCTCTCCCCACCGCTGCTCTCCTCCCACAGAGAGTTTGCTCGCTGGAAGGTGAATAATTTGGCCCTGGAGAGGAAAGACTTCTTCAGCTTGCCGCTTCCCCTGGCCCCTGAATTCATCCGCAACATCCGTCTGCTGGGACGCCGGCCCAGCCCCCAGCAGATCACCGACAGCCTCATCAAAAAGTATGGGACCCACTTCTTGCTCGCTGCCACGCTGGGAGGTGAGTGCTGGTGGGTGCTCGCTCCCCGCTCGCTCCTTGCTTGCACAAGGCAGCATGCAAAGGAGGGAGGGTGGGAAAATAAGCGCTGCAGGAGAAATAAAGCCAAGAAGGGGAAGGGGGGAGAGCCCAGCAGCCCCCCAAAAGTGTTGCGTGTTCCCTCCAGGAGAGGAGTCCCTGACCATTTTTGTGGACAAGCGCAAGCTGAGCCGGAGGGTAGAGCCCTCTGTGGGGGCCGGGAACAATTCAGGGGTCTCACTGGAGACCCTACACCAGCTGGCAGCCTCCTACTTCATCGACCGGGAGAGCACGCTGCGCCGGCTTCACCACATCCAGATCGCCACAGCCGCCATCAAGGTAGGCGAGAGTGCGAGGGGGAGGGCAGCGCAGGGTGACAGCGACCCCGGGCCTCGCCAGCGGCCCCTCAATGCTGTCCGAGACCCTAAAGCAGCATCACACGCCGGGGAGGGGAGACGGAGGGGGAGAGCAGGCAAAGTTAGCACATCCATGTTATTTATGGGAAATTGGGCACGCTAATGAAGGCACATTTTTCAGCAGGCTGCAGGCAGGGCTGCCGCCTGACAACAAGCCAATTAGCAGGCAATTAGTTCTCTTCTCCAAGCATCGCCTTGCTACGGGGAGCAGGGCATGGCAAGCCTGGCCAGGGGTTATTTGCAGCACTTTTGGCGGGTTGGCACATGCCCTGGATCCCCTTCTGCGTCCCTGACCACATGTGGGTCTCCCGCTTAGGTGACCGAAACACGGACAGGGCCACTCGGCTGCAGCAACTACGACAACCTCGATTCAGTGAGCTCAGTCCTGGTGCAGAGCCCTGAGAACAAAGTGCAGCTCCAAGGTAGGACCAGGCTGGTGGGGACGTGGCGACGGACGAGTGCTGCCGTGGGATGCTTGCGGGTGTGCAAAGGACTGCAGGGGAGGATGCTGGCTCGAGATGCTGCTTTTAATTTAAGGGCTGGGGAGGAGGGGGGATGAAAATAATCAAAGCTGGGCAGGATGAGGTTGTTGCTCGTCTGCCAAAAGGAGCCAAGATCGATGCAGAGCCCAGACAAGTGGCTCCACAACAAGTTGATATGAAAATCACGTGAGGGTGGGAGGCCAGGGAGGGGGAAGGCTCATTCCCTTCTCGCCCAGGCAGTGTTTTCAAGGGGCTCTGTGCATGCCCTGATGCTCTTGGGGCTGCTTCCCACTCACAGGGCTGCAGATGGTGCTCCCTTCCTACCTGCGGGAGCGGTTCGTGGCAGCTGCCCTCAGCTACATCGCCTGCAGCTCGGCTGGAGAGCTGGTGTGCCACAGGAGCGACTGCCACTGCCAGTGCCAGCCTGCCTTCCCCCGCTGCAACTGCCCTGAGGCTGACATCCAGGCACTGGAGGGGAGCCTAGCCCAGCTCCAGCGAGCCTGGGAGAGCCACCACGGCCAGTTTGAGGAGTCAGGTGAGGCTGGGGAGACCCCACCAAGCATCTCCCTCCCTGCCATCCCTCCTCTGGGAGCAGTCCAGGCTGGGTGGTCAGGCTCCAGGGCAGGATCCAGGGTGGTCATCTCTTCAAAGACCTGAGAGCGTGGTTGGAGGGAGGTTGGCTCCAGCCCTACCTTCACCACTTGCTCTCTTGGGCCTGCTGACAGTGTCTTTCTCCTCTGGCAGAGGAGTTTCAGGCCTTGGTGAAGAGGCTCCCTGGCGACCGTTTCCTGAACAGGACGGCCATCTCCCACTTCTGGGCCATGGACCTGGACATCCAGCAACGCTACCAGCAGCTGGGCACCAGCCTGAAGCTGCTCTCCAGGAAAACCCACCGACTCATCCGGCGGCTCTTCAACCTCAGCAAACGCTGCCACCGGCAACCTCGCTTCAGACTGCCAAAGGAGAGGTAAGATGCCATGGCATCTCTGTCCCACACTGGGGACACTGCTCAGAGCCCCGAAGAGAGTTCAGACCCACAGCCCATCTCCCCATGGTTGGGACTGGAGGAGCTCCCACCATGCTGGAGGGCTGCCCAGGGCTGAGCAGAGGCAGCAGGGGCAGCCACTCTGGGATGTGGCCTTGAGAGGTTAAGTCCAAGCCTGGAGGTGGAAAATGGGGCTTGGTTCATGGAGGGCCACCAGCGTTGCAGAAGAGTGAACGCAAGGTGGGCAGCTCTTCCATGGGAAAGTTGGTGGCACCTCTAAAGATGCCACATAAATATCTCTCCTCCTGCATCTCTTCTCCACCAGGTCCCTCCCTTACTGGTGGAGCCGCGCACAGTCGCTCCTGTACTGCAGTGAGACCACCATGCCTGGGACCTTCCTGGAAGAAAACCACAGCTGCACATGTCCCTCTGACCAGCCCTCCTGCCAGGGGTCCATACCATGTGCCTTGGGTGAGGGTCCAGCCTGCGCCAGCTGCGCTGAGGACAACAGCACCCGCTGCGGGACCTGCAACCATGGCTATGTGCTCACCCAGGGCTTCTGCCGCCCTGAGGTGGCTGACTCACTGGAGCACTACCTGGGGTTGGAGACGGACCTGCAGGACTTGGAGCTGAAGTACCTCCTGCAGAAACGGGACAGCCGTATCGAGGTGCATTCCATCTTCATCAGCAATGATATGCGCCTGGGGAGCTGGTTTGACCCCTCCTGGAGGAAACGCATGCTCTTGACCCTGAAGAGCAACAAGTACAAGCCTGGACTGGTTCACATAATGTTGGCCCTCTCCCTGCAGATCTGCCTCACCAAGAACAGCACGCTGGAGCCTGTCATGGCCATCTATGTCAACCCCTTCGGGGGAAGCCACTCGGAGAGCTGGTTCATGCCTGTCAACGAGGGCAGCTTCCCAGACTGGGAAAGGACTAATGTAGATGCCTCTGCCCAGTGCCAAAACTGGACGCTCACCTTGGGTAACAAGTGGAAGACCTTCTTTGAAACGGTCCACGTCTACTTGCGGAGCCGCATCAAGTCTCTGGACGACAGCTCCAATGAGACAATCTACTACGAACCATTGGAGATGGCAGATCCCTCCAAGAACCTGGGATACATGAAAATTAACAGCTTGCAAGTCTTTGGCTACAGCCTGCCCTTTGAACCAGATGCTATTCGTGACCTGATCCTTCAGCTGGACTACCCCTATACACAGGGCTCCCAGGACTCAGCCATGCTCCAGCTGCTGGAGATCAGGGACCGGGTGAACAGGTTGTCACCCCCTGGCAAAACCCGCCTTGACCTCTTCACTTGCTTGCTCCGCCACAGGCTTAAGTTGGCCAACAACGAGGTGGCAAGGATCCAGTCCTCCTTGAGGGCCTTCAATGCCAAGCTGCCCAATGCGATAGAGCAGGAGACGGGCAAACTGTGTAGCTAACGGCTAGGGATGCTCAGATCTTGGAGTGAGGGGGCCAGGAGAAAGGACTCCTCGGGGAGGGGGGGAAGAATAACCACCCTAAAAAATTAAATCAAGGCCTTACCTTAGTGCCAACCACGTGCTTCCATGGTACACCCAGCGACTGGCCAAAGAGACACAGGGTTTGAGTGGATGGAGGACGCCAATGGGACTATGGAAGAGGGAAGGCTTGCACAGTGCAGGCTGGCTCCAAGGCTCCCCAGGCAGACTGGGGACGATGCCAGCACAGCCGCCTTGTGGCACGGCTTTTGCTCGAGTGTCGGTGGCTGGGGGGATGTGCCAGTGGCCAGGGGGAAAGTGACTCAGTCATTGACAGCTGCTGGTCCTGCTGGAGCAGATGCTTAACCCACCGTGAGGATCGTCCAGTGGTGGTCTCCTAGGCGCCCCAATTTTTGTAGTCTTTTTAAGAGAGGTTTTTACTGGCGCCTTCCCTTCCACAACCCCTGCGACCCTTCCTGCAGCCGTGCCCTCGCACACCGCACAGGGGAACCACGCTGCAGGCCTCTGAGATGCAGCAGATCTCTCCCAGCACCTCTCCACGAGCATCTCGTGCCTGTCGAGGCATCATCACCCTCGTACGGGAAGGACCTGGCACCTGGCCCATGGACACTGCTGTCACAGACACTGGCAGAGACCTCTGGGCCTCATTTCGGTACAAAAAAACCCACCCTGAAACCTAAAACAAAAGAAAGAAAAAGAAAAAAAATGTTTTATTTATGTATTTATTTATTTCTTTTGTTTGGGAGGGTTTTTTTTAAGGCCATTTATTTGGGGATGGTCATTTCTTGTCAGTGGCTCCAGCCAAGAGACATCTTAGTAAAATGTATCTGTTTAATATGTTTTTTAAAAAATGCTTTTTTTTGAGCAAAAGAGCAACCAAACAACTGAGAGAAAAGAAAAAGAAAAAGAAAAAAAAAACAAAACAGTTACTGTTATCTCTGGCCCTGGCTTTTCCCTTGCTGTATGGCAGGAGGGGATGGTAAGGAGGCTCCTGCGCGTGCCCAGCCACTGTGTCCCCCCCTGTGTCTCTGCACCACCCTGCTCTCTGGATTTTAGCCAAGCCTCCTGAGGAGAGGAAATGCCATCTGTCTCCTATTCATGTCTTCATTAACTCAGAGGGACAGGGCTCCGAGGTGGCCCATTAAGACCATCAGACATGCCTGGAGGCAGGGAGGGATCCTGCCCACACCTGGAGCTGGCAGCTCCTGCATGCTTCACCCAGCTCTCACTTTTGTTCCTGGTGGGGTGCCCAGAGCAGATGCGACACAATGCTGAGCTGGTGGGAAGGACCCGCGTGGCACCAGCCACATCTCATGTCCAACCTCCTCCTGGTCCCATGTAAACATCCACCATGGCCCAGGGTGAGCAGTGCCGCAACTCGATCACCTCCTTTGGCATGTACCACCTCTTTGGGCATGTCAAGCACGGCCCTTGGAAGGTTCACTTGATGTCCCTTAACTCAGGTATGGGACGAGATAGGGAATACCTGACCCCCAGCCACCCTTTCTGGCCAATTACAATTGTATAGACAGGTATGACGTTCATCTCTGTGTCCTCGCTCTATTGCTTGGTCCATATATGTAGGTTGCTCTGTACTTCTGGTATCCTCATTGACCTCCTCAAGGCCTTCTCACTCATCACCGCCTTAGAAAGGGCCCCAGACCAGGTGCAACCCATCCTGGACACCTCCCTGTGCTACACCCAGCGCAGGCATCAAGGGGCAGTGGGTTTCCCTGAGACCAGCACCTCCAGCAGCCCCACCACTGAGAAGCCAGTGGCATCTCGGGCACCTGCTCAGCTCAGCCCGGCCAGCCAGGGCAAAGAGCTGGGCAGCAGGGGCAGGCGAGCTGGCAGCTGACAGCTCGTTGGAGCAGGGCTCCCCTCCCTCCTTCCCCGCTGCTGCTGCTGCTGCGCTCAGCACCTGACTGGAATATCAAGCAGCGGCACTGCCCGGCTGTCGGATAGAAACACTGGGTATCCAAACAAGTGGCGCTCACCGCCTCAGCAGCTGCCCTAATTTCTTGGGCAAGGACAGGGTAGAGGGAGGAAGGAGCTGGCCCTCCAACCCACAGCATCCCCAAAGCAGCGAGTATGGACAGAGAGGATGGGCAGGGTGTAGGGAAANAGAACTGTGTCAGTGTTCGCATCTGAGTCCGCTTCCTAATCCTCCCTGGCTGGCAAAACTTGCCTGCTTGGATGCTGCAAAAGCGGTGGTAACCTGAACTCATCCATCCCGCTTCTGTCACCCACTTGTTCCCCCCCTCTCCTCCATCCTCGGGTTGGACAGATAAAGAGATAAACGGGAGGAAAATAACACCAGGAGAGATAAAGAGATAAGCGAGAGGAAAATAAAATGGGTGTAGATAAACTATGCTTGCTATTTATATTCCCTGTCTAATCTATCAATCCATCAGGCTGGCTATTGTGCTTATATAGCATCCCTCAATCTGTCACCTGGACTTCTCCATACATCTGTCTTCCTTTGGCCACGTCTCCTCCCTTGTCTCCCAGTCCTAAAGGAAAAAAAAAATCAGGCAATTAAACACACCAGGAGGAAATGAGAAGTCAAAGCCATCATCTTGGCTCCCCAGGGGAAGCCATCAGACATCTGCCAGGGGATGAGGAGGGTACAGGCAGGAGGGCTAGCAGTGCCGCCTGCTCCTGAGCAGGCAGGGCTGCCAGGAGGCTTCCCAGCTAGAAAGACCATTTTGGCTTCTGCTACACATCTTTCTGGGCCATCACATCACTTCTCTCCATCATCATGTGGGCCATGCATTGGGCTAACCTTCCTCAGCTCCATCTTCTGTCTACCCTAGACAGAGCATCCTACCATGCTTTTTGGTGCCCTTCACCAGTCCCACATCCTAAAGCCACCTGAACATGAACGCAAGAGCCATTGGGATGTCTGGCAGCATCTTGAGAAGCCACTGGCCAAGGCAAGGTGGAGCAGCTTCTACCTGGCAGGGGACCGACCCCGAGCTTCTCTGCCTCAGTGCTAGCTCCAGAGGTAGACAGGTCTGACAGTAATGGTCCCATGTGCATGGACAGAGGCAAATGAAGGCTGTTTACTTTCGATTTAATGCAAAAAAAAAAGCAAAAAGGGGCAGGCAGGCGGCTGGAGGGATGCGCCATCAATTCTGCATCCTTGATCATTGCCTCCCAGAGCAGTGCCTTAGTGACCAAGCATGGGGCTTCCCCTCCTTGCAGCCACCGAGCAAGATTTCATCATGTATTGCCCAAAAGCACTGATTTTGGCCCAAATCGCTGATTCCCATCAGGAACGAGACCATGCATGGCGTTCCCAGCCTGGCAGCTGGCACGGTGCCTTCTCAGCAAAGCACCCCATTGGGCAACGCAGGGCCCAGCAGACAAGGAGTGACAGCAGTGCCGAGCACATCCCTGGCCACCATCTCCCCACAACGTGGGGCTACACCACCTCTTTGACCGAGCGAAGGAAAAGAAGGGTACAGTTCCCTGGATTTTGCTGATAAATCGCTGTATTTGGGGAGAGAACCACTTCCACCTTTTGGAGGGGGGTAAGTGGATGAATTAGAGAAAGAGCAGAGCAGCACGCCCCCCGGGACGGACAGGAGGGACTGCCAGGCTGCATGTTAATCTCAGGTGGAAGCAGCCAGGTCCTCCCATCCCTGTTCAGCAATTAAGGCGCTCAATGGAGGTGATTAAGAAGATGAGGTTAATAACTGGAGGTCAGCATTTGATTACCTTTCCCCTGCAAAGAACAACGCCGACACCGGCAGGGCTGGCTGGAGAGTTGCTGCCACACGGCACTGGCAGGATCTGGCCTCTGGATGCAAAACGCCAGTGTGCCACCCTGAACCAGGAATTCAGTGTCAAATCCATTAAGTTTTAAAAACTGATATGTTTGGGGTTATCCTTACCTGGGCTCTGGTTTCTAAGCCCTGCATTTATACAATATTCTCTGCAGCGTGAAAGCCAGAGAGCTGCCTTTTAAATAACGAGCTGAGCTCCTCACTCGCTTGATTGCAGACACTCTGGTTCCCTCCGGACACGTTTATTTAGCAGCTCTGTCAGAGAAAAGGAGGTTGGGGAAAGGCTGAGCTGTTTTGCCCCCAGTCCCAGGAGCGGGATGGGATTATTTGCAGTGCTTTCCCCCAGCATCCCTGCTAACGGCTCCCAGGTACAAATTCATCCCCCCTCCATCTTCCAGCCCTGAAAGAGCTGGCGATGGGCTGTAGCTACACCTGCACCGAACAGGTCCAGCTATCCAATCTACACTCTTTTTCCCCTCTTGTGTTTTCACCCCTTTTCCATAGCACCAGCTGAGCCTCCAGCCCTGTGTGCCATGAGGTGGTGCGTTTGGCCTCATGGCCAAGAGCATCTCTGCATCAGGCTGGGCTGAAATAGCAAGGACAGCTTTACCGTGAAGAGCCAGGATGGAGAGAGGCCATGGAGCTAAGTCTGCATCCTTGTCTGCATCCTTACTCCAGCCTGCCTCAGTTTCCCCCTTCAAAGCTCCCAGCTGATGCTGTGTCAGCTCAGGAGGAGGGGATGGGATGCACAGGGGGTCAAACATCCCTGGGTAAGGAGCGGGGGAGCTCCAAGTAACACACCTTGCTGGCAGATACTCTTTTTCTTTGCATGCAAGCAGCACACTGGTGCGGATTTTGCTTGACGTTCATCCCCATGGTCTCTGCCCTCTTGGTTCAGGCTGCAGGACGGGCAAGAAGTGGAAATCAGACGTTTCGCTTGGCGGGAGGCTTCACGCTGAGCATTTTGCTCAGGGCTTCTCCAGCTTCGTTAGCTGCACATAACCACCAGGCAGCTGCCAACAGAGCTGTTTTGCTGTTTGACAGCATTTCTAGGGGAGGCAGGCGATGGCAAGCTGCCTGCGGACCTCTCCGCCCCAGCACGAGGATGCTCCCACTTCTTCCTTATAACATGGTTTCGCTGCAGGTACCAGAGATGCTCCTGGGCACGCATGGGATTGCCGCTCACTCTCCAACTAACCAAGCAGACTGTGGGGTGCGATCCTTGGGAAAACAGGAACGCCAGGTTAGGTAGTGCTGTGGCCTGGAGCTGCTCTGCCAACACAAGCCCACAGAGACTTGTCATCATCCTCGTCCCGCTCCAGGCTCAGGGACGGGGGTTGCCACCAGCCCCCCTTGCTTCCCCTGCCTCTCCAAAGCCCAGAGACATCTGCATAGCCAAGAGGCAAGCGGAAACCTTGCCGCCTCTTTTTTAGCCTCATCTTTTTCTTTTTTTTTCCCCCCTTTCTCCTGACAAGCTCAGAAGTGCAGTCAAGGTGGCAAATTAGCGCTAGAGCCTCATTAATTGGCAGGCAGGAGCCTTCTCCTGCTGTTTGGGTTGTCATCAGCTGCTTCAGCACATTTTCAGTTTCTCTCTGTTTCGGTCTATTTTCTCCCTTTGCCTATGGTGGGCTGGGTTTTTCCTCTCTGCTCCATCTCTCTGCCATCTCTTTCAAAGCCACCGAGGGCTCTCATCCTCCCACGCCACACTCCCTGGGGTTCCCTCTCCAGAGAGGATTTACAGGGCCTGCAGTAAATGGCTACTTCTTAGGAAGCATGGGGGGACAATTAACAGGATCTTGAAATGATGATGACCTCGGCTTCTTCCTCCCTCCTCTTCCTCAGCCTCCTGCTTCGGCCTCTGGAGAAGGCAGGAGAGGCTGCAAAGGGCAGGCAGGGAGGAGGCAGGGGGAGGGTACTGCCAGCCCAGGCGTGTGGGGGAGGCCCCAGGCACACTCCTATGTGTCCCCCCAGGAGCTTAGTGAGGACCTGGGATGACTCAAGCTGGTGGGGACCTCAGGAGGTTCCAGTCGCAGTTCCTCAGCTCCCTTCTTCCCTCCCCACCAACTCCTCCTTAAGCAGAGGGAAAATCATAACCTCACCCACCCATTAGCATTCACCCAACCCCACGCCTGCACCAGCCCTTGACCTCCTTGAGTGCCCCCCAGCTGCTTCCAGCAGGAGAACCTGAAGACCTGTTATAGATACCATCAAATAACACATCTTCACAGCATCCCATTCTGCAAGCAGAGAAACTTGCAGGGGACCAGGGACACCGATGGCAAATTGCTTTCTCCTCCCTGATCTCAGGGTTGGGAGCCGCTGTGGCCAGCAGCAGTACCTCCATCCATTAAATATGGGTGCCCTGCCCTGGGGTGCCACCACAGCCAGCGTAAATCAGCAGTGCCGGGGCCAGGGGCATCACTGATTCACGGCCAGGAGCCTGGCTGGAGTACTTACCTCATCGGGCCAGACCCTGACCCCCCTCAGCCCAGCTGCCCCCGGGACAATGCTCCCAGGGGACCTCTTGGCTCTGCTCTTGGGATTGGGGGTTGAGACGGTTGGTGAATTTTGGAGGGATCTCCCTGGAGGACAAAGAGCTGCAAGAAAATAAAACCCAGACAAAGCTGCGAGCCAGACCTTTCACTCCCACTATGTGTGCCGGGAGCAAAGCCCAACTGGATGGAAAGAAAGAAGGAGAGAGATGAGTCAAATCACTTTTAAAGTGCTCTCCTAGCCTATAGGCAGCCTCTGCTCTGTATAAGGATACACAAACTCTCCCAGCTGATCTGCCTGAAAATCATCAGTAGCTACTACATTGCTCTCCACCTCTCAGCTTTTCCTTTAATATGATTCCCTGTGACAGTTCCTTGCCCTTTCCTTGCCCCTGGCATTATCAGTCTGCTCAGGGAGATGGGAATTGAAGGAGAAAGGATCTCAGGGACCTATTTTTCCACCTGTAGCCCATTTCATCTCCCACGTTGTTTTCCCAAACTAGTTTTACCAACATAACAGTAAAAAAATACAGCGTATAAACCACCTCAAATAGTGTCCAGGGATGTGAAATACTACAAATCCCAGGAGGCTGCTGGGAGAAGAATGATGTTTGAATCATGCCTGCTACATCCAAGCCATCTCCTCATCAGCCATAAATCAGGGGGCTCCCCCAAAGCCCATGAAACTCTGTTAAAAAGGTATTTCCTTCTCTCCTGAGCCTCGGCAGTGGTGTTGGGAGCAGTGCTCTCAGAAAGGCTCCTGGGGGAACAGAATCAGTGATTACCCAAATTAGTTTCTAATAGCTTTTATCTCCTAATTTCTACTTTGTCAAGTACTAAAATCCATTCATAATCGAGACCACGTGGAAAAACATTTAACATCCCAGCTGCCAAGAGCTCCCACCCCATCACACTGCAGCAAAGCTAAAGGAGAAGGGGAAAAAAAAAAAAGAATTATTATTACTCTTAAAGCTGCGTCTCCAGCTAAACCATCACCTGTGCTTGACGATTAGCAGGATGTTGGGACAAATCCACTCATGAGGCTATAGATGCTGCACATCCCATCTTGCTCCTCTCCAGCCCTTGCCGGATAAAGGTTCCCCACGCAGCCCCGTCCCCACGTTGGCTCTTTTCTAGAAGGGATCCAAGGCTGGTAGCCAAGGCTTGTGGCACCCTCAGTCCTGCCTGTACCTGGTCCCTCCCACCCAAATGAAGACAGGGTGGTGCCCCCCATGAGATGGGCACAAGCGACAGGTCCTCCATGGGCTGAGGTGGTGTTGGACCATTTCCACCCCAGGGCTGGTCCCTTCCACTCTCCAACAGCTCTGCCAAAATACTGCAGCCCTTCATACCCCCCTGCTTCAGCCTCTTAGCTTTATTTATTCCTTATCTTGGCCTCGCAGAGCTGGCCTTGGCCCTCTGGCCACACCAGGCCATGGCTCTCCCTGCTCAGGTCAGAAATCCACCCACACATTGCTTCAATTTGCATCAGCTGCTGCCCCGTGCTGCAATACCATCCCCCTCTTAATCACCTGTTTGAACAGTTTAATAGGCTTCTAATAAAATATTGCATTTCTAAAGCCCCCCCGCCCCCCGGAATAAATCCCTCCAGCTTCCCCAGCAGCAGCTGGAGGGATGCACGCAACTGCTGTACGGCATCACCTGTGGCTTTCCCTCCGTGTCTGGGTTGCTTCCCCAGCAGCAGCATCCTGGAGAGAGGAGGGAAATACAACCCTGCATCCAACCCAGAGGTTGTTGCCTGAGCAACGGCAGAGGTGGGCACAGGGATCCATGCGGCGCAGCCAGAGGTGAGCTTCAGACACTATTGCCAGAGGGTTCAGGGCACCCTCTGGGGAAAAATGCAGGAGCGAGGAAGGAATTAGGATATTGCAGCTTGAATCAATGTAATCAGCCTGCAAGGAGCTGGGGGGAGGACGGGGGAGGTGCGGGCAGGCGGAACAGGGGAGTCAGTGGCTGCGGCATCCTGCATCCCAGCTGGGCTGCTGAAGGGGTGGCATTGGGTGGGCATGTTCCCTGTATCAGGGTGGGTGTGGGACAACCTTGTTTAAAGAATGATCTTTCCAATGTGCCCTGGCCTCAGTGCACATTTCTCCCTTCCTCTCTTGCCGAGGGGATGATGGCCTAAAAAAGGGGACCGAGATTTTTTTTCTTTGCAGTTTAACCATTGCCCCTAGGCAGGATTGAGAGCTAAAGTCCCAGTATAGCAAACCCAGTATCCCCATAGAACCAGTAAGTCCTCATACTCACATGACCAAGAGTCCGTCAGTCTGTCCAAGGCTAGCTGGTCACATGCAAACCCTGTCCTGAGCTCCTGCAGCTTGAACCAGCTCTGGTTAAAGCTGGTGGCCTTGCAGAGATGAGCAAGAACCACTGCAATGGCACAGTACTGTGGTGACCACTGGACTACTGCTGGACAGGATCCGGTCTTCATTGGGACATCAGTCCCTTAGTGACCGAGCATGGGGCATCACCGCCACCACACACTTTTTATTCCACCCCTTCTCCCACTCCCAGCGAGGCCCCAAGTCTGCTTACGGATTTGTTTGCATTTTGCTGTTGGCTCGAGCATCACTAAAAAGCCGCTGTGATGTTGGCTCGGGAGCCGCGGGCTTTGTGTGCTCGCAAGCTGTAAATTGACAGGCGTGCTGTGTGCAAATCCATACATGGGGTTAATGGACGTGGCTCCTGCCGGAGGCCAGGCACCATGGCAATCCCTGCTCTGGGGAATGTGACAGGTGGGTGTCCCCAGGGATGCTCAGCATCCTGCCAAAGCAAAACCCTGCACAGGCTTTCGGCAGCCGCTTGCAAATCGGCCGGTGCCCAGTGAGTGTCCAGGGCTGCTACAGCATCCATGCCATCTCCTAACTGCAGGGAGATGGAATGCTGGGATTGGATCCGGTGCTTTCCAGGGGTTTGCTTCTAACCAAGAGAGATTTAGTTGCTGGTGGGGGCGGGGTGGGGGGTGTAAGTAAGGTCACAAACCAAAATATATCCAGACACATACAGTACAAAAAACTACAGTCTGTTTCCCCTCTAATTGGTAATAAATGTAAATGTTTAGTTATGCCTGGCTTGGGAGCTATGAAAAACACATCTGGCTGGCTGGTTTTTCTGCCTACCATCTGTAGCCAAAACGAAAGGCGAGAGTGCATATGCGCGTGTGCGCACCTGAGGAAGGCGACAGCAGGAGAAGAGGGAGTGGGAGCAGGAACGGAGGAGGAGGATTGACTGGAGCAGGGAAGGTCAGTGCCGGAGGGTGATTTCTGGCCAGAGCTTTCCCCTGCTCACGAGGACCGCCAGTTCTGTTTCTCTACTTAGTCCTTTGCTCCCTCCCGGGTAATGAAACCCGCAGAGGAAGGGCCCAAGCCCACCAGAGCTGCTGACACAGTATTCCTGCATGCACTTGTGGCAGAAACAAAACTGGGGAGGCCCTGGAGGTCTCCTCCTGACCATTAATTACCATTAACCAGAAGCTCTGATCTGATCAAACCTAGAGCGGTGTCTATGCATCCCTCCATCCAACACAAAAGCTTACGGCTGAAACGGTCAGACCATGGCTGGCAAGGAGGGGGTGCTGTTTCCTCCTCTGCTCCTATCCCACAGCTGTCCTCAGGTCCATAACACCTGACCTGCAGCACCATCCCCACCAGTTAAAGACTGGGAGCAAACTAGTGACCCAAGAAAGCAAATAAGAGTCCCTTCTCAGCTCAGAAAACTTTCTTGACCTCAGGTCCCCAGGGTTGGGGAAGGTCAAAAAAGGCCAAAAAGCTAACACGTGGAGAAAATCAGGTTTGCAACAGAATTAAGCACAGGGGGAGATAGAGGTTCTCCCTTCCCACCATACCACCCAAGCTATGGTTTCCTGCCTTCATCCAGTAGCAGCTCCAGCGCCACCATCACCGTCCCCACTGGACCCACACCTGGCCCACCCCAGCTGGGTCCCTGGGAACCCAGCAGCCTTCCTCCTCCTCCTCCTCCGCCCACCTGGTTCACTCTTATTCTGACAGCACCGCCTCTTACTTTGAAGCAGGTTTTTCTTTGAGAATGAGCTTCATTTTCTAGACCAGTCCCCAAAGAGCCTGTGAGTACTCGCTCTCTCCCTCCCCCTGCCTCGATCAAGGCTGAAGGCTGAAATTCAAGTGCATTGATCAAAGCAGCTTCTGTGGGTGAGATTTACTGGCGAGGAAAAGCAACAGTTGTTAAGGAGCTGGCCCAAGGGGCCGGCGGTTCCTTGCCAGGAACAAGATGGTAGCTGTGGGTAGGAGGTGCGAAGAACTTTACGGTGCTCAGGGCAGCAAAGCAAAGGGATTTTCACCGACCAGTGAGGTTGTAGGCTGTCATAGGCGAGAGAGATGCTGCCTGCTCCTGAAATGTTTGGGATCGAGCAGCAGCCAGGTGTCCTGGTTCTGAGCTCTCCTAGGGAAGGATGCAGCTTTATGTACAACTGGGATGGAGATCAGTGATGCCTGGGCACAGTGTGCCATGTCCAAGGTCTTTTGCCTCGAGAAAAAAGCCTCCTGTTCCTAGAGGGCAGCTTTAGATCAGCCCAGGCTCCACAAAACCCCTTGAAGAGCTGCAGGCTGGCAAGCCCAGACAGCAGCCCCCTGGCTCGGTGCTGAGCGATGGGGCTGGATGCCAGCTACTCATGCCAAGGTGAAAGCGGAGAGATCAGGCAGCCAGATGGCATCCTCCCACAAAAATATCCAACAGCTCATCTGCAACTGAGGGCTAAAGCTAAAGCTGGGCCTGATGAAGCTGGTGGCTGCCCCGAGGGGGAACACGCTACTGCCCAGGCAGGGAGGGGGCAGCAGGAGCAGGGTTATGCAGGCAAGGAGCTGGTGCCATCATTGATGTTTCTCAAGCGCATCCAGAGTCTGGCTGGCTTCATGTTTAAGTGTGAGCCGTGCCCTTGTGCCCGGCTTGTGATTGCCCAGCACACACTGCCTGAGAAAGGGAGTGATAAAAAGGGGTGAAGGGGTGGTGGCAGGAGGAGAAATCTCTTACTTGAGTGGCAGACAAAGGACAGGATTGTTGCTGTTGGTAAGATGACCAGACAACCCAACACCAAGAAGCAGCCCCTCTAGACAGGCTCAGACCTGCTCAGCCCCGGGGAGCATCCATTTTGCTGTGACTGAGGTGATGAATTCCCCCCCNGCCCCATGTTACCTCCCTGTTTCTTGCCTGTGCCACCAGCACAGCTCCCCAGGTGAGCTCACATGCCCTGGCAGGGTCCTTTAAGCCAAGCTTAAAGCAGAACTCAGCCAAGCCCAGCTGCAGCCCCCCAGCAGGACATACAGCCTTTGAAATACTGGGGCAGACCCCCCCAGCAGTCACACCAGCCCCCAGTTACTGGGGGACACTCACCTTGGTCACCCCTCCCAAGCTGGCAGAGATCAGCCCTGAGGCCATGCTACCTTATTGCCTGGTGGAGTCAATCCCTGCTAGCTCCAGCTCTCAGAGCTGGTGAGTTCAGATCTCCAAGGTCAGGCCATCAGCTGGTGTAACTCCCCAGCTACCTCCAGGAGATTTACACCGGCCACGAGGTCCATTCATCCCATGGAAAGGGTCAGATGTGGCCGGTGTGGGAGGAAAGGCCAGCAGTGACATTTGCACGCTGCTCCTGGCAGCCTCCAAGCAGCCGCAGCAGCTGCCTTTGAGCACTTTTTATCTAATTCAATGAAAATGAGATGTTCAAGTGAATGAAGATAATTTAATAATGAATAGCTCCAACTTATTGGAGAAGCTCTCCATCCCTGCCTGACAGTCGTTGCCTCTAAGTGCAGTTTAATAAGGGAATCACCATCACTCAGCCCTGTGGTAGGAAATCAACACTTTGCTACCCAGGGAAAAGGCTCTGCACCTTCCTAAAAGCTGAAGCAATTTCTCAAGAACCCTAAACTCTATTGGTCTTTAAAAGGGAAAAGAAAAAAGAGCAGAGAAAAAAACAAACCAGCAAGGCAGCCCATCTTCACAGAGGCAAAATGTAATTAAAAATAAAAGCCAGCTTGAAGAAGGCTGTAAGTCATCACAAGCAGCAGCCAAAGCTGCAAGCAAAAGCGATGCTGGCTGAGCCTGCCAGTGGGGATGCAGGGGGGTCCCGAGACTGCAGTAAGCCAGGAGGATATCTCAGCAAGACATTTCAATGCATCAAGGTGCTGCTTTCTGTCAGCCCGGACTGGGACAGCTCTGCTGCATGCCATCGTCCCCAGCTGGGAGATGTGCTGCCCAGGGACATAGCAAGCCCCCTCCTTTGCTGGGACAGGGCATCACCGCTCAGCCACCTGCAGCCCAGACACCCTGGTCACCCCTGCGGTGGCTCTGCCAGTCCCAGAGTGGGATGCTCCCGGTCTTCGATGCTGTGGAGAAGCACTGCCAAACGTTTTCACCCAAAGTCATTCTGTCTGTATAGTGAGGATGGAAAACACTCGCAGAACGTCCTTGGCAGGGATTAATCAAGTCATGAAGTGCCACTGCAATGCTACCTGGGGACTATGCACAGGTCCTGGTGGCTGGCCAGGCAGTATTCAGCCCCCATCCCTCTGCCCACAGGCCTGACAGCAGGCAGCCATCATCCATGCCATGGAAATACCACCAGCAAGTTATATCTTCAAGGCATGAATCCGCATCTCGCTGAGTATTGATCCAGGCAATGAAGGGCTGCATCCTGCCTGGCGCTGCCTGCTCTCGTGCAGGCAGAGGAGGTGTCGACGTGGGGGATGCCAGGCCCTGCGGATTCCTGCTGACACCTGCCAGCGCCGGGTCCTTAATTATTAATTGCATTTCCAGTAGCAATTGTTGCTTGTGCCGATGGAGTTGGACTAGACATCACAAGCAATTAGCAGAACCCTCCACTGGTGTTTGGTCGGTACCTGCTTAATGCTCTGCTCACGTCCTCCTCGGGTCACTGCAGTGGGAAGGAGGAACCATTTACATCTCCTCTGCTGCTAGCAGGGACTCCTGTACACCTGGCCTGTGCATGGTGGCCATGGGCAGCGATGCTGCCTCCAACTGTGGGCCAGTTCTGCCACAGCGCTGGCATTGTCCCCTCCTGCGGCCATGTGGCAGATGTGGAGCAGGATGCATGGGGCATCAGCTGCCGTGCATCTACGTGCCACTGATGGCCAGCCCTTGGAGGCACTGAGGTTTCAACCAGGTCTTCTGGGCAAGTGAAGCCAAGAGCAGGAGCGGTGGGAGCTGCAGCAGAAGAGGCAGCCCCATGCCCGTTCCCGAGCAGAGCTATCTCAGGGCCAAGTGTCTACTCTGCCACAGCTCAGGTGTTCGACCAAATTAATTTTTATCATAACCAAAGTGACTGGTCAGTGGAATCCAAACGGGCTTTTCCTAGTCATTGAAACCGTTTCATAGCAAGAGCAATTTTGGGAGCTTATTTTCTACTTCATTGAGTGCCATGTTACTGCAAATGAATATATTCCTTGGTTGGTGTGATGGAAAATACAGCTGTAAATGCTTTCTGCTTCATTTGGGTAAAGAACTCCAGATAGGACTAAATATAAAGAGAATTTAAATGCCCTACTTCATTAAAAAAGTTGTTTCCCATTCTCTTTCTTCCTGAAAATACAGGGCTGCTAGCAGAGAGAGCAAAAGGATTTAAATTTACATCAGTGTCACACTAACTCAGCTGATCATTCCCCACCCATGACTGATGGCAGACATCAGCCAGCAGCTTGCTCTCCAGAGGTTCAGAGTGGTGGGAAGCTGAAGGCAGAGGACAGGATGCCCAACACCGGAGCTCAGGGCACCCAACACTGGAGACCGGGGCCATGACATGGCCATCTGTTTACCTCTGTGTCAGTGTACATAATCACCTTCAGCTGGTGGTTCAGCCTTGGAGGCAGCAGGACACATTAGCAAAGGCATGAAGCCCAAAAACCTAATTCTTTCAGCCAAGCTGGGGCCCACCTAGGGGTTCGTAGAGACACATGCCACCATTTTCACCTGGCCTTGATGATGGGGTCAGAGATCTTTACCTGCTGCACAGCCACCAGTGCTAGAAAGGTTTGAGGACCTGGTAAGTGGTCTGACTGCCCTCTAAACCATCTTGGTGGCCATGCAGCCAGCTGCATCCAAGAATCAATTACTAGCTCATTTTCTTCTGCCACAGACCAGAGAGACTCATACCAGCTAAGAGGCATGCAGCACCTCATATTGACCTCTGGAGTGAAGTGCTACATCATCCCACAGCCATAAGGAACTCTCCTGGCTTGTTGTCACTCCTGGTTTACCCTCTTCAGGAGGCCAATAAAGCCCCCAGCCAGTGTCTCACTTCCTGATCCAGTTCCCAGCAAGGAGAGCACGATCCTTATTGACTTAATGGTGGTTGGGATCATGTCCACACTCTGACATCAGCTCCAAGACAGCACAAGAGCAAGACCCAGCTCTTGGTGGAGTGCTGCTCTGAACAAACTCATCACAGCTTCTGGAAGAAGACTAAAATCCCATCTTTGAAAGGAGGGGTACAGTCAGGTTTGGTTGCCATGTCCTCATGGGGCTCCATCTTAACATTCAAGAGTCACAACCTCCTCTGCATAGCCCCAAGTGCTACCACACAGCTCCCTCCCCTCCAGAGGTGTTCATGAGAGGTGGGATCCCTCTCAAAGCTACCCAGCAGCCTAGCAGACTCCGTGGTATCTCAGTGATGCCAAAGCAGAAGGAGGATGCTCCAGCTGGGGCTGGCAACCAAAATCACTTGGAGATTTCCCATTTCATGGGAAATCTGTACCGATTTCTTTGCTAGAAGTAAAGGGCCATTGCAGTTCAGGAAGACACCTCAACAAGTCTTTGGAGTCGTTAGCCTTACAAATCCCGTTGGACCGGGATGTCAGGCTGTGCTCTTCTCTTACTCAATACCAACAATGTGAGGGGAAGCTTTCATCTCTGCTAAATCCAATTATAACTCAGGAAGCAATATGTTCTAGGCTCACGGGGCTTACAGATAAACAGATCATCTCAGTAGGGCTGTGGCAGAGTGGGGTGGGAGGAGTGATAGGCAGTGGGCTTACATCTGACTGGAGAATAGAGTTCACTTGACTCATAAAATAACCACCTATTGCAATTTCGCTAAATTTTAAATCGCAACTTTACCTCCTCCAAAGATTTAAGTGGAATCAATAGGAGCGAGTTCATATAACATACAAGTGTCATAGAAATAACTGAAATTAATTCAGCTTTACATTTGAGTGGAGAAGCCAGGAGCAAAGTGACATCTATGGCTCTGTCGCTTACCTCCAGCACAGGGGTTTGGCCAACCAGCTGCTTTTCATAGACCAGGAAAACCAGAGGGACCCATATCCAACAGTACCATGGATATGAAGATTGAGCCACAGCAGTCTCATTTCAAAGACCTCCCTTCCCTTTTTCCTCCTCTGAGCATGAAATTTCCATCACTCCATTTGCCAGCAGAACACAAGGCACTAAAGGCATTAAACGGCACCATCTTGTCTCCAAGGCACAGGGACAACCCAGATGTGCAAGGGAGGGACAGGCAACCTCCCACCCATCATCCAGCCCCAGACAGATGCACTGATTCACATGTGGGCAGGAGGCTCCTCCACCCAAATTGGTGCCAGAGAGCTGTCCCAGGCCCCACCTCCACACAGCCCTATGCCTTCTCCCCTTTGTTCAGCCCATCCTAGTGGAGAAGCTGGAGGAGCTCTGGGAACAGTGCTCTGACCAGGACCAGCATAACAGCAAAGAGCGGTGACAAAACTTCCCCAAGGAGCCAGCACAGGTATCCCATGCCCAGCATGTTAGCCAGCTGAGATCACACCACCCACTATGCCACAACCCTTCCCTTGCATCTGCTATCACTTAAATAGCTAGCAGCAGGTGTGAACAATTACTACCCAAAATCTAGACCAAGGACAATGTGACATAATTATTACCCTAATGGCATTTCAAGACTATCACCACCGGCTAGAAGTAGAACTTCTGTTGAATGAGTTTAATAAGCATATCATCAAATATAATATTCACACGGAAGGGCAGGGTGGCTTTAGGAAGGATTACAGTAGATTTGCAGCTTTGCGTAGCTTTACATGGGATATTTCACGTGCAACAGATAAAGCAGGATGAGCCCGCAACAGCTGAAAGCCCAGATAGCGGCAGCAGTCTGTAATGTTACCTCCCATCTTTTGTTAAGTAGGAGATTACAAGCTTACCACGCACACAGAGACCTGGTGGCACTGGTTCGGTGTTCCAGTTGCCTCCACCATAGCCTCCATGATGGTGGCAATCAGCAAGGTCCCCACCCTCATAGTCACTTCCATCTACTAGCTCGCCATTTCCCAGGTGGCCAGCTGAGACCTGATGACGGCATCACACCAGTGCATCATTCTCCACCAGTCTACAGTGGGCTCCAGACCTGCCTGGGTAAAGCCCCATGGGGAGCAGATCCAACCTCCTTGGCAATGCTCCCCCCATCCTTGTCCATGCTCTGCAGAAGCTGGACAGAAGTGGGTCCCAGAGGGACCTGGGACTGGGTTAACTGGGCTCGCGGGAGCCCAGCTCTACATGCATCAGACCCACATGGCACGGTGAGCCCATATTCCCCCTCTGCCTGATGCCTTCCCCAGCCCAGGAGCAGTCACAGGCTCTGATTGAATGGCTTGCACCCCCAGAAGCAACCGGGCACCTCAAGGCTTGTGCTTCCCTCCAGCATGAATTACTGCCAAGGGAGCCGTGGGTAAGGAGTCACCAGGGATTTTCAGCTAGCCCTGCTGGTTAATACACCCACAGGGATGTAAATCAAAGTAAAGGGAAGGAGGGTGACTGCACAACAGCTCAAGGGATATATTGCACATGTCTAACCCCTGTAACTCCCTGCCGCAAAGGACCAGGAATGTTGAGTGGGGTTTTTTTCCAGGTTTAGAGACCTTCCTAAGCCAAAAGACATTGAAAATTATTCTTTATGAAGGACTAGAAAACAGACAAGAGCTCTGCAAGAGAAAAAGGTACACCTCAAATTCCAGCATGATTATCCAATGCAGAAAGTGCCCATCAGCAACCGAGAACCCAGACTGCCCTCCACTCCGGCCAGCTGGGCCTTAGGTAATGTCCTATATAAAGTACTTGCATCCGCACATTGCCCCGGTGAGCATCTCAGAAATACTGCCTCGCTGCCTAATATATGCATTGGGTTTTGCTCAGCTTTTGAACGATCAGGTTGCCTTGTTGTTAATTAATGCATCGCTAAAATTATGTTTGGGGGCTACTAAGGTTTATTGGGTAGAAAATTATTTCAAATACAGAGAGCAGGCAGTAAAGATTGGAAATATGTTTTCAAGTATAAAGCTAATTGCTACAGGGAATCCCTCTGGGATCCATTTGGAGCCCTTGCTTTTTTATTTCCTTCCTCTGTTAATGACCCAGCCAAGGTTTGTAAAACAGCAAAGGCACAAGTGCGTGCTGATGATGTGATACCCTGCACGCCAGCAGCCAGCATGAGGTGGGATCCCGTGTGTCACCATGGTGGTGGCCAGAGCAGCCCTCAGCCCCACGCCCTGTCACAGCAGACCAGGACAGCCTGGCAATGGTGGACTCAGCCCACGGCACTGGTGACCATGCTGGGTCCAGCTCTGGTCTCAGCCATGGGGCTGCTCACTATCCTTCTGCTCTCCATAGGAGTCTTCTGAGCCAGGGGAGAAGCCCATCCCACCCCCACCCTCCTGCTGACATGGGCGTTTCTGGAAAGGTATATCAAGAGAGGGCTCTGCCGCTCCCAGGAGAGCCTCATGCAGGTCCCACAGCCACACCAGCGTTGGCAACTGGGTTTGAGGTCTCCGTGGATCCAGAAGCAGGACGGCTTAGATGCAGCCTTGAAAGTGAGACTGGCCTAAAGCCAGACCTGTGACAAAAGGACTTTGCTTCTACATCCTGGTGACCTCAAAGTACCTGTTTGTCTGAGAAAAGATGTCCTGCCTCAGGGTGACATCCTACAGACCTCCAGTCACCTCAGCAGGAAGAAATAAATCCTCTTTTCCAGGAGGGTTTCAATTTCTCACAGGCAGGGTCACTTAGTTAAGGAACAAAAATATAGTAACATCCCAGCCCAGGCTCAGCCACAATCAAATCAGGAATTGCTGAGAGGGGCTACCTGCAGAGCATCTCATGAGGATGCTGCAAAGGCAGGGGTCAGGAGCAAGGTCCCCCCTGGCTTCTCACCGTGATGCCTGGCAAAGCCCCTGCCTACCTGCCCCGTGCAGGGATGCCACACGCTGTCGCCCGGGGAGGTGTTCACATACACTTAAATGCTTTTCTGGACCACAGCCCAAGTGAACCAAGGTGTTTTGAGTAGCATAGATGGGATTTTTCTTCTTTCTTCTTTCTTTTGGGTTTGTTTTTTTTTTTTCTCTGACAATGCCCTATGAGATGTAAATAACTGCACACCAGTGACCCGGACAGGTGACTGACCTGGATAAACATGGAACAGCTTGCTTCATAAAAACCATCCTTGCTCCCCACTCAATTTGGTGATGGGGGGGTGGACGGGACATTAAGCTGTCTTATTTGCTATGTCTAGCCACCACCTTGCTCTATTTTATTTTGCTTCCTAAAGGAAGCATCTCCCCTATAACTGCCCCTTCTTCCAGCCCCTTTGAGGCATGCAAGGTTTCAACACAAGCCAGGCATCAGGATCTTGCTCCCACTCTTGGCTTGGAAGGTCTGGATGCCAGCAGGGCTGCCAAGGAATGCAGAGGTCTGCTCGTCCATTGCCTAGGGACATTGGTGAAACGAGCCTGTCATGACCCCACGCCGGGCAGGGCAAGCTGGAGTCACTCAGAAATTGTAATTTGTAGATGCTCCCTCCTCCCCCAGTGGAACAGTTGCCCTGGGAGCGTGATGACAGCCAGCAGTGCTAGGGAGGAGATGCTCCATATCCCACCAAGTTGGCCAACACAGAGAAATGAAAACTCTGCCATGCTGCCTGAAACCACCCACCCTCTAGAATTTCTCTTTCCAGAAAATACCAACAAAAACAACAACAACAAAAAAAAAAAAAATTCACAGCCAAAACCAACCCCATTTTTTTTTTAAAGAAGCCATATGGAGTTAAGGAGGCGACCTTGTTCAGCGACTGTGGCCAAGCTGGAGCTCTGGCTGTGTCCAGTCGTTCCTGACTCAGTCCCTGCTATAACTGGAACACAAAACCAAATCATTTCATCATCACTGGATTTTCTTTCACTTCCTACTCCTATGGCTGCTTCTCCTGCCTGGACTGCAGGCTTTCTGAGGTAGGACCTGGCTCTCCCTAAGAGGATCTACTAGCACTGGCAGGGCCAGCCTCAATTCAGTGGCAGGGCAGGGACGTTTCTGTCATTAGTAGCCAAGTGAGGGACCATGTACACTTGAAAGCAAATCCTGGTTTCAAGACATCTTCATCTGATTCAGCCCGTGTTACGCAGAGCCATGCCCAGCAGGCATCACCTCCTAAGCTCAGCATGGTGCAATTAGTGCGGGGTTATAAAGCTTTCCTTTAACCATGCCCTGAACGTGGAGCTGGTGGTTACGGGCTCTCAGAGACTGTAGTTCAAACAGCTTCGCCTCTCCGCCTTGGCGGCAGGCAGGCAGGCAGGCACGTCTGCTCCCTGTGCCACCGCTGTTACAGAAAAAACGCTCTTTGAAATGCAGATGCTGCTGCGCTTTGTTCCCCGCATCTTTGTAGGTGCTGGATTTACAACGCCCTCGCATCTTGATCACTGGCCTTACACCAAGGCCTGCTGTACCGTCCGTGTACGCCAAACTCTTGTTAGCATTCGGGACCGTGCAAAACCCAAGAGCCTTTTACCTCCCTCGGCTTCTCTTGACTGATGCTCTGGCAGGGAGACATGGCAATGCAAAGCCCAGGGTCAGCAACAGCCGGTCAGATCACAGGATGCTTTTCAAGATCAAGTCCTTGGTTCAGAAAGCTGCTCAGAGGAGTAGTTATTCACATGTCTGTCCTGGTGCCAGCAAGGGGGGAATCACAAATGAGAGCAAATTACTGCTCACGCAGCAGCAGCTGGAGACATCAGTCCCCCTCTGGGCATGGGCAACCCCCGTGCAACAGGGAGCTGCATCCAGAGAGGTTCAGATGGAGATGGATTTGGGATCCCCATGATGCTGAGGCTCACCTCCCCCTGACGCAGGTGTCTGCCCCAGCCTGTCCCCCCTGTCCTCCACCAACAAGCTCAAGCTGCCAAGGGGAATGTGGCTCTCAGTCTGCTGGCAGACGCCCCATCCTTTTCAATTACATGCAGTCCAATTCCCATCACGAGGAGGCGAGCCAGGAGGAAATGCCACCAAAGTCAGCGGAGTCGTGCTGCATAGTCTGGAGCGAGCGGGAGGACACGCTAAGCCTGGCCTACACACATCATCTGGGCTTCTTGTGCCTGTCCCATGCTGGCTCAATCCTCATTTAAATTTATGGCATCCACTCCCAAACTGGCAGGATATGTTTACAATTAATATGAGAGATGTGGGGAGATGCGTCCTTTTTTCTTTAAAGCCAAACATTAGACACTGTACCAGTCTCCGCTCTCCCCAGCAGAAAGCCCACTCTGGAACCTAGTCTCCAGCTGCCAGCTGAAAAGCCAAACCACGCAGCCTTGACCCCAGCAAACATCACCCATTAAAACACAGAGCTCCAGTTTAAACTTTTCCCAGGCTAGAGCTTTAATAATTCATGGGCTTTGAGCCCTCAGCCCGGCTTAGCCCACTCACTAGGGATGCACTGCAGAAGTAAGCACCAGCACTGATACTCTCTGGGGTGCAGCCAACACCCCTTAAAACTTTGGCAGCCACCAGTCAAGGGAATGGATGCTAAGGGGTTGTTCCTGCTGGCCCAGCTCCCAGATTAGAGGAGCAAGCCCCCTTTTTATTGCCTGCACTATTCCCAGGCTTAGAACAGCTCAGAAGCGTGGCTCAGGATCTCCATCCCAGTACTTCTGTTAGACTAAAGGGTCTGGAGACACAGCCATGCCCCAGGCTGCAGGACCTGCCTGAGAAAAAGCCAAAAAGCCACCACTGTAATGTGGCACGGCAAGCAAATGAGGAAGATCAGTGGCTCCATGAATTTCCTAGGGCCTTGTAACAGCAGAGGAATCGTTTCAGAAAATTGTAAGATCTGACGAAGCCTCCAGGCACCAGAAGAATGCCAAATAAAGCCCTGTGCTCCCCGCTGGCTGACCAGGGAATTTTCTGCCTGTTGGCAGATGTGTTTCCAGCTGTGGCCACTCTCCAGCACCTCAGAGAGAGACAGGACCATCACCAAACCCAGGGGCGAAATTAGGCATCAATGGAGATGAGGATTCCTCCCTGGACCTTGCAGAGGACAGCAGACACCCCGAGGCATGGGATTAATATAAGCTAAAGACAGCATGAACAAAGATCAGTCTGGTCTCACTTCAACACATCAGATACTCAAGGATTCTCCCCTCTGGAAAGGCTCTGAATGAATAATCCTTCCCATGAACATTGAGAGCTATCTTGAAACAGCGGCTGTCCCTTCTCACTCACCATCCCTTTTGAAGGCCACTCCAGAGTTCTCTCTTTCAAGCCTCAGAAATTGCCTCTAAAATCCCGTCTAAATTTATTTATGAGCAGCTTACCACACAGGGATGCATCTTTCTTGACCACAGTCCTTACAGAAGCCACCACATTAACAACTAGATGTCTTTTAAACCCTACTGGAGGTTAAATCTAGTCCCACTTACTACAGAAAATCTGGGATGCAGCCAAAGTATTTGCCCTGTCCTGATGCAAGGACCCTTGGTAGGACCCCCAGCCCTTTCCTTTCTCCATCCCCTTGGGAGGAGCAGGGAGGGAGAGCGACCAAACTTCTTAAAGCCTGGTCCAATGCCCCAAAAGATGTATTTATAGACTCTGTGGCTTGAACACCATAAATTTTTATTTCACCTCCGCAAAGGCTATTTTGGGCTCATCTGCCATGGAAACCAGACCAACAGCGAGCAGAACCTGGCCCTTCTCTTGCACAGCAATTGATACCAAGCAAGGAGAAACATCCAGACATCTGGGGTGAGAGGAGGTCCCCATTATCTGCAGGACTACACGGAAGCCTTTCCAGCCTGTACTGCAAGGGCTAAGGCTGTTCTTCAAACTTGCCGCTTTCTAAGTGATTTCTACCTCCCATTTCACACCAGGAAGGACCATTATGCTTCTGAGACCTTTTGGAAACTTAAATAGTCAAGAGACTATCAAGAGATTTGCAGCTGTGAGACCCAGCAGTGAAGGGAAATGCTATCCATCTCCAGGAGGAGATGCTGAGGGGCTGAAAACTGGTGTCAGGCCCCCAAGATCTCCTGCAGATATACTGAGTGCTGGGGCTGGCTGGGGACCTGGTCTCTGGAAGAACACCGTAGACAAACAGCATGCCTGGACCATCTTTTATAAGGCCATGGGAATTCAGAGGGTCCTTCCACCCCAGTAAAAGTCTGGGATTTAGATGCTCAGCGATATGGTTGGACCAATTTCCTCGATCTTTTATTACCCTGGTAAATAATTTATTGGGACAGCCATTTAAAAAAAATCCCATAAAAGACCCATAAAACATATTTATCACACAAAAAACCCTGCTCCTCGGCTCCAACCAACAAGCTGAAAACTTGTTTGTATACTTCACTGCACATAAACTAACCAATGCCTTGTGACAGCTTTAAGCTTTTTAACAGCTCTCTCCTTGCTGCTCTTTGTTTCCATTTTTCTCTCTGTGACTTCAGAAGGGGAAAAAAGAAGAACCCACCTCAACAGGAGAGGTTTCTGCTTTTGGACAGATATTGACAATTGGGAACTGCCCCCCAGTTTTCCTGACACGCAGCAGCTTTATCAAATTATGCTGCTTTTGGCTGAAAAGCACAACTCAAAGCTATTCAAAGGTTATACATAGCACATCAGAACACTGGGGTTGGCAGCTGTACACAGAGGCATGGATGCATGTGTGACCAAGGTGCTAGTGGCATAGGCATCAAGCCACCTCTTTATGCCTCAGTTTCCCCCCTGAAATCAGGAGCATCCATAAGGCACTTCTGTCTTATTCTGCTAGCAGAGGGCTGGGTCTTTTTTTTTTTTTTTCTTTTTTTTTTCCAAGACTTGAATACATGGAGAATCTAAAAAGAGAGCTGAGGAATGTGTTTTCCCACTCAAAACATGCATAAGCCACATGCACCAAAGCTTTCTGTTGCTCCCTTGGACACCAGAGGACCAGGTCGGATGAAGCCTGGCCAGAAAGACAAGACCTTAGCCCACTGCCAAAGTACAAAACCAGAACCCAAACCACATTTATTGCTGTGAGCGGGATGGCTGGTGCCAGGCAGTCGCACAGCCTCCAAAAGGAGACTCACCCACATCCCCCTGCACTGTCCCCACAAACCCAGACCTCATCAAGGACAGCTTTGCCCGGCAAAATTCCAACAAATGCAGATGACCTGGCAAACTAACCTTCACACCTGGGGATAGGCTTGAGGTATGCTCTCCCTTCCCAGGAGCAAAGGGAGATGTGGGAACAGCCGTGAGGCTGGATCAAGCCTGGAGCCCTTCTGCATGATGCAAAGCCAATCTTCCAACCATGCTGACAAGCGCTCTGAGGAGGGAAAGCACAGTCCTCCCATGCTGGGTCAGCAGAGCTGGCCATCAGAGGGCTGCCAAAGCACAGACACCCAGGCGTGCACAAAGTCTGCTCCAGATGGCATCTGTCAGAGGGAGCCAGGAGCTGTCTGGGTCAGAGCACTCCCCATGCATGATTTGGCTCTTCCCCACCTGCAGACATCTCCAAAAACCCTCATCCTGGTCCTGGTTCCAACACAGGAGCAATGGAGGCCAGTAAAATGCCTTTTCAGGACACAGTCAATACTCCCACTGTGCTCCCCACTTCACTCAGCTTCCCCTCTGCCTTCCCAAAGCCCACATCAGGCACTTGAGCTGCTTTCGTACCTGTGTGAGCCAAAATGCTTCTGTCCACATTGACTGTTCTCTGTAATGGCTGCTCTCTGCCTCCACCGCTTGCTCTATAGAGAGATCAGAAGTCCAGAGCAAACTCAAGCAGCCAGCATGGCCATATGATGAAGAACAAGCTATGAAAAGAAGGTCAGTGGTCAAACTAAGCTGAGGCTGGGGTCTCTGCATGTTGGGCATCACTTCTGCCCAGCTTCAGTGCCCCCCTTGTTGTGGGTACCCTTCAGGGCACGTGAGCTCACCCAGCCCAGTGAAGGTAGCCCAGCTGCATTGTAAGCCAGTCTCCCAGCAGGTTACAGCCTAGCAGAGCATCACGGAGGCTGGCATGGAGGGTGCAGATGAAGGGAGAGGCCTTTCTCTACCACAGCCCCAGTGTTGCCAATTCTCTCTTTCACATCACCCCCTTCTTCAACTGCTCCCTTGTTATTTCTTCCTAATACCTGCTCTCAGTCCTGTAACCACCTCCCACTAGCTCCAGCAAGACCACTGAGGATCCCAGTTGGTCTGGACAACCCACATGCCTACCATCCGTGCATCTCAGCCCCAGTCCCAGTAGCACATGCTGTTCTGTGTGGAGGCCAGAAAGGGTGCATCACCCACAGCAGCAAAGCACGGCCATCAGGTTTCCCTTTCTCCTCAGGGGAGCTTCCTCATTACCATCAAAGGAAGGAAGCAAAATGGACACCATGAGCTGCACTATGGATTAGATCTCCTGGGACAGAGATACAGCCCAATACTGCAGACCTGAACAGATCTTTGTGGCCAGGGAACAGATGTGGCTGTGGTGAGCCCAGGAAAGGCTAGGACTCCAGGCTCAACTTTAGGGCCTCTCCCACCTTCACAGAGTCCTGCAGCTCCTTCAGCTGCCGCTTCCAAACTGATGAGCACGTTAGCAGTTAACTCTGCGGATTTAAAAGTCAAACCCTGCCACAGGAAATTAAAAGATAATGCAAGGAATTATTTAAAAAATTAATCTTTATTACTCTCCACTCCCAAGCTGCTAATAAAAAAAATGTGTTCCTCATGCAGTCTCTATAAAAACAGGTTATAAAGCAGAGGAAGAGAGGAAAGCAGATGCTTTAAAAAACCATCTTTCATCCCTCTGCCCTGCCTGCCTGTCGTAGTCGTTCATCTGCACCTGCGTGTCAGCTCCCAGCAGTTTCCAACCCAGTCAGCCCCTTTTACCCTGCTAGGTAATTATTCCCCATTTCAATCTCATCCCTCTTGTCCTCCCTGTTTTACATCTCCAGGAGATCAGCAGCCCTGGTCCAGAGAGCAGCCTAGAAGGTGGTTTAATGGCACACCTTCCTTGCTCCAGGTATCTCTGAGCACTGTATAAACCAGGATGAATTATAGCTCATTACAGAAAGGGCAGGCATTTGGGAAGTAAACAAAGCAGCTATTACAGAAGCCAGCAATAGCTCCACAACACTGGAGCAGGGTTGACACATGCAGGAAACCATGCCTGAAAGAGAGGTCAAGGATCCTTGGCAGCGGCAGCTCTGAGAAGCCAGTATAAGAGGCTGAGAGGTAGACAGCAATTGCACAGGTTTATTCAGAAGATGCTTCTGTCTAGGGCTGTGCTCAATCAAGAAGCACAGTCCTTGGTTCTAGCTGGTGCTTGAGCCCATGGGGCCAGAAACGGGACTGCAAACCATTTTTGTGTCCTGACAGCTGCCATCAGTTAGCCAGGCTTTGGCAGGTACAAGAGCCACCACAATCAAGCAAGAGCACCCAATCTAGCACAAGTGAGATGGACAAGCAAGAGCCATGAAACCCACCAGCTGTGTCCATGCTGCTGTAGAGGAAACATCCACAAGCACAGCCTTCTGGCTGCCTTAGGAGTGCATCTGGCCTCGGCCTGCTCAGGAGGACATCCACCACCAGTGCTCCTGCCAAAGAGGTGCCCCTGTGTCTGGTGGAAACACAGCCAGTCTTGGAAGAAGCAAAGGACTTCACAAAAGGAAAAACCAAGAGATCAAGAGCTGCTGCACTGCACCACCAGTGCAGTATGAAAGGCTTCCTTAGCTGCTCCATGCCCAGAGTTGGGGCTGGGAAGGAACCAACAATCCCCAGAACATGCCCTGATGACCATTACTGCAGGAGCAGCCTCAGGGGAGCTGTAAAGTCCAACTTCTCATCCCCAGATAAGCAGGCACCAAAACCACTCCCATCCCTCCCGCAGGCAGGAGGCAAGGGCTGTTAACCCAGGATAGAAGGCTCCACACCTCTTTGGGGATAAAAAGAGTATTTGGCCTTTTCTGACTCCAGGAAGGGGAGATGCAGTCTGGAAATAAAGCACCAGCAAGGAACGGGTGCCAGGGGTGGAGGAAGGAGAAAGGCAGGAACACAAGCAGGCTCAAACACCATGAAGAAGAAACCCCATGGGAGAGAACATGTTTGCGGGCTCTGCTGGCCAGGACACCTGCAGTCCCCTGCTGGGGGCAGAAGCAGAGGGGAGACGCCACAGTACAGTGAGGCAGGAGGTGGCTTTCCAAGGGGAGGTTGACTATGATTGATGGTACTGTGCTGTGCTCTCACTGATGTAGAAAATTAGAGAGAGATCGCTTCAGGTATCGGCCCACCGAGACACTTGTTGTGTCCATCTCCTGTACACAGGCACCTCTCCCGGGAGCTCTCCCTCCAGCTTGTAGACTCATTATTCAGAGTGCTGAACTGGGAAAAGCAACGCTATTTTATTTTTATTTTTTCCCCCAACTACTTGATTATATTATTCTTGGAAATGTATAAGGCACTGATTTCCTTGCTCAGATACTTGAGGGAAAGTTTGTTTGATCCTCCTCAGCTAGCAAAAAGTAGCTCTTCACTTTTTTCTTTCTCTCCTCACCCAAGGTGGGGAAGAGGCTCTAGAAAAGATAGGAGCCATTTTTCCAGATGGAAATAGCTCCCTAAAAAACAGTGCGTCATGCTCCACCCTGGGGCGGATCATGATAGTTAGGAACCACAGCGAGCAATGCTGTTGTGCTAATGTAACCTTGTGCTAATGTCCTCCTGGCAGGATGGTCCCCTCCTGGCTTCCCATCTCTTTGCCATTTAACCAGTTACTGTTCCCTTTATCACGGCTGCTTTTGTCCCTTCACTGCCTCCCTGCTAGATGGCAAAATGGTTTTTAATTGGCCTTTAAGTGGTCTTAAAAAATCCATGTATGCTTCTGTAAGAAATGATGAAGCCAAAGGTCTAGATCAGCACAGGCTGGTGGGTCTTCAGGAGGTGTTTCACACCAAGGACCAGGAGACTACTGGGCCCTTGACTTAAAACAATGCCATCCCTCTGTAGGAAAAAAAAACAGTTTCTTCCCTGCCAGGCACAACATCCAAGGCTCATGTCCCTTTAGTCTCAAGATTTCCAATCAGGTCTAGAAATGGTAGAACCACCTCTCTGACTGCTGCGAATACAATCCCAAACAGGCCTTACACTCGCACCACAACCTGTCATCTCCGCTCAAACTCCCCAGGAGCTCCCAGGCAACTACACCAGCCTGGGGAGCTGCAGTGGCTCTTCCACTTGGTAAGCATAGCTACAGGAGACAGACCAAGAGGTTCCATCTCTGGAAAGGGCAGGGATATGGCTCAGTTTCCTTCATGACTCCGAACACAGCTGCTGGTTTCTCCTGCCAGCTCTCCAGCTTGAGGCAGCTGAGCTTGTTCCCATGGCAAAAGGGCAAGGCTGGTTTTTTTTGCTCTTGAGAATGGCTTCAAAACTTCCCTGCTTTGAAGCCCATAGCCCAACATGGATATCCAGGCTCCTGAACTGGGGAACTCCTCACACAAAGAGAGCAGCTAAACTGAACCCTGCTTGGCTCCTCTGTTAAAAGGATGACCATGCCACCAGATGCAGTACTACCAGTGCTCTGAGCATCCCCTGGGTCACAACACACTGAGGGCTGGTAAGACGCAGCAAACATCAAGTTCAAGCCAAAGCCTGAGGCACTCAAGAAGTCCCTACAGGAAGATGACTTGGAACAAAGAATTTCTCTCCCTCCCACATCCACCTGAGACCAACCCCAGTGCCTGCTACCAGTTTTCCCACTGGTGGTTAATCATCTGCCCTCCAGAAGTCCCTTCTCGAGGTACAGAACAATCCCTCTCTCCATCTGCTAATGGCTTCCCGCCACCCAGGCTGAGCCTCCCCCAGCCTGAGCAAACGGTAGGAAATTAGCATTAAAATGATAGCTTGCTATTAGTGGTGCCTCGGCTCCCTATCGTGCTCCAGGAACAGCAAATGACAGGCTGTGATTTCCCTGCCGTGATGCAGGAGAGAGGGAGTAACAGCAGCCAGAAGCACTGAAGTTACCCAAGAAAAGTTTTAGGCTCATCTCTCCCACCCAGGCAGCCTCTTCACTTCGCCATCTCTCTCCATCGTGCTCATCCACCGCACAGGCAATCCTACAAACAGATGGCACCTGGGCAGGAAAGCAGACAAATTGGCTCCCACCTGCAGGAGCAGTAAGAGCTTTCAAAGCAGATGAGCACTCGCTTGCCAAGAGCCCCGTGGCGTGGAGACACCAGAGGAATCTGCCATCACTTGTCTTCCTCCCTCCTCGCTGCTCAATGGCTCCTGCTGCATCCTTGCCCAGTTGCAAGCATACAGCTGGATCCCCCCAGGAGCTGGTGGCAGGAGGGGATGGTTGCTGCTCCCTGAATCGGGCGCCTGAAAGAGGTAATTCAGGCCAAGCATCAATGCTTTTTTTGCATCAGCACAATGCGTTGGTTTGGAGGGCTCACCGCTAGCCTGAAGCGAGAGGGTTTTCTTGGGCCCCTGCTGAACATCCATCTGCTTGTCAAAAAATCAGCTCAGCTCAAGCTGCCTGCTCTCTCCTCCTGCCAAAGTGGGGGTCCGCCCTCCCAGAAACTTCCTCTCCTTGACCAGATAGCTGTGGCAAGAACATGGAGAGCCTCATTTCATTTTCTGCCTGTCTGCTCCTCTGAGCCCACCTGGCTCAAAGCTTCTTAGTACGTTGAGGCCAGGGAAGCATCTCGCGTACCAGACTGCAGGAAACCAAGAGGCAGGAGCAGATGAGCAAATCCGTGGGTGTCAAGGCAGGTTGTCATCTCCCTTTGGATACCTGGGTGACCCTGCAGAGTTACGGCATCTGAGCATCCCATAGCTGGTTCATTCCTCCCTGTAGAGCCCCACAGCTCTGGTCACCTACAGCATGGAAAGGGGACCCAGTGAGGCTGAGATGTGTAGGAGTGCCTGGGTGCTTTCAGCGCTTCGTATGTGGAGTTCTGCACAACACTGCTGAAAACTTCCATTCAAAATTATGTTTTAAGCCACTCAGGTAACATCCGACCATCCTCTCCCCTCTACCTCTCTCAAAAAGTACCTGGACCAGCAAGTGTCCTCAAGCCCCAGCCTGGCAACTGGCTTGTAATGGGCCTGGCAGGTGAAATACAAAAGGGAGAGGGAAAAGGTTGGTAGCAAAAATCAGGGTAAAATGGTTACCCCTTCCCTGACATTCCCATCAGCAGCTGAGATGTGGGAGCGAGGAGAGGACTCGTCTGATGATGGATGGCAGAGAACTGAACCTTGGCAAGGCAGAACAGGAACAGAAGGAAGCACTGCTCCCAAAGGCGATTCTCACACCTCCTTGGGATAAGAAAAACAACCATCAGAGGCAGCAGAAATGAAGGAAGGGAACGCACTCTTCTCCCTGCACGTTTGGTATTCATCTCCGGCCTGTCAGAGGGGGCCACGATCCAACCGCACATTTGTATATTCACTGAGCCATACACCCAGCTCAGTGGACTCCTGACAGATGCAGATGGCAAAGCCATTTTTCATAAGGTGAGGGAAAAAGGGAAAAAGAAAAAAAAAAAAAAACAAGAAAACAAAGACAGGCTCAGGCATCAGCTGGAAAAGATGCAAGACAGGATCAGGGCTAATAGAGAACCAGAATCAGATTAAACTCTTGGATCTTTAAGTGCACAAAGAGGCCTCTCCCCTGCCTCTGCTTTCTAGCGTTGCCTGGTGGCAGCAGATACCTTCATTCTCTCATCCATAACCAGCTGGAAAACGAAAGCTGGATCCAGAACAGCACTTAGGCTTTGCTGAACTGGCCCTTGAGGACAGAAGGCTGGCAGAGAGGCTGCTGGAACAGTGTGGGCACAGGCACTCTTCTACAAGATTAGCTCCCGTTTAGAGGAGGTGAGAGACAGCCTGCAGAGAACATTAACCAATAACACATGTTGGTCTGCCCCTCAGACCCTGACTTAGTTCAGGCCTGGCCCCACAAGAATGTGGATGGCCCCCAGGGCTCTGAGGGGACATCTCTGGCAGATGTCCTGGTGGCATGAGGGTGTCAGCATGGCAAAGGACCACTCCAGGCAATGCTCCCCATGATGGCAAACATGGCAGCTCCCAACGGCCCCAATTTGTCTCAGACAGTGATAAGGGTTTGGCCTCTGTCCCAGGTCACCACACAGCAAAGAGGCATCAGTGACACAGAGCTGCTTACCGACACAGCAAGGAAAAGTGATGCTCAGCACAGTATACATCGTCCCTTGGGCAGCACGCAAGCATGCCCCACTTGGCACTGGGAGCCAGCAGTTCTTGCTATAAGCCAAGGGGAAGGGAAAGGAAGAAGTACCCTCACGGAGGGAAAGATTTCACCTCTGCCAGTGACATTCTGCTATTGTCACCGCCAGCTATAACATCACCCTCTTGATGTGAAATCTAAGTTGACAGTGATACAGGAGAGGAGCGGAGAGGGCAGCAAACTCTGCCCAGCCCTCTTTGTAATCCAAAATTTCCCCTGGCTTCCAGCCTCTGCACGAAACAGAGTGAGTACCTCACCCCCAGGTTACTAAGCAAGTAGATCTTCCTTTTCCAGAGCCATCGAGTATTCTTTCCTTGCAGTTATCCATCCTTCTGGGCAACTCCAAGGAGAATTTCATTTTGATCTCTGTTGTATCCTCTTCATTCCTGAAATGAGAAACAGAAGCAGAAGCCAACACCTCCCTTGCAAAACAACACATGCATCTGTTAACTGAAGTCACCAAAGCCTGGAGAGTTTCTTGTGCAAAAGTCCAGGTGCCTTCAGACTCATTGGAGGTGCATTGAGCACCATTGAGCCCTGCTGCCTGTGGCATTTCCAGCTGACATTCTCTCCCCTTGCCCCCGGAACAGCCAAGCGTAGGGCTGGGCAGTGAGGCTTGGCGAAGGTTACTGCTGGGACCTGGTAGAAATGTCATCCAGCAACATATGCTTCAAGAAAGATTCATTCCCAAGCAGCCTGGCTCCATAATAAAAGTGTCAGAGCAGCTGACTTGCCTCCCCCCAATCTCATTGCCTCCAGATTTATCCTGTCTCAGGTCTCTCTCCCTCCACAAGCAGGCACGTGCCATTCCTTTCAATAGGCTGGCACCGAAACTGAGCCAGACGAGATTGTAGGAGAAAAAGGAGAACAAGCCAGGTGAAGGGATCACAGGGAAAAATGCTCAGGAGCCAGGTTTTCCTCTGATGTTGGCTGCTCTGTGTTCTGAAAGGGAGGAGAAAGAAGCAAGAGGCATCTTAAAGTAAGAAAGCTCCACAACCAGAAGCCACCTGATTTTGTGTCCCAAACCAATTCCCTAACTGCCCAGCTGCGTTGCCTCCCTCAGAAAGCTCAAATCACATTCCTGATAAAACCCATCCCAGAAGACATGAAAATCATGAAAATCTGTAAGCCCATCACCCTCTCAGCCAGGGAGCCTCTTCTGAGAGGGTCGTGCACGTGGTAGGCACCCAGAGCAAGGAGAAGAGGTAAGGCTCCCTGCGAGTTGGGAGTCTTGGGGAGTGCTGGGAACCAGCATATCTTCACCACAGAGATGTGATGTTAATGCAGTATCACAGGCAGCTCCAAAGAGAGAACAGTCTTCAGGGAGTTAAAAAAAAAAAAAAAAAAAAAAAAAAAAAAAAANGGTCCTTTGCAAAGAGCTAAAAATACCCAGAATGGCCAGATTCTCCTGGGGTTTTTTTTCATTTTTTTTCTTTTTTCCCTCCACAAAGGAATGTGCCACACAAATTAAAACGATTTCCCTCCAACCTGCAAGATAGGACCAGGCAAGGCATCCTTCAGCTGTGAGTGAAAGAGACGGAGCCTGCCTTTGTCAGGAGCACACCAGCCCCAGGGAGGCAAGGTGGGGGATGGCAGACGCCAATTGCAGGGATCCTGCTGGCTAATTCCCAGTAACCAGGACAGACAGGTCTGTACCAGGCACCCAGCTGGGGTGCAGGGTGTGTTTCTCCAACACAAGAGAGACATCAATAGCAGAAGCGAATCCTGGGCATCTTGACTGCCCTGGGGGGATGCAGACTAAGAGCAGATGCCTGCAACAGTGGGCTGTGGAACAGCTTTCCATGGAGCAGAGAAAGCCTCCACTACCACAAAGGCAGTTCTGTTAAATTTGCAAAATGTGTTGCAGGAGGCAGAGCCCATGATACCTTCTGGGCCTATGGACCTTATCACCCAAGCACAACATTTTCTGGCCCATGTTAGGATACCCATTCAGGTACATGGCTCGCAACCTAGCGCCCAATTCCTCCCTTTGATTGATGGCAATGGGGAGAGCCAGTTTGCTTCCAGCAATGAGGGCTCATTTATAGGCAGGAGAAAAAACAAAGCCACCCCCACCAGGCTATAAAAGCACTGTTTCGCTGTGTCACAGCTGTTTCTCACATCTGGATGCAGACAGCACTTACAGTGTTGCAGCTGGCACAAGCTCCTCGGTTAGCATCTCCTCATCCTGTTAACGCCAGGCAGGGGAGAGGTCCAGCAGGCGAGGTGAAGGGGCACTTCATCTCTGTCAGGTTCTCCTCCGCTAATGAAAATGTTTCTCCAGCGTGTCCTCGGGAAGGTTTCCTTCAGCTCCAGCCCCCATGTGATTGAAGGCTAATCTCTGTTACTCTTGGCTGAATGGCAGCCCATGAGGAAGGTGATGTATTGTGTTTCCCTTCAACACGACATTTAATGGTGCTGGCAAAAGAAGAAAAAGCGCCAAATGTTTCCAGATTTTAAGTGAACTCCTCCTGTGACACACAGAGAGGTCAGGGCAGGAACAGAGGCCCCACAGAGCCTCTGTTGAGGGGGACCAGAGCGTACCCCTATAAATTCAAGCCCACTTTGAAGGGCCATTTCACATGCCAGTGTGCCTGCCTCCCTCCGAGAGGCAGTCTAACTGATCACATGGCCACAGGAAGCGACATGTCCTGCAGCCACTCTGTGGGACATGACTGGCCTCCAATGAACTCCTCATCACCAGTCTGGTCAGTGCAGAGGCCTAGGAGAAAGGCCAAGGTCTGAAGTGCAGAATATTTGGGGTTAGGGAGGACAGCACATGACATGGGATGGGCACTCACAGGTGGTGGCCTTGGCTCCTCTGGCTGGCTTTGAACTAGTCTCTGAAGCCTGAAGATGTGAAGTTTTCCAATCTGCAGTGTTAGCTTCCTTTTAAAATGCTTTGAGACCTACTAATAAAGAATAGAGAGAAAAATTAGGATTACAGTCCTCTTGCTGGTATGCAGCTCACACTCAAGGAGATGCTTGGCTCTATGACACACCGATCTTTCTCCTCTGCTTCAAAGCCATAGCTTTGCAAACATGCTCCAGAGCATCCCCACCAAATGTTGCTTTCCTGCTGTTTCTGCCCTCGCTGGAACAAACCGATTACCCACCACGGCACTCACTGCACCCTCTACCTGCAAGGCTTTGCAACTTTTGTCCTCCTTTTTTGCCCCTACAAAACCACCAACATTGTTGAGGACACCCAAATAAAACACGTCTCCTGTTTGCTTTCCCTTCTCCTCCTCCCCCTCCCTCCCCCTGCCTTCTCCCAGCCCTGCCTGCCACTGGCACCGGATATGGGGTGCTTACCATGGACCACACAGAATGCATCCTCCAACAGCTAAACCTAGAGGAGAAGAAGGAGAAATTAACAAAACAGACAGGAGGAAAAAGAAAAAACTTCCCATTACTGGCAATTAACTCTACTTAAGGCTCACTCACTGTGGACTGTGCCCCAGACACAATCACTCTGGTAGGTGAGCACACAGGGCGGCACACCACATATCTGCATGCACAGTGCACATGTCAACACTGCTTGTTGAAGGTTTTTCAACCTATTTAGTCACATATTTGGGCGCAAATGGCTGCAGCCCTTTTGGGGGCCTCCTGTAGCCTAGTCAAATCAGGGATGCTGCTCTTCTTTGCTCCTACGAGCTGTGGCCCTAGCCCTGGGGCAGAGGCGCTTGGTTGGAGCTGAAGCCCAGCATGGGAAATTGCCCAAGGGATGTCCATCCTCATTCCCAGACCCACCTGCCTGGGTTATCTGGCTGTTTTTTCTTCCCAGGAGGGATGCCAGCTACAGACAGCACCATGGGCTGCCTGCTGACGCAGTCGCAGACAGTGCAGCTCTTGCTGACAGAGATACCTTCCCCTCCACAGGAGGACATGCTTTGCTCCCGGCCAGGGGGAAGGCAGAGGCACCCAGCACGCTGCCGCAGTGGAGGAGGCACTCAGCCAGCCGCTAATGCTTCCTACTGTCTTGAAGCAAAGGGATGAATTAGCTTTTATTAGCTCTTACGAAGAGCCCATCCCTCCTGCCCTCTCCTCCTCACACAAGGCTCACGCACAGACTCAGCTGTGCTGCAAGTGAAGCAGAACCAACTTACCTCCATGTCGGCGGCCCCAAACGCCTGTTAGGTCTTGTATAAATCCTATAAATCTTAAATCTTAGACAAGGTGGGAGTCAGGATAGAGCAATTCTCCTAAGGGTGCTGCAGGGCCCTCACTGCCCAAAAGTACTTTAAAAAAGATGAATGCTTGGCTTTTATGTCCAGATGTCTGAGGTGGCACCACACATGGCCCAAAGGAGGGCACACTCTCCACGCCAGCAAAGCCAGAGCCACTGCACAGTCCCTACTGCTGACACCCAAACCCGGGGCTGTTATCTTGGGGGAGGGTTGGCGGGGTGGTCTGTGGTTTCCCCCTGAGTGCTCCTGCCACACGATGTGTCCCTGACCCCCAGCACCCAGCCATCTGCACGGCTGAGGGATGGTGCTGCTCCAGAGGAGTCTCTCTGAAGTCGCTCTGGGGCTTGTTAGCAGGGCGATAAAGGGGATGAATGGCCTCCGAGAAATGCTCTGTCTCCTGCTGTGGCATTCATTATCCTTTAGCCAGGCAATTCTTCACACCAGCCAGGAGCTCTGGTCTTGCTCGTTTATCGTCCTCAGGGGCCGTTTTCCACAAGAGGCCACACTCTGCACTTGCGCTCCTCGCCCCAGGCAGCTCAAACGTGCCTGAAGAGCCCGCAGCATGGCAGCCCGCGCAAGACGGCTGGGGGCAGAGCAGTTCTTCTCCTGGGTAGTCTCTGAGCTCATCGCCTTCCTCCCACACAACGAGCTTGCTTTCCCAAACTCGCAATTTGGTGATCTGAGCCACAGCTGCCCCCCCAGATCTGCAAGAAACAGAGCTGGGCACATTTTCAGCCTAATTTCCTAAGAAGTGCAAAGCATATGCAATCCTGCTGCATCAGTCTGTCCTCTGCCCACTCCCCAGCAACTTCTGACACTGCGAACAGATTTCAACCTGATCTGACAGAGAGACAGAGGTCTCGGAGACAGTCAGAGTCTATAAATTTCATGGGAACAGACTGTCAAACAGAGAAGACACATTATTAGCACCTTCCAAACTGTAGTGTATCATCCCTTATTAGACATCAGACAATATGTGTGGGAGAGAGAGAGAGATGCTATAAATATCCTGGTAAGGGGAGATGCTCCATTCAGCACAAGCAGCTTACCGGACATCAGAGAATCCAAACCCAAGCTATATATCCACAGGAAATGAGGCTTCTTGGATCCCCCTGTACACAGTACTAATGGGAGAAGGTTTTAAGCATGCCTGGCCGATAGGAGAGCCAGCCAGCTAAGATGTCACATCAGCATTTGGAAAGCCTCTGGAAAGGGGCTGTGAGCGCTTCCCTTGCTCTTCCAGTGACCAAGCCAAGGTCCCACTGCATTTCTATCTTGAATTGCCATCCCAGACTTATGGACGAGTGCACATGCTCCCTGAAATGGAAGAGATATGCCTAGCTCCAAGGAGGAGCACTGATGGGCTCTTTTGCCCCCGCAACCCTCCCACTGCCTCTCCACCACAGGGACAGAGATTTCACCTCCCAGCAAAATGTTTCATCCACAGGCTGCTGCCAGCAAATGCCAGAGGCAACCCAGAGTCCGAGCAGCCACCTGGGGAGCTCACAGCAGTATCACTTACACATCAAGCTACCCATTAGCAGGCTGACTGATTAGTGGCACTTGTTACTGTAAGTGAGAGGGAGACTGTCCTACACACAGTTCCTTGCTGCAGACCAGACCCACTCACCAGCCAGTATAGATCTGCAAGCTGGTGCCAGCACGGAGCTGGTAGGCAGCAGTGTGGGTGCAAAGCTCAGCCTTGCCCTGGCAGGACAGAGGGAGCTGAGCCGCCATTCCTCTTTTTCCCAAAGGCTGAAAGGGACACAACGGCATCATGGTTGTCCTGTAAAGTCAACTAGACAGTTCGCACGTCACGTAGTGCAATGCAGCCTTCGGAGAGCAACACTAAGAAACCATTTACCAGACGTGCTGGCTGGCCTTCCTTGCTCGCCTCCTTTCAATGACCCAATTAGGAGACCCTCATTAAGCTGTTCCAGGGTGGAACCTGGAGTCACTCTTGCCGGGAACTCCCGTCACTCATCACCACTCTCCAGCACAGGAACAATTAGCAGCGAAGGTGACCAGAGCTTGCCAAGGCTGAGCCCAGCATTTCAGTGCTGCCTGACCCCTCTGCAAGAAAGCCAAACCCTATATGCAATCCGGGGACAGAACGGGGTAATTCCTGTGCTCATTTAGGATCTGCTCTGACACAGTCATAATCTGTTCACAGGGTCATTTCCAATCTCAGGCATCCCTAGAAGTAACTGAGAAGTGGGAAATAGCCTTTTTCCCTTCAGCACGTCCATGACCATGGCCCAGCTGGTGAGACGTATTTTGAGACTTCTCTGATTCACCTCATAAAGGTCAAGTCCCAGGAGGTGCCATCAGCCCGGTGGATCACGTATCACATGTACTGGCAGGGCTTCAACTCTGGAAAAAGAGAATTTAAACATGTGCTACAGCACATCCTTTATTCCAAAAAAAGGATTTACACTTCAGGGGTGCTTGACTCCCTGTTCTGCCCAACAAAAGGAGTGATGGGGATTGAATCCAGGCTTGCATTCGTTAAAAAAAAAAAAAAAAAGAAAATCCAGAAATCCAGTCACTCTATCCTAATTGTTCTGATCCAACCTTTCACGGCGTTGCATTGAGCTAAAGGGCCGCACCTGAAAGTATGCCAAGAGCGGCATGAAATGTTAATGTTGCAATTAAAACAATATGAATATTGCAGCACCGCTCTGCTGCTCCCCATCCACTGAACAATTCTCATTCAATGGAAGTCAAGTTACATATGAGGAAATAATGAGGTCTGCTAATTAAGTCTGGCCTAGGAAGACAGCAGTCTTAAAAGGAAAAAAAAAAAAATCAGATCTCCCCAAAATGTGTACATTTGCTGCTTATTACCTGCAAAGGGAAATCATTAATGCTGCACAATGCCAGAATCACAGGTCAGTGCCATTGTCTTATTGCACACATCTAGAGGAAATTATCTTTTTAATGATAAAACGCATAAGTCATGACCTGCTTTGTCCCTAGGAGCAGGAACTGCCAGGCTGACACTTCCTATACTCCGAATGCAGAAAGCAGGTACCTGACAGTGAATGCCAAACCCAGGCTGGGCTAGCGAGAGGCAGGCAGGGGCTCTAAGGGGCTGAAGGCAGCAGATTTCATTCAGCTGACACAAGATGGATCCAATCTTGTACACAGGGAAGGGATTTTTCCTCCCCAGTCACTGAGACAACTGAGTGACAGTGACACCGGCTCAAGCTGGTGGAAGCCACAGGGAAAGAGACCACTAGGTCAGTCCTGGGAGGACAAAAACTGATCAGGATCGTCATGAGTTGATCGTCAACTCTAATAAGAGGCAACAGAGGAAGACCCCTTTCCTGCCCTTTGTATCCACTGGTGGCTATCCCAAGACACAAGCGCGTGTTGCAGTAACATGAGGACACAGCAACAGCCTAGAAACCAGGCTGCATGAGGACACAGCACACCCATAGCTTCCCCACCTTCTTGTCTTTCATAATCTTCCCAAATTTCTTTATCTGTGAGAGTGGTTGGGGCTGCCACCATGTCTCCCGTGTTCTCCCCAGCCCAGATAACTGCACAGGGAGGTTGGGGTGGGGAGGGTCTCGCACCACATGTATTTCATAGGAAGAGCAGAAGGCTAGGAAAAGCCCCACCATGTCTTCCTGCTGATTTGGCTGCCTTTTCTATCTGTCAGTTTCAGGAGCATACAGGACCTACTCATCCTCCAGGCCTGAACTTTGCCATTAGACCAAATCTGACTGACCAGTGTGGAGTTGTCTAGGGGCCAGAGCAGGTTGTTGTGTAAAGAGCAGGCTACGGAAGGCCAAACCTCTCCTGCTGCTGGAGCAAAACCCTTCCCTAACATACTTCCCAGTTCTCCAGAAGAAAATTCATCCAATGGAGCGGTGAGGGAGAGCACTGGAGTCCTGGTTCATTCCCTGACCTCTGCTGACACTCTGAACTTTAGCATGTTTTTAATACAGACAACCTTTCTGGTAAGAGCCAGACAGAGGCTACACGACACTGACCAGACTTGGAAACACAAAGATCCAAACGAGGTAGAGCTCAAACCACAGGGAAGGAAACACTTCATTTGAAAGACGAGAAAAAAACAGATTAAAGGATCACAAAGGACCTTCCAGGTCCTGGATTATCCTAAGGGACTCAGATGCCATTTCTATCCATCTGTGGCCTCCTGGAGACAGAAGAGAAATAAACCTATTTGGTTACGAAGGTCCACCCAGAAGCATGTCCCCACCCTGTTCCCACCACCAGCAGCTCACTGTTTTGTGGATGAGTAGGTGGTCTCCTCCCTCCAGCCCACTTCTTGCTGTATTTCCAGACGCACCAGCACTTGCTGCTACCAAGTGTCTGTTCTGCAATAAAGAGCAATAAACATGCCAGAGTAATTAATGTCTTAACAACTTATTACAATCCTCAGATAATTAATCACAAAAGCTAAACATGCTGTCTCACCCTCCTAATGTGTTAATGCTCTAATTATTATGCCTCAATTAAGGGGAAGTCAGCGCTCCTTGCTTAGAAGTGCATGTTTAATAAGGGTGCTTGAATGCAGGCAAGTTGAAGTGGGAAGGGAGGGGGTGATGGGGGTTAAGAAAGAGGACACCATTTTTAATGAGGTTTCACAGGTGGCTCGAGGCAAGGAATTGACAGCCCCTATCTGGGATCTCACACACGACTGCATGTGGAACTGGGGGCCATTTGCGGTGGCTCTGTGCTCTGCTTCCCACCGGGCTATTTATAGGAGAAACAGCATGCAGGGCACCGAGAAGGCAAGGACTGGAGATGAGCAGTTACACTGTGGATCTGGCCAGCGCTAGACAGCAGAGCTGGCAACTCGCAGAGCAGTCAGCAACAGGAGTAGGTAGCTCCTCTATCCAGCCCACTTCTTGCTGTATTTCCAGACACACAGACACTTGCCACCACTCCTGTCCCATGTGAAGCACGCCCATTGCCCAAGCATCTCCAGCACAGTCCTGTTTCCATGATGCACCTTGCCTCCAATCAAGCTAGCTCTGGGACATCCCATGGAGATTGTAAGAACAGCCCCCAAAACCCAGGATTACTCTTGGGATGTGACAAATCAGCTCATCTGCTTTCAGCCATTGGTTGGTGGTTTTCCACAACTCCTTGTTGTATGAGGGAAAAGAAAGCCATGTCTTGAAGAGCACACCATTAGAACAAGCATGTTTTATAGGTGGGGAAACTGAAGGTGAAAGAGAGATATTCTGCAGGGGACTTTGTGGGGGTTACTACAAAGTAACCTAATGTGCCTTTCTGGTGCCTGGCTCTGAACCTCTATGGATGTTGGGAAACCTCAGAAAGAGGTTCCTGGTGGTGAGGAGCTTGAGCAGACTATAATGATGAAGGTAGGATCTAGACCCTTCACTGTGTGATACCAGGAGGTCCCTGCTGCAATCAAGACACAGCTCTGCACCCACATGATCCTCATTCTTGGGCAAGACTTTCGGTACAAAGTATAATTCAGGCAAAGAATGCATCACCTCCATCCCACCCTGCAGAAGTGGTGCCCCTAGAGAGCAAAGGGCTCAAGATGTAGGACTCTGTAAGAGGTGGCCCAGCTCTGCAACGAAGCAGGCATGGGAAGCTGGGGCCAGGATGGCCAGGCTCCAGATCTTGGTACCATACAAGAAGGTTCAACAGAAGAGTGTCTGGAGCCCAAGTCTCCCAAACAAAGCCTATACATTTTATGTTTTCCAGTAAAAAGTTTTTGAAACAACTCCCCCGCTCAAGTGGGTCTTCAAACACAAGAAAGCTCTCCCTGAACCAGCCTGGTTTCTGTTCCACCCAAGCTTTTTTAAATTTCTTAGACAAATGAATCACCAGAAGCATTTCCAGCCTAGGTTTGACTGGAAAACGATTGCATTTCCTCAAGAAATAACACACTGTGTAGGTTTGGATGGGTCCCTCTGAGGAATAAGGGAGAGGGAATAAGAAACAAAACAAAACAAAGCAAAGCAACCTGGAGGGGACATGAATTTTAAAATCCATGAACAGTTTTGATTTTCAAATAACCAAAATATTTCACATAGTCACTTCCACAAAAATAATTCTGACACCCTGATTCTTTGGTGATGTCTCATGAAAAACAAAAGAAAGCTCTCCACCTCTGCCCACCTCTGAGACAGCAACCTGCTGGCAGTTTGACTGGAGAAAAGTTTGACCTATTCCAAAGCATCCAGTCAGTTGAGTATTTGGTGCCAGAAGTTTTGAAGAAGTTGACTGGCTTATATTAGTGTGCCGTGGGACTGGAAAAAGACATTTACCTAGAAAAGTGCAGTAACACACAGTTCCTGTGCCACAGTATTTTCCCTGGGATGCTCTGAGCCCCGTTTAGCCCATATCCACCACCAATATGAGACAAACCTGAGCCTTCGTCCCAGTACAGTGGACCCATGTCCCCCAAAACCCTCACTCTGCCCAGCCTGAGCATGCTCCCATTCTCATTGCAGCAGACAAAACAGAGAGGGGAATCACTGTGCCCCTTTGCACCTTTCCCAGCTGAACTCAGGAATCAGCTTCTTGGAGCAAGTCACTGCCCCAGCAGCCCAAGATCTGCTCCCAAACATGCTCACACAAAACACCTGCAGCCAGCAACCACACGTGGGCACGTTCCCAGAGCCCTAGAGCAGGGCTTGAATTTTGAGGGCAGCCTCTGGAGGAGAGCAGATAACCATTACATGAATAGATACAAGATGTCATGACCATCAGACAAAAGACCATCACCGCTTCTCAGAAAAAGACAGTGGGCCCGGGTGAATTAAAGTCCTGGACCATGAAGCAGGTGCCACTGGAGCCCAGATGCCCCCAACCCCAAGCTCACAGCCCGCTCCAACAAGCGCTTTCTGAGCTCAGCTTACCCCCTCCCTTCGTCTGCTGCCTTTAAGACAGCATGCAGCATGACAGCTGCAAAACCCAATCTGGTCCAAATTTTGTTACAACCCTGCTGGTTTTTATCCTTGTTTACCAGCATTAATTTTAATGGCTTTCCCTACATTAACTTTGTCCTGAACCGGTTGGAGGAAAATTCCTGCTCACTTGCCTTCTGGAGAACAGCCTGGGTAATTTTCCCTTGTCACATAACAGCCCGCCTGGGCTCCTCAGGAGTGACAGCCACACTGTGTACTTTGTTGAGGCCAATAAACTTCCCAAGGCTGGGGGGGGAGAATTTACATATCCCTGAATACACTGTCCATTCTTTGTTCAGTTTGGGTCTTGGCTTGTGCCAGTCCAGCAGGTGGAAGTTTCTTCCTCCTGTTCAGCAATGGAAGGGAACTACTGAGCCTGCACCAAGGAAATGTAGTGCTTCCAGGCAAAGTGGCAACCTCCCCAGGTCTAGTCAGCTTTAGGCTGGGTTTGTCACTGGCCATCTGAGTCTCATTTTCCCTTGGAATCATTAAAAATGCCTGTAAAATGAGTCCTGAAAGAGATAATAGTGTTAGAATACGCATGGAGAATGCTTCAGAGAGGTGAGGAGCAGGAAGAGAGGACGCCTTGTCCTCTGCACCAGCCCTCTGCTCTGCGATGCCCAACTCTGCCCCTGCCCACACTGGCAGAGTTGGGCAGTGCCCCTAGTTGTGCTGTCTCATGTGTCCCACACACCTTTATTCACAGCAGGGAGCAGAAGTGACGATGATGTAATGCCTGAGCCACTCTTTTCTGTCCTGTCCACTCTCCCTCTTCTCATCTCCATCTCTTTCCAGCCACCATCCTGGCTTCCTGAAGGAGACATCGCAGCTCCATCCAGGCTGGGCTCTGCAGGAGAGAAGGAGATTGTTCTTCCCTTTGCTCACCTGATGCTGTGAGTGTGGTCCCTCTCCTTCCTCCAGCTCACAGAAAGGTGTGACGGCTCAGGCCATGGGAAGGAAGAGAAACACTCAGGACCCTTTCAGCACCTTTCCTCTCCCCATTAAAAAAAAAACAGGGCAACAGCTCTTTCCACCAAAGAAATGCAAGGGTTCAATTCAGGCACATTTCCAAAGTTTTCTGTCTCTGACAGCATAAAAAAGGAATATGGTTACACCAAGGGAAACTATTTGATGTATCACATGATGCCCATACTTCAAAAGTACAGATGTTCCCTCCGTGCTCCAAGGGGTGATTTGGAAGACAGAGGGCTCAAAAAATCCCACTATATCCAACCACAAGCACCTGGGCTGCTGTAGAGAGAGTGTTGCCATGGAAAGATGAGGAAGGCAGCAGTTAGATGGCTGGAGTATTCCTACCAATTAACATGAAGAATTTTGACTGCTCTGCTGTGTTTTCTGCAAGAGCCTAGCAACCACCTCAAAAGTGTTATTCACACATCTCAGAAGTGTTTAGCAGGGTCACATGTCTAGTAAGCTATGCGAGCAGGGAGGGATAGCTCTCCATACCAGGCCCCTTAAGGATGGGCATACTGCATGTATGCACCTTGGACACCTCAACTCCTGCTCCAGGAGGATCACGCACTAGGTGCTGGCAGTCATCGGATCACATGGGACAGCAAAGCGAGACCACAGAGCGAGGGAGGGGGTGACATACAGGGGGCAGAGCCTGCCTGCAGCAGAGTGGCTGCAGTGAGAAGACCTGAAGAAGGAACAAGATGTCCTACCTTCATAGGACAAACCAGGGCAGCTTGTCTTTGCTCAGTTCAGAGGTCCCGGATAGAGAATCCTCATCACCATCAATCCCTTCTACAAGCAAACTTGCCAGCCTGATGCACGGGTTCAGTTCAGATGTACTGTTTCCACAGACTCCTGCTACTCTGCCCTAATAAAACAGAAGAAACTAGACCTCCAGGATACTTTGCAACATCTCTACTAGGCACTAAAAGAGTGACCTAGAGTCAGAGGCCACAGAATCCTACCTTCTTCCACCCCCAAAGTAAAAGAAAAGGCAGATAATCCATGTGCCAGTCTAGCCTTTTCCACAAAAGGGGCACTACAAACTGACAAAGAACACCTTCTGCCCATTCATTAAGTTCTTGGCATTAATTGATTTCTTTCCAACCAAGCCATAAAACCCAAAGCTGCATGCAAACAGCATCCTAAAATATCCTTGTAAATCTCAGCCACCACATTCATTAATTACAACCCAGTGATAGTTCAGGCCATTAGTTCTGGATGGTAACTTCATTTATTCCCACGTTAATGCTCGATGTCAGTGGTTATCTCATTACCACTCTATTACTTACCTACTTAATCCATCATTGCAACCCAGGCCAGAAAGGAGGAGCAGAGTTGCCCTGCCTCTGCAGGAAGAAAATGCATCAAGTGTAGAGCACCTAGGAATCACAAACAAAACACTTCTCTAATCTGCAGCTGAGGTTATATCTATTAAGAGGAGGAAATGACACAGATGAGTGTTGTTAGGAACACAAACACATTCCAGCATTGAAAAATTGAGGATATTGAGGATTAAGTTTCCTATTAAATCAGAACCAAAACCTGGCAAGAATGGAAACGCATATTAGCAGTCACATGCACAAAAACGACCTTAACTCTGCCCTCCTCCTCCTTGGACTCTCCTTCCTCCAAACCCCAGGTTAGATTCAAACAGCTTCTGCCTTTTGCGTGCTAAACAGTCTGAAAAGGCAGGTCAAAGTATGTGCATGGGGAGCTGCTACCTGCTGAATGCTCCAGAAAACATGCAGGCAGCATCGCAGATACCACTAGCCCTGAGTGCTAGTGAAAATACACTGAAAGCCATGTAAAGTTACAATAGTTATTGACATTTCAACATGCACCCAGCTAGGGTTCCTCTTGTTTGGTGAGCGGGCACTTCCAAAAATACGCTTTATTGCACCTGACGCACTCCTGCCTGTCTCCACTCAGTGATCCAGCCCCATGGCTCTGATCGGGGTGTTTCAGCACAGCGAGAGCAGCAGCTTTCCATGTCTCATTCCCTCCTTCTTCCCCCAAATAGTCTTGCTGGAGACAGCATTTCGATCTTCCCCTGCTTGACTGAGAAAAAGGGAAGCCCTTTTTATGTCAACAGGCTGTGAAACCAAGATGTGAGCTGGGGGAAGGGTTCAAAACGACATTTCCCTTGCAGTAAGGCAGGTTCTCTTAAGAGCAAGCAAGTACCTCTGCTCTGCCCAGATATGATGCCTACACAATAGGACAGGTGACTGCGTTTTTTACTGCTTCTAAGTGACATGATATGGAAGGACTAGAATCCTCTAATGTAGAAGAAACTGATGCCACAAAAGCAAGGCAGGGAAAGACAACACAGTTCCAAAATGATGTCAGGAGTGAAATAGCAGTATTTTCCTCTGTGATCAGTAAACCCCCAGCTAGCACGCCTGTGCTGGCAAAAGTGGGCTTGAAATGGTGCTGTGCCAGAACAACTGACAGGGCAAGCCTGCAAGATGCTACAATCAGATGTAATTAAAATACCTTTGCAGCCCTCCTCTCCATACCCTCAGTAATGAAATCCATTACAGGGTGTGGAAAGAAAATTATTTAAAATGTCCCTGAAGCTGAGTTGTTGACACCAGCGTAGACAGATGGATTTTGATACACTCCTGATTTAACAGCTTCCTGCAGAAGGGAAAGAGGGCAGGAAAGGAGCTGGGTGTTGAGCCAGAGGACAATCCTAAAAAAGGTGGCTATCGCCCAGGGAAAGCAAGTGCTGCTGCAGGGAAAAGGTGCCCCGTCAACCAGCCAGAGGCTAAACCACCCTCATCACCCTGGGAAGCAGGCTGCAACCCTCTGCTCCAGCGCCAGGCTCCTGTGCCTGAGCTCTCTGTTCCGAGTCAGGCCAGCAACACCACACACGTCACTGCTTCCAGCCTCTGATGAAAGGCTGTGGTGAAAGAAAGCCACAGAAAGCCTCACACACTGCTCATCCAGTAGCAGAGCCAGCAATACTTCTGTTTTCCATGGAGTTACACATCATGGGGGGATTCTCCAGGATGCACTAGGATATTGGCTCCAAGCGCAGTTTTCCCCATAGGCATTCATAACGTCTCTCTCTTCCTCGTTCTCTCATACACAGATACTCTTGGACTGATAAGGATTGAAATCCCTTGGCAAAGAAGAGTAAAGAAAGTCTTCTCCCTGGCCATCTATTTATATCATCTGGTAGGAACTCATTATCTTTAAGATCTCTGGCACAAACAGCTATGATCAGCCATCAAGGTGGAAAGTTATTAGGGGTGGGCAAAAAGGAGCCAAAACTGTATTAACCCTGTTTTCTCAGGGAAGCAAATGAAAGGCAAGAAGGAAGGGTGTTACAACTGGCTGTGGGCAGCTGACCTGTTCAACTCTTAGAGACCTCAGAAGAAGGAAACCCAGGTAGGACAGAGAGTCAAACATAGCTCAGAGCATGGCATGAATCTACCTACTGCACCCAGAGCTGAGACTAAATACACCGAGTGAGCACACAGGCTCTGCAACCCAGGGTGCTGCAGGCACAGGTGTGGGTCATGGAGCTACACAAACTAGTGACAACTGCTTACCAGTCCTGTGCCTGCGTAATTCTGGCCTACTCTGGTGGCTAAGAGCTCTGCAGTTGCTGTTACCTGGTAGAGAAGGCTCGCACGCATATCCTACAATAAAATGGGCTTTCCCATCAAATATTCCTCAGGCTTTGCATACAAAGATATTTGATAGTAGACTCCAGACCAGGAAGGAATTATAAATCAGAAAGTATAAGATACTCAGCATCACCAGCTCCTGCAGTAGTAAAGCTCCTGATTTTGCACAACATTCATCTCTCATTCCTAACCTACTTCAGATGGTTCAAACAAAGGCTTGGAATTTTTAATTCCCTCTGCACCCTCCCATGGCCTGAAAGAAACTGAGGCAAGCAGCAAGAATCTCATACCTAGCATGTACCTTATTATTTTTCCGGGATTTGCCTGCAAGTGCCCTGTGCAAACCCGGCGCTTGGGAACCCTCAGCTGCTTGCTTTTATATGCACTTTGAGACCGAGATGGCTTTTGGTCCCAGCTCTGCTCAATGCAATACTCAGAGTCCTGGTTCATAACCACAGTAGCACTGATCCTTGGATCTGCAAATAGCTGAGGGGCAGCCGAGCTCCCTTCTGAGTCATCAGAAATCCAACTCTGTGCTAACAAATGAGCGTCCCAGCCAGCCGCAGAGAGCACCGCACCTCTACCTTCCCTGCAGCGGTTTGGTCTGGGTAAGTATAATCGTGTCTCCAACAAGAAAGCAGCTGTTTTAAAAATGTGTTCAGCAATGCATTTCAATTAACAATGTTTTTAAACGCCATTTCACACCGAACCCAAGTGAAAAAATAACTGCACCTCAGACAGAGAGGAGTGCCCTTCTACAGGGTATCGCTGCCACTCGTAGCCCCTGTTTTTGCACCTGGGAAAGGACTGGCATGGGGAAGCACCTTTATTTTAAGGCTGCCTTAAGCAACATCTCACATCTTTTAAAATAGGGCAAGGAGGTCACATTTACTGCTTAGCAACTTTTCTCTCTCAAAAAGCCATCACCCAAAACTTACGGTGGCTATGTGTACACGGACACTCACACACAGAAACGAAGGAGCAGCTGGTCCTTGCCTTGGTCTCTGATAGTCCGCTCAGAAGCTGACATTTTAGCATTTTATCCCCCCCCTGCAAACAAAACACATCAGTTGAGCACTCCCAGGGAAGTAGCAGGACCAGAGCAAATTCCCAGAAAAAGCCTTGGCAGTGCTCCCTCCGCTCTTTGGCTCCGAGCAAGATGGAGTAACAGAGCACGACACATGGAACAACAGAAGCTGAACAACACACGTGTCACTGCAAGGAAAATTAACAATATTGGAGGGGCGGGGGGGGAAGCACTTGCTAACAAATACTTATTAAAACACAATCTTATCCTCATCTGACCCTAATTCCAATTAAAGAAAACTGGACAGACTGGCATAGCTGCTGGGGCATTCAGGCGATATCACTGACCATCCATGTATATAATTGCCCAGGAGGTCCCACAATGACCCCTCGCCTTTCCTCTGACAACTTCAGATGCGTTGGTTTAAATCACCGGTATTTTTAAGGCCACTCAGCCCCACTCTCCAGGCTGCCAGAGACCTCTAATGTAGTCAAAGCATCTTCTAGTCACTCGAGACAGACTCCTTGACAGCTGGCTCACTGTGCATCTTGCTCACTGTTGCCTGTCTTGGATACAAAAGGATGCTCTAGTCACAAGTCCTGCAACCCCCACAGATCTCCTTCCACATGTCTTTAGCGAAGATCACCAAGGGATGTTCTTCCCATTCAAGTAAGCCCATTGAACAAGCTGGTGTGCTCCATTAAGAGAAGAGATAAATCTGCTGCACCCAGTAGGGTTTGGGGGCTTCAGAAGTCATCTAGCCTAGGACCCAGGTACGCCTGCCCTACCAGTAGCTACACCACTACTTCACAGAAGCACAGGCAAGACCAGATTATATTGAGTTTAGGGACCATATGCATAAGAAATCTTGAGAAAGCTAGACACGTGCCGAGTTGTTTGACAGACTCATGAAAAAGGCCACCTCTGCTGACCGCCCAGCAAGCAAAGGGCTTGGTGTGGCATGCCTATCAGTCACTGTCCATCAAGCCTAATCACACAGCATAATAATATTCCCTAAATACATTTTACATTTAAAAGGGAATGAAAAAACAGGGGAAGAAAAAATGCTGCAATGGAAGGGGAGAGGGAAAGTTCAACCTTTGTTAGAAACCCTAAAGACGAATGCACATTTCATATTTTGAAATCTGTAAGAGAGTTGATTTTCTGTTCTTCAGCTTCAATCACCTCTTTGCTAGTGAGATTTGGCACCAGCCCAGGTCTCCTGAGGAAGCAGAGGCAGGATTTTCCAAAGGATTTGTCACCCACATCTCCTCCCGCAACACTCCCTGGGTGATTTTCTAATGAGCAAGGCTCTCCTTTGAAAAAAATCTGCCTTTAAAAGACTGGGCCATGGCCATGAGAAACCCAAGAGCAACATTTCTGCCTCAGACCTAGCTCCAAGCCCAGTGTTTACCTGCAAACCCTGCTGCCATCCACCTGTTTAAGGAGGATGGTTTCATTACTGTTCAATTTGCAATGATTTTAGCTTCACGTCTTTCATTGGATTATTTTTGTATTTAATGTCCTCTCCTCTCCTACTCTTCTTTTTATAGACTGGTAATCCAAGTCCCTTGGTAAGACTGAGGAATCTTGATCAGATTTTAATCAAAGTAAGCCAGATCCTCAGCTGCCAGTATTGATGCATCTGCCTTTAAATATTTGAACGATGCCAATTCACCCCGGCGAGGCTCTGGCCCCATCCTTTCAGAAAATTTAAATTCCTTCCTATGCATCAAGCTAAAACAAGACAGAACAAGCAACCTGCTGTGAAGGGGTTTTAGTTTATAAAACCAATACCCAGGATTTCAGAACTAAATGAAAATCTGAGATAATCCCTCCCCAAATCCAGCCTGGGAGAAGTACTCCGGACAGATCAGTATCAAGTAACTTCTTAAAACACACTTTTTCCTCTTGTGAAAGCTACCATCAAGTTGGAGTCAAAGGGAAACTACCCACAATGCCTCACTCTTTGACATGACCCAGAGAATTCACGGTTTTCACCCATATAGAAAATGCAGGCTTCTCCAGGATTAACCTACTTCTACTTTGTTCAGCAATGACCCTTGTGTCACTGCCAAACCCCAGCATCCAAAATCAGCATATTAGTTGGAAAATAATGAGATTTCTGGAATACAAAACGTTGGTTCCATTTTCCTTACCTTTAAAGATGACATCTGCCGGCTTCCCTCCACAGATCAGAAAGATTAAAAAAAGCACTTAGATGAAAGAGAGTCTTATCTAATCGCCTGACTCCAGGAGACAAGTTTGAGATAGAGACGGGGGCTCTCCTACGGAGCTTGTCAGTATTTGGACTGCAAACAGCATCCAAGTGAAGCCAGAAATAGATGATTGCCTGCAAGACTCTGGTAAAGGCAAGACAAGCCAGCTGCACTGATTTACGTCCACATTTGGGGGTAAACTCCTGAGAAACACCAGGGATTTTGTAGGTTCTCTTTGGTCATTTCCACGGAGACAGAGGCTAAACGAAAGGCAGCACATCTTGTACTCACACAAGCATCACCTGAGGAGTTACACCAGCACATCGCAGTAAAACTGCATTTCCATCCTTACTGCTAGGAAGTCATAAGGTCTTCAGGGTTTGTCAGAACCATACTCTAGTTTAGTCCTAGACCTGAACAGGAGCAGGAGAACAACTTGAGGACCTCAGTCCCTCCTATCAGGAGGCTGAGGTTTCCTACTCACCTTTTCCAGCAGCTGGCTGGACCTGCCCTCCCTTCTACCTCCAGCCAGTTTAGCTAACAAGCCAACATGCAGGCCAGCTGGGATCAAATCCTCTCCTGTTAATGACTGTTATTGCCATCCTGCTCCACAACTATATGTCTTGGTTTTGCTCTCCACACCCCAAAGACAAGGCGTTTCAAAGCTGGAAGAAATACAATCACCCCCTTGCAAGAGCCCAAGACATAAGCCCAGCCCCTGAACAGCACTTGGATCTGTATCAAGTCCTTCACGTAAGTCCAGTAAAACCAGTGACCCATTCAACTGAGCAAATGTTACAGGATTACATGCTGCCCTGCTAGGGACAAAGCCATGAGACAGTGTTATTATGATGTTACTACTCATTAAGGGGACCAAAGAGGAGCTGGGCATAAAAAACATGAGGCAGGTGATGGTTGTAAAGAGAAATCATGAAAAGGCAAAGAGCTAGGGATGAGGAAAGAGTGAGGACTTTTGTTTCTTTCCCCATAGGTCTTCCACAGCTGTATGAGTAGAAGAGTGTTCCAGTGGACACAACCCCACCAATTTCTTCCCATATGGAAGGAACACTAAACAGGCAGCAAAGCCTCAGTGTCATGCCCAGGGACTGACCTCAAACCCTGCAGGAGGTTTAAATTCAAGTCAATAGTGACTCCTCTAGTCTCTAGACTTGCCAGACAAGCAACCCACGTGGCAATGACCCTGCTGCAAGCAGACACGTGGGAAAGCTATGGCAAATCAGCTAAGGTGGGACTCAACACAGGTTGCACGTTAATAGGCATCACACACATATTACACTACCCTGTAAACAGTCTCATGAAGGAGCCTATATGGAAAGCATCTGCAGGGGGGTTAACGAGCTTCAGTTCCTGCAAGCAGACTGCATCTTTTGTCCTTTCATATTAGTTCACCCAAGCATCCCTGATTCGAGACACAGGTTCCTACAACAGATGGTCTTATTACTGTCCGTGTATAGTGACAAGGAGACAACAACAGGTGGCCTAGAGAGTAACTGAAACACTTCACCCCACTTGCCCCAAAGCAGGTTCAAGATCATGCCAAGGGCAACTGGGTTCAAAACAGAAAAAGATATCATGCATAAGCCATCCAAATTACCCTCACATGCCTTCTGCATTGCTAAGATCTTAGTTGGAACATGTTGTCCAGTTTGGGATGCTGATCTCCAAGATGCTGTGAACAATTGGAGACAGTCCAAAAGAGACAGACTACAGTGACTGGAAATCTATAGGAGATGGCTGGCAAGGAGAGATGGAAAGCATTTGTGATGCTTAGTCTAGAGAGGACGGAGACATGGTTACAGTCTTCAGACAGGCAAAAAGGAAACGGGGGAAACCCCCCCCACCTTTCCCCACCTGTGGAAAGGACAAGAAATCCTAAGCCTGATTTGAAACAAGGAACCTTTCAGTCAGACATTAAGAAAAACTTTCCAAGTGTACGGACAGCAAAAGCACTAGACAGTTGTCAGATCTCCACTGCTTTCTTCTTTGGGCTACGCTACAGAAGACCCTGTAACTCAGCCGTGAGGCAGTCAAGAGAGTTACGAGCTCATTCTGCACTGTGATGTGGGGAAGGGATAGTCCAACTCCAGTGAAAAAGAAATTAATTTCCAGCTCATCATAAAAAACACCAAAAAAAACCCCACCAAAAGCCACAAAGCAGCTGCTGCTTAGAGGGACCTTTAGAAACCCTTCCAGTGTGACAAGGCCAGCAGGGGAGGGAGCAGGTGCGTGCTTTAAGGACTGGCAGGAGCTGGGGGAATGGAGAGGAAAAAGCCACAGCAAAGCTGGGCCTGCTAGGGTTGCGGCAAACAGATCAAGAAGAGCAGAGCAGCAATACCCACCTGTCAAAGCAAAGGCCTGCTGAAGTTAAGAGGATGCTCCAAGAGCGTTCAAAGCTGTACTCTGTTAAGTGACTCACCCACCCTCAGCTGTGCTATCAGCCCTCACAGGGCCTCCCATGGAGCATCGGGTGCTCTCTCCTCTGGCACATGCAAGCCTTGCTCTTAGTTGGTGGCTCTATTGTTCACCTGTGCTGAGACAGTCCTGTCTCCAGGTCAGGCCATTTCCATACTGTAACTTGGGACTGAGCCCCCAAGCTGACTCAAGCTCTTCATGGGTGCCAATGCAAGGCAGGAGCATGCAGTTGGGTGCTCTCAGCAGCCAGAGGAGAAAGTTTTTGGATGTCCATGTCCAACCAAATAAAACAATATGTATATTTATACATATAAAATCAAATTAAATACACAATTTTATATATCCAACCAAATAAATCACAAGTACAGGAAATCTTCAAGCCTGAGGCAAACTTGGGTGCCCCCAAACTCTCCTGAACTTTACTTTCCTTGGAACATGCACAGGAGCCCAGGATTCACACCATCCTCCTTGGATTTTTGTCCTGGCTGCCTAACGACCTCTTGTGCAAGTGAAAAATACAGCCATTTTGTTGGCTGCCTCATCATGGGCCTGCCCTATTCCAGATACATTGGCTGGAGCTAAATTCCTGCATCATATCTTCAAATCTATCCAAGCCAAAACTCCTTCTTGTGCTCCATGGCCCAAACCTCCCTGGATTTGAGTTCTTCGTATATTTTTGGCTGGATCTGGAGTTCCGGGAGCTGAGAGATGCTTGGAGAAACCAAACTCTGCCCATTTGCCTCGATACTCATTGGAAAACCCAGCTTGATACGGATCCATGATAAAGCCTAACCAGTGGAGAGTCCCCTACTGACACAGACAAGGTTTGCAGCAGGTTTCACTCCAGATCTAGCTGTTCCTGCATGCCAGACCTAAATTTTAAGCCCAGAAATATTCCTCCTGAGTTTCTCCTCCCACGTTGACTTCTGTTTGTGTGAGGCTTGGCTCACAATATCGCACTCACTATATTTGCAAGACTAAGTGCAGCCAAAGTCAGGTCACCTGAGAAGAAACTTCTTGATGTCTTCCACCATTCCTTTCCCCGCATGCATCACAGAGAGACCGTAAGACACGTCTGCAGTGAACTATTATCCTCTGTGCTCTGCCTCCTGCTTTGTTTAAAGATAATTTGAGGAGATTTGTGGGCCTGGTGATGAATTATTGGGAGGAAGAGAAACATATTTTACTGTTCTGGGCAAGGGGTGCTGGAATCCCGTGGACATCTGGAGGAATTATTTGCAGAAAATTAACATTGTTTGTCATTTGCATGATGAACTTCTGGATCTCAAATGAATGATGGGAAGAAACCGGTGGGAGATGTTCATTATCCTTGATGGAGCGAAGCCCCTTGACATGATGCTAAGGTCGCCATGATCTATGGACCTACTGACTGACAACTCCGAGTGCTCTGGAATTGAACACACAATATAACTGGGGGCGTAAGCGATCTGCCACATTAAATGCCGAGGCGTTAATAATTGTTGCTTGCCTCTGATTGCCAGAGTTTCGGATGCACTCGTGCTGTCTCATAGGGCATGCATGTTAACTCCTTCCTGACTAATTTCAGAGGACACAAAATTTAGTCAGAGGCACCTGCAGCTATCCAGGCAGCCTCACAGATTAAAAGTTCCAGGCTTTCTTGTTTATCTCTTTATGTGCCTTTCAAGAATATGCTCTCAGCAGCTCCCTGACACAGATTCCCCACCTCTGCCTCTGTAGCAACTACAAATCCCAGACGGCAGCAAATGATGTTCCTTCACTAACCCTGCAAGGGAGACACTCAAATTCACAGCGTGGCAGAGAAGCCCTCAAAGTTTTCCCAGTACCACAGTGCAGCACACCTCATTCCTCTGTACGTTGATGTTTGCTGCTTGGGAGCTAACTTCTGATTTTTTTCCTTGTGGCTCCAACATGTACCAATACCAGGGAGCAGCTTTTCTTGAGAGCTGGGAGCACTGGTAGCTGCAAGGCAGGGTGATGGGTACCCAGAAGAGTTGTGTTTGAGAAACATCATCTTGCTTAGGACATGGGTCTTGGTCTCTCAGCATCTCAGTTTCTTCCTTTGAAAAGCTGAAATATTCTTTGATCTGCTTCTGAATTATTGCTCCTAAGTCCCCTGAGTCAGTGTTTCCCAGACTAGAGGGGACAAGGGCCCCTCTGCTTCCCAACGAAAGAGGCACAGTTGGGTTGCAGAAGGGATGTGAGGTCTCTCCAGAGAAGCAGTGCAGGTGCATCAGCCGTGGCAGCCTTATTAGAGAGGGAGGCAAGAAAAGCAGAGGGCCCCTGGGCCTGGATCAGATTCATTCACAGAAGCACTGCCCCAAGTGCTTTTGTAAGCTCTAAATTCATTTCCTAGTGCTTTCACCCCCCTGCCTCTAAGCAAAGAGAGCAGCACTCCCCTTCCACATAGGGCTGCTGGGAAGACAAATTCACAAACATTCCTGCGGCAAGAAAGCAGGAAGGAAAGATGGTAATCAAAACCCCAAACGTTGGCTCAGGACAGCACCAGGACCACCCCAGCATCACCACACAATGAAGAAAGCAAGGGAAGTCCTCTGCTGTGGACCACAGCCTCCCCAGGAGTGTGAGGGGGTAGGGATCTGAGGAGAGATAATTACCCTAACAGTATTCTCTGTGTAAAGGTACTGCAAAAATATGCTGACACCTTTTCTTATATCAAATGAAGCGCTGCACTGATTAACATGAGCAGCAAAATTCAGCCCCTGCCTTTCCGAAACATCTTCAGGCCATGACATGATGAACAAGTGGATGGGGTGATGCAGTTTGATTTTGTCTGGGGGATGAGAGCACCCTATAGATTTGGGGCAGGCACAGGAGAGCCAGCACCGTACCCACCAGCACTCTGTGAACAACTACAGCCCAGGGGATGGCTCCACTCCAAGCTCTGTCTCCCCTTACTGGGACCAGAGCTGAGACAGGGAAGAAAAATGAGCATCTGGAAGTCCATATGAATAAGCTAATGCCGCAGGGCTGTCAGTCAAGTGCTAATACCCTTAGCTAAAGAAACATATTGATCCTGATTGCATGGAATTGCACTTGAAAAGGGCTGGGTGACATTTCCAAGGAGACATGAGCTACTTTCAAGTCAATTAGCGGCATCGGAGGATTCATGCCGAGGGGACACACTCACCTCCGAGGAATGCCAGGAGAGAATGAGAATTGAATTAAGCCTTTTCATACACGAAGAAACAAATCCTTTAATGGCCTATAACAGCTGATGGGACACCTGGGGTCGCCAAAAGCATGCTGGCAGCAGCTAGGTGAAAAAGTTTCCCTATGATGAAGCTGAGGACTGCAGAGCAGCTGAATCCTTGCTAAGGACCCAGGAGGGCACACAGAGCTGCACGGGATAATCTTCTGGATAAGGGAGCAAACGGAAGCAAAGCTGAAGTTCCAGGTCAACAACACATGTAAAGCTCTTCACTCCTCTCCAGGTACCTGACCTCCCTCGGGGCTCAACAGGAACACCACAGCCAGCAGCATCTCATGTATGACTAAGCAGTGTGCAACCCTTGTGGAACAGGCATTTAGATGAGGCCTTTTGTCTGCTGCCTTCCTCGGAAAATTCCTTCCTCATGTGGATCCCAAAGACACCTTCAGAGCCCAGGATCCCATGCAGGTTTGAAACCAGCAGAGCAAATCCAAAGGCAGAGAAATTAGGATAACTCTGCAATCCCTCCAATTTTTCTACTTGCAGGTGCTCTGACCCATACTTGGTTTCCATGGTTCCTTTTATGTTTCTATAAACATGAGGCTTGTACCTGAATTCAAGGCTTTCTGGACAGCTTTACAGAGATGATTTCCTGCTCTCTCGCAGCACCCACAGTCATTCTGTCTCACAAGTCAAGGAGCATAACCCTTCGATCCCTGTACAGGAGGGCAAGGAGCTCCAGTGAAAAGCCTTTCAATCCATTCTGCAAGGTGAAAGTGACCCCACCAGATACAGAGTGACCAAGAAGCCTCAGACTTGAACAGGTCCCAGGAGTATTTGAATCTTCACAAGTATGACACAGGGGAAAAAAAATGGAAAGAGAAGCCAGCCCACCCATCTTCTCCAATCTCAGTCCTGCAATGAGCTCTGCAAACTCTCAGACACTGTGGGTTTCCTTGTGACAGCATCTCTCATTCATGAGCCCAAAGCCATCTTCAACATACTGGTGACATTCAGAGGCCCCAGAAATGCCAGCGTGTTCTTCTGAGTGTTGCACCAGCCCAGGGAAAGCTGCCCCCCACCTTCTAAAGTCAAGCAGTTCAGCCTAAACCTAAGAGCCAAGTCATGTCTTCAGCCCCTTACTCATACACTCACCTACACCAGGGATGCTGCAGCAAGAGCTCTAACAGAGCTAATCCTTCTGGCAGGAAACCGCCACTGCAGCAGCATGAGTTTTACTTGGCATGTAATCACAAGATTTGGTACCCATCCTTGCCACGATGCAGGCTTTCCTAGTTCAGAACAAACCAAGACCCTCTTGATGCTCTCCTGGCTTTTCCCGCTCCCCTCTTCTCCCCACTGCTACAGTCCTGAACTGAGGAATAGAGGCAGCCAGCTCCAGTCCCAAAGGAAATCATATAGAAGTTGTTCCTTTCAACTCTGCTGAAGAATAGAACGCCTGTTTATAAACCTGCAGGCTTCGAGCAGAATAAATGAATGAATCTCCTAATAGCCCCTGAAGACTGAAGGAGACTTGGGAAATGTATTCTCCCATAGGTTCACCATGGAGCATCCCTCTGAGTTTTCAACCAAGCATTTTCTTATTGGAGATCCTTGCACAGTCAGTGATTTTCCAGAGCAGAAAATGAAAGCAGAATTCCAACACACATCCAACAAGTCTTGCAGAGACAGAGCTCCCGTTCTTTCGGTGACAGAGCTCACGCACACCTCGGACCACAAACGTCTATCCAAAGTACAGCCAAAAAGCTTAAGAAACACATTTTCACTAGAACAACACAGCGCAGGGTGTCAGGCTCATTTTGCAAGGACTGGTAGGAGCCTGGATCTCAATTAAAGCTAGCAGGGCTCAAAATAGCCTTTTGTAGTATTTCCAGCCTGTAACATAAAGCTGGGTCATATTACTGAAAGCACCTGAGAAACACAAACATCTGAGGCTCAGCTTCAAAGTGACCCTTGTTTCAACACCCGCATATTTTCCTCCATGGATGGAATGTGGTTAAAAGTGACACATGACTACCATTTAATGCTAAAGAAGTCGACCAGACCACACTGATACAAGACAGAGGCTACGCTTACAGGTAGACAGCAGATGCACAGAAGTGACTTTTCCAAGGCTATACAGTAACTCCAAAGCACAAGAGAGACTTAACCCCCAGATCTTCCACACTCCCCCTTTCCCAAATCACTGCACATTTCTTTCTTTGCCATTAAAAGCCAACAGAAGGGATACAGCATGGCTGCATGGACATGCTCAGCAACCAGTCCTCTAGTGAGGAGCACAACCAAGAGAGAAAATCCACTCCCTTTGTGAGATGGGAAGAAAGCAGAGGGGAACAGCAGGGTGCTCCTGACAAGACGGGAAGGAAAGCAAAGGGTTTTTTTTTTTTTTTTTGCTTTCACTGTGAAGAGATGTCTGCATTTCCCTTATTAATAGCAAGGCTCAGCCCTAACTAGAGAACAGCAGGAGAGGCTAAAAAATTGGGTCTTTTCAAAGCACCATTTCTCTATAAATATAAAGTATGAGCTGTTGCACCCAAGAGCAGCCCATTACATTTCTGGGGCTCTCTCACTTAGCTATGCAGGACACCAAACTGTTTGACTTAGTGACCCTTTCTGGGTTTCAAACAAAAACCATCAGCCCCCTAACGACCAGCAGCCCAGAAAGACCCACCAAGGTACTAAGCCAGTGTAAAACATGGGACAAGGTCAACTTTGACTGTTCCAGGGTCTGTGGAGGTAGAGGGAAGGGTTCAGCTCACTTCCAAGCCTGACGGACCATCAGCTCATCTGTATGGAGATGTCACCACGTGTGCTGGTGTATTTTATCACTCTTTAATAAAACGAGAAGTAGTTTCCTCTGCTACAGAGGACCACATGCAGAAGGGGCCGACGTAACTGCCCTTAGCTCCAGAAGGGAGTCTGCCACGATGCATATAGGGTCATGGATGCTGTAGGAAGGGCACAGGGACAGACAGAGGCACCAGAGATGGATGTGCTTAACTGGCCAGGTGATGAGCTGCTGAGTTAATGGTGGGCTCTGTGCTGGGTGGGTGGAAGAATAGCAAGCAGATGTCTGGGAAAGCCAGAGGGATGGGAGAGGGGAGGACCTGCATCGACTTTTAAAGTTGTTTGCTCTGGACATAGTTACCATTATGAATTTCTTCTACCCTTGGAAAGAAGATGCAAAAACCAGCCTAGTATAAAGTTTGAGGAGGACTCAGGTCATTTGTCATTTACTTTTTTTAACAGCCAGCTTCAAAGCTCTTCAAACCCCAGTTCACCCCAGCAATCCCCATTGCAGTGGGCTCAGCAAATCCAATGACCCCAGGAGTCCACAACCCCCGCACTAGGAAAGCTCTTAAATACACACACACACCCTGGGGGGAGATCTTCCCTCTGCCTTCTCACATCTAGACCTGAGGGCTCAGCTGTGTCTTTTTACATATATATTTTTATGGAGGCAGGGGAATTAAGTTTTAATAAAATAAGGGCTGTGATTCTCTCTGTCACATGCTCCTATGACACGGGAGTTCAACATGACATGTATCACCAGGAGGGCTACCAGTAAAATGGCAAGAACTAGCAACCAAAAGACCTAGAGGTTCAGGCCAGAGGCAAGGAAACATGACAAGGGGCTGAACATCTTGTATTGCTCTCACGTGTGTCCTCAGGTCAGGTGTAGAGCAGAGACAGTGAGGCAAGGCAGCAATGAAACAATGCTAATCATGTTTTCCTTGCCCTGTGCCATTCATACTCTAAGGCTGTTAGAGCTGCAGCCACGTGTTCCCCACACAGCTACACACAGAGAGAATTTTATTTTTTCTCTAAATCTAAATCTCTAATCCAAAAACCCTATAGATAAAACCATGGGGTTTTATCCATATATCCATAGGATATATGGATATATCCATAGGAAAGGAAACCATGTCCAGCTTTCACCACCCAAGAACTGGCTGCGCAACAGCCTGGGTGCCAATAGGACAGAGATAACGATACTGGAGTGGATAAAATCAATTGTTCTGTAAGAGCTTTCTGGGATCACTAGTTAATTAAGCTGCCAACAGATAAAGTTCTCTATAAAAAGCTCTGATCACCTTCAACACCCAAGATTAAAGAAGAGGAGCGGGTTTTGGTGCCCCACCCCCTGCCTACCAGCAAAATGCAAACCTATTCTTTCTCTGCTTGCTCTCTACTTTCACAGAGCAGCAAGAGTTAAAAACAAATCCACGCTCCTTCAGCAAAAGCAAAGATACTGCCAAACACATGAACACCAGGGAGAAGGCAAGCACAAGCCCAAAGCTTGCAAGCTGCCCAGTTTTATTATTTCTTGAAACAAAGACATCACTTAGTGCAAATATTTTTCAAGAGGTGCAAGGGACGCAGTACCTGTGATGAGTCCCTTCTGGACCCATCCTCCTCTTGGGAGCATCATTTGGGAGATGATGAGCAACTTTTTGCTTTGCCCATCCTCATCCCACCAGCAGCCACATCCCAGCTTTCCCCACAGAAGTTGAAGTGGCCTCATTCTCACCCAAGGAACGGTGGACCTACCCCATCCGCCCTGCGCTCCAGTGGCCTCAGCAGAGTTAAACCCAGGCAGGGTCTTTCTAGAGAGTGCTCCCCTCCACAAGGTGAACTGAAAAGGAAAAAGGGATTTGGAATCCTAAGAACAGTTGGGAACAAAGAGGGACTGCTCTCTAAAGACCTTCAATAACAGCACATTCTCATGAAAACCACAGAGCATCATGAGGTCTCAGCAAACAGGAAAGCCAAAGACAGCAATTATCTTTTTGAACACCCTTGAAGATGCCACAGGACTAAGCAGTGCTCTCCTCTAACCTTGCCTTTCCAAAAGTGGTGGGTTTCCAGTGTACCTTTACCTTGCTGGTGACCCACAGAGTCCTTGTAACCACATTCCCATCCTTACGTTTAAATCTCACTCAGGAGCTGAAGCCAGAAGTTAAGTGGTTTACACACTTCTGCTGAGATGAGTAGCATCATTTTCTCCTGGCTCCCCACGTGAATTACAGCCCCCTCTGGGCAGTGCAGAATTGCTTTTGAAGAGCAGCTAGAAACACTTCAGCACTTTCTGAACAGATAAAAGGAGAGCTGTCGAATCCAGTACATTCTGGGAAAGAGAGAGTTTTTGCTTCCCAACGGCTGTTTACAGCACTAGCACAGCCTGGCTGGTATAGCATTAACCACCATCGTGCTCCAACAAAGTTACCACCACCACCCCCCACTCATATTTGCCATAGGGTAGAGCAGAACATTACTCCAACAGCCTCTGGTTAACATGCAAATCCCAAACTCACACACCCCCTGCTACCATCCAGGTTTTCTGAGGGTCTGACTCCCAATGTACTCGATTCAGAGCCGGCCCCTATTTTTACAGCTAGTTGGAGGACAGGAGCTGGAAAGGCTGTAAAGAGGAGCTCTAGGGGGGAAGACACAGGCATATCCCAGCACTTCACTGAAAAAGAGCAGCGGGACGGGCTCCCGGTACATCACAACACCACGGACCCAGAGCAGTGCAGTGGTGGCAGTATGACCACAACAGACCCAGCAGCACCCCAAAACCAGCAATGAAACCATGGGACTAAGCAGTAGCATTTTATCCCACCTCCCTCTGCATCTTGCTTATCCCAATCTCACAAAGCCTTCCAGCAACACACAGCTCAGGAACATCTTTCATTACTTTGTTTAAACACTTTCAAACCCATTTAATCTCTAGCATCCACAGTATCCCGTAGCAATGAGTTCCGCAGTTTGAATACACGCCACAGCAAGCAATTTCTCCTTTTGAAGCATCCACAAAGTCATTTCACTGCAGATGCAGAATGAGATGAAAAAGCAGAAGGCAGTCCGGAGGAGAAGAAATAAAACCGTCACGGCTTTAGGAAGAAGAACTGGCAAGGAAAGGTTAAATGAACGAGGTGCATTCAGCCTAGAGAGAAAAAAAAAAAAAAGAGAGAAGACTAAGGCACAGAGGCATAACAATCTTCCAGTAGCTAGCAAGTTATTAAGACAGCAGTTGGTTGTTCTCTGTGTTCAGAGTGGCAGGAGAAGAAGAAATAATTTAACTTGGAGCAAAGAAAGCTTAAGTTTAGACATTAAAAAAAAAGCTTTCTCACTAGAACAGATACCAGGGAAGCTGCAGAATTTTTCACCAGAGACATATATGGAAAGGTTAAACAAACACCTGTGCAGAGGGGAAAGGTGTAATTGATCTTGCCTCAATGCCAGCATACCGAGTAGATTATCTGCAGAGACTCGTTCCAGCCCTCTGCTCTGTGATACCAACAACAAACTTTCAAAATGCTTTTTTCATGCATTTTTAATTGCATTTTAATTTTTGTTCTCGTATAGCTTGAGACAAGTGTAAAAAAAGAAGCTCTGTCTAATAAATCAGAAATTACATGTTTTCCATTTCTCCAATGTAATAAAAAGATGTAAAAGTTCCAAATCAGAATAGATATATGTTAAGCTATACAGTCGCGCCAATAAATATGTATGGGTGTCGCATCCCCTTCTGCTTTGCCAAAAATAGTACCAAATTATGCCAACCAATGAGAAACTATGTTTCATTAGGAAATGAACTTTAAAATACAAGATTAAAACGTGTTTTTTAAATCAAGATTTCCTGCTTGTTGATTTAAATCATGATTAAAATGGGTGATTTAAATCAACCGCCCTGAACAAAACATGCATCTTTCTCAAGTCTTCAGGGTGGAGAAGATAGTGGTACCTGAAGATCAGTCAGGTAATTCTAGTTTCTACAGCTCTGCTTTTTCTCCAGCTAAGCAGTGCTACCACATTCATTTTCCCTGAAGAAAAAGCAATTTCCATATACAAGCCTGACACCTTCAGTCCCTTTCATTATCCTTCTCTGGACCTTGTTCCTGCACAGCTCTCCTGCCCAAGGAGCACCATCAAGAAATTTCAAGCTGACACAGAATCCATTTCAAACAAACTTCCCTGTGACAATTATAATCAGATCCTCCCTGGATGCAAATAGTGTTTCTGAGCGTGGGCTCCAATCACAGCTCGTGAATAATTACGACAGGATTTCAAAAGCCGTCCTCAAGAACAAGTGGAATGTGGAATCAAGATGCCTTCTCGCGAAGCTGGAAGTACACAGACAAGAAGGGAACTGCCTGCCAGTGAGATGCAGAGCAGAGAGCCCCAAAGACCTTGTTACAAACGGGTATTGGATATTTCATCCCAGGGATGCACTGCACCTTTGCCAGACCTCAGCCACTTCCAGTATGATCCCAAACGTTTCAGCCAGGGGTAGCTGAGCATCTTGTCTAAGCCTTCTGTCTTCTTGTTCTCCTCCCAGCAGGTGTCCTTTTTGCTTCTCAATGGACAAGGCAGCCTGACACTTACTAGACCCAGATTGGAGTTGGTCTAAGTGAACTTCAGCCTGTGCCTAAAGGAGCCAGGAGGTTTATGGGCTGAAGTAGCTCTGGAAGCCTCACTGAGAGCTACAGCCACACCTCACACGTTTGGGTGGCACGCTGCCAAGGCCAATCTCCAGCTCCAGGAAGAGACACAGCCAGGTATTTTCATCGGTGGCTCAGACCCACCAAGCAAAAAGAAGGTCACGGTCAAACACAGCAAAAGAGCACCATCAGGCATCACATTCCTCAGCCGTGGTCTAGAAGCATCAGGGCACCACAGAAGGTGGTGGCTCCACTCTTCTGCAGGCAGTTCTGGTCCAGGGATGGCCAGGTCACATGTCCAAGGTCACGTCACTGGCTTCCTGTAGAAGCAGCTCCCCCGGAGCTCTGAAGAGAGCTCCAGAATCCACAGATCATTTGATTTTCAGACTAGTTTGTCAAGACCACCAACAGAGGCGCAAAACACTGGCATTTCAGCATGCCCTCGTCCATCAGAACCAGGCTGAACACCAGTTCATGTCCCTGGGGCCATGGACATAGAAGGGACTGAGATTGAAAGCAGAGCCCAAAGTGTACACCCACAGCCAGGACACCTCCCAGCTTTCTCTTTCCTTTCCTCCAAATCAAAGATCAACCTGTGGTTCCGAAGATTCTCAAAATGGTTTCCACCATTTTTATTTCTTTACTTATTTATTTAATTGATCTAAGCTGCAGAGGAACAGAAAGCTAGGAAGAAAGCTGAAAACCAGTTATTTCAAAGCCAGAATGACTCTCCAGTCAACAAAAGTAGAGATCTAGCCTACCTGACTGACCTCCGTGGTCCATGTGGAATATCCCCCCGCCAAAATCTGCCTTTCCATATATAAGAAGCAGAGGGAGGTACTCTGAGCTGAACAAAGAAAACTTGCCAGCAACAATGTGTGAAATGAAGGCAACTTGGTCAGCCCAAGACAATAGATCTGGGAATCACAAAGATCTCAACCCCAATTTGTCCATCCAGGAAGGAAACACCTCATGGCCATTTTTTGTCTTGGTGGTGGCAATTTCAGTGAAACAGCAGTAGAAGCACAGCATCAAGGAGGATGGAGGTGGAAAGGAGAAAGACAAACAAATCCAAAGAAATAACCAGAGCTCTAAGAGGGATTGGACAGCCCAGAATCAACTTGAAATTTTCTCAGTGCATACTGAGATTTCATCAGAAACAAAACAATTCCAAATGACATTTCAGCAGGAATCCACCAAAATGAAAATTCAGGATTTCACTACCATGATCAAAAATTGTAATTTTCTCTGATTTGGCTTTTAAGAGTCAAAAATCAAAGAACTGTCAAGATTTTGAATGCTTTTTTCTTCTTTCTTTATTTCTTCTTACACCTAGCATTAAACGAAACAGAATTAATAGCGCCCAGACAGGATTCAACTGCCCTTCCTGTCCCACCTATTCTAATTTGCCAAGACTTCCTTCCTTTTTAAACAAAATATGAAGAGTTTGCGAAAGGAAAAGATAGCTTATGTTAAAAATTGCATTTGCAAAAAGTCAAGGAATCTTTGAATGCAAGTACAGAATAGAAACGAAAGACAACAAAAGACATTACAACAAAAACATTACTAAAAATAAGTAAGGTAAGTCCTTCTCCTGTTTGGTAGAATGGAACTCTTGGCTTTTTTTTTCTTTAAATTGATTGCTGTGTTTTTTCATTCGGGGTTGTTTACCCATTTAATATTTTCCCTCTGCATTAAGTTGGAGAGTACAACAGGGCACTGGGCAAGTCAGGCTCGGGATTTCCAGCATTGGCTCAAAAGCCAAAATCTGTTGTTGATCTCTTGGGTAGAACAACAGAGAGAGGCCAGAGTGAGCTTTAAAAAAAAAAAATCAACACCTTCCACAGACTGAGAGGCATCTCTTTCCGTCTGTCATCCCAAGCAATTCTCCTTGCAGCATGAGAAGCAGGCCAACACCTGAGCATATTTTTGCAGATCCTCCTGTGATTTTGCAAACGCACCCCCACGACAAGAGAAAGCCGCACAGAGCTACGGTCTAGTCTGCCTCTCTTGCTCTCAGCAAGCAAACTGACTGCCTGGCCCCGGTTTCTGTCATTAGAGACAGGAGTCGTTAAGAATTCATGCCCACTGCCAACACTGCATTTTTTGGAGAGGTCCTGCACTCAGGCAGAACTAATGAGCAGGCAAAGCAAGAGAACGGCAGTTAAAGCAGAAAACACGCACACAAATATAGCCAAAATGAGAATGCAGACTTATCTGTAGGTCTTCTCCCCTCCGAGGTACTTCAGCAGCATCGCATAATGAAATGTTTACCCAGGGGAAAGAATGATTGTCATACCTGTTATACGGATGGGGAGGCTGAGGTAGGAAGGATCTAACTGTACCCAGACGTACTAGAGGGCTGTGTTCGAACTGGGGCTGGATTTGAAAGGGCCGATCCTGACATATTCATTCAGCTGAGGAGATCACAAGGTGAAGACAGCGCCATCGCCTAGATGGCTGTGAAGGCTGCAAATTCTCATCTGTAAAAATAGGCCAGATAATACCTGTCTGAAGGGGATTTACCCTGCCGTACTTGCAAAATACTTTGCAGTCATTGGACAAAGGATTTTATCAAAACACAGCCAGAGGCTGGACAAAATATTAACCTCCCCCTCTTCCAGCTACTGAAAAAAAATCCTGCTGGTTTCTGGGACCAGAAGGCAGCACTTCTTCCTGCATTTCTGTGTGTAACAGCCATCCCGTGGAGCATGTACTTACCACTAATAAGAACCCTAACTGCAATGGAAGACCAGAGAACTTAATCACATATAGAAATAGGACATGCAGAAAAGGATTCACAGAGGGACGAGCTCCCTTTGCACCCGCAGAGCGGTTTACATAACGAAGGATGCTCTTCAATGTATGCACTTCTATGTACAGCTTCACTGAATTGTGGCTGCTGCAGAATCGTAACTAAAGCATTTCTCACTTGCATCTGTTTATGTTGTAAGCCATAATGTTACAGCAGCATTTATTTCTTCTTCTCTTCCCTTTCTCTTCCCCTGCCTGCTTTTTCCCCAAGCATCCAATTTTTTAGGCCTATAACCCTGAAAATGATTAAAGTCTCCCATTGATTTCAATTGGCTCTTGTTTAAGGGCTTGATAGCAGAGAGAAAAATTGAATGATCACTCATTGAATGAGACAGATTTGGCCCAGTTCCCCAGCTGGTGTAAATCAGCAGGAGACCACGGAGCTCAGAGGCTCCCTGCCCTCTACTGATGACTTAGCCCACTTTTGTGCACAACAAGGAATTTTAATGATACTGCCCTGCCTTGACGGCACATGGACCCAGCGTGCAGCTTTTAATGCTGCTCAACAGCTCCAGCTCAGGACTGTGTGGACTCGCCCTCATTCACCTTCAGGACACCCCATGCCACAGGCTGGAAGTCTGCATTGAAGCTGCCAGGGTCCTTCCCTGGCACAAGCCTTTCCATTGCCACAGGGTATCCCAGTCTGCTGGATCTTCACTTCTAGCAACAGGTAGAGCGCCCTGCTAATCCCAGTATTCAAATCACCATGCTCTCGATGTGTTACACCAATACTCTGGACAGCATTAGAAGGGCGAGGAACAGGCACCTGTTTATGTATTTATTTTGCCTCCCTGACTCTCCTTACTCACCAGAGGGAATTAGCCTGCCTGGGATGAAAGGAGGCAGCCTGAACTGGCAGCAAGGTAAAAGGCACAGGGATGCTTTGCAGCAGCACGTGCCTGAGGCAAGACAAGAGGCATACCAAGCACAAGTCCTAAGCCATGCTGCTGCTGGAAATCCCCTGGAATTAGCCTCCCCTTGTGATGAAGGTATTCCTTCCCTCCATAGTTCACCTTTAGGCCTGCCCAACCCAAGCAGGCTGCTGCTGAGAGCAGTAGGAGGGGACCAGGAGAGCATATGGTACAACACAGCACTGCCATCTCAGGGCTAGCAGTGGATTTGGGGTCTGAATAGAAGTGAGGAGATGGCAGCCAGGGCCAAACCTCTGCCAAAATGTGTTTTTCCATGAGTTCTCACTTACCTGATTAGACACATACTACAAGAGACAGCCTGGAGGAACAAGAACCATTTGTCTACAGCCTCCAGCACTGATCAGCTGGATCTTTCTTCCCCCACAGAGGAGATCGCTATAGTAGTCCAGGAAAGGAAGGGAAGAGCCAAAGCAAAGAAATGATCAAGCTAACAAGAGGAAAACCTCCGCTGGCTGGCAAGTCTCTTGCTCACCTTGATTAGTTGAGCAGGATATAGACATAAAATTACAATTGCTTCCTCCATTCCCCCTTGCCCCTCCTTTGTGTGGGGAAGATGTTAAAAACGTCAGGCTTGATTTACCCTGACACTCTGACTGACTCACGACAGCTATAAATCCTCCCCACCAAACACAATCTCCTCTACCTGCTGCACAGCTGTGGATAGCAGAGGGAGGAGGTGGGGAAACGTGGTCTCCTCCTCTCACTGCGCACATCAAGCCCAGTAACTTCTTCTTTAACCCACCTCAAAAGAGGAGACAGGCAGCTTTTGTTCAGGTTGCTCACGCTTTTGCGCGAGTGTGTTTTAAACAAGGCCATGCGATATCTCTTTCGCTTTGCAGCTGTCTGTGTTCATTTTTACTGATGCAAGAATCTGAGTATGTGCTGGAGCACACACGTTCAGCTCAATCTGACCACTGCCAACTGCATTACAGCTCAATTTCACCAGAGTGATTAGCTCCAAAAGGAGAAAGAAAAGGGGGGTGGGGGGGGAAAAGCACCAACCTATCCTTGTGCAAACTTCCAAGCAAGAGAAGAACAGAAGGCAATAGCTAAACTGTGTTTTGGATAAAATAGCAATAGAAAGCTCTAGCCAGGAGGTAAGGAAAAGGGATGGATAAAAAGAGAGAGGGAAAGATCTAATAGGAGAAGCGGATGCGGTGCAGTCTGGGATACAGTTCTGGCATGTCTCCAGAGGCCGAAGTGGTTCCTACAGGATGGAGGTTTTCTTTTAAAAATACTAATGGGCTGATTTGCAGAGCTGCCTGGCTCCCAGGTCTCCCACAGAAACTGCTCCTCAAACATCATTAACATGTGTGCACTGCTGAGAAAGCCTTCCAAATATGACCCCGCAGCCATGCTACCTGACTGCGGCAGCTAACTCCAACAGTACGTAAATGACAGATGAAAAGGATCTGTCTTCCCCCACCCAGCCATCATATACCTTCCTCACATGCCGGTGTTTGCTGCGGCACTATGATGTCTCATAGGTGGGATGAGATTCATATATTTGTCCCTTACCTCTTGAGCCCACTTCCAGGCCTCAGCCTCATGGGCTTGTAGTGTCTTCCACCTGTCCAAGCCTGGATGTTTCTGGTCAGGACCACAGTGTAGCCCAGCAGCATCGTAGCCCTTATTTTATCTCCTGCCCTGTGCTTCTTCATACAGTACACAAGGTCTCGCATGGTGGGACAAGACTCTGAGGAGATCTATCCCTAAGGAGAGAAAGCACTGTCAGTCAAAGCACAGCAGCTACATCCTCTGGTGCTCAGCCCCTAAGCCCATTTCAAGACAAGAGGATGTAGTGGGCAGAAGAACATGTCCACAGCCTTGCCAACGGGAAGAGGGAGGAAGCAAATGAGCAATGGGATATCTGTGGCCCTCTTCTTGCTGCAAACCCTTCAGTTATATTCAGCATCCCCCTGGTATCTGCCTTCCGTGATGATCTAGTCCCACTTCACATCTGTTCTCCTCTTCAGGGCTCCAACACAGCACATGGTGATGAAACACGTATGTAATGATGCACTTCAGTAAAATGGACTTCCCTTCATTTGCTTGAAACCTTCTGCTTAGTAAGTTCACCAGGTAACCCTCAGAACTTGAATCACAAGACACTGCAAACAATCATCTATGTCACTTCTTCTGCTCCACTCTGGACTGCAGGTGGTTCTCACCTGCCTCTTTACTCAACCAACACATCCCAATCTGCTTAATTTCTCCTTGCATAGAAGCTCCCCTGTACCTTTGATTATGGTCTGTATCTTTTTGAGGTTTCCTATATCCTTCCCAAGAGAAAGTGGTCACAACTCCAGTAGTGGCAATTTTAGAGAGAGAACATAATTCTCACTCTCCTGGTAACATGTCTATTCTTGTTTTGACCACTACTGAACAGGGATAAGACATCTAAATCCCATGCCAATGTTGGCAGAGAGCTGGCCTCCATGCAGAGTTGACGGAGCCCAGTATCCCCTTGCCACGACTGTCCTGGTTTGAGGTAGAACAAAACCAATTTTCATTTCAGTAATTTTTCTTTTCAGTTAAGTCTCTTCTAACTGACTATACTGTCTGAAATTAACAGTATGTTTTTCAGCCAGTGACTGCTTCTAGCAGTGATAAGGTCTGATGTTTATATAGTTAACTAAGGAATGGTATGCAGAGAGGCTCTTGCTTATACTTATTCCTGTAACAACCAAGGTCAGCTAACTTTCTTATTTACCAAGTTGGAGGGTTGGAAGCAGAAGAGTGTAAAGGGGTCGCACCTGTGGGGAGGAACACACAGGACAGGTGACCCAAAACTGACCAACAGGGTATTCCATCCCATATGCATCACGCTCAGTGTAAAGCTGAGGGATCAAGGGGGCCAGCTCTTCTTATTCAATGGCCAGCAGCCGAGGAGGACTCTGGCTGTTCTTCTGCCTATGATCCCGATCTGTGTGTTCCTGAATCCAGTACTTGAATCCTGTTCCCGTCTCCCGCTGAGTCCAGTCCCAGTGCTGGCCAGTGACGTGGTCGTCATCCTGGGAGCTCGATATTGGTTTTGTATATATTTCATTATTTTCTTATTACTATATTTTATTTTTATTGTAAATATTTCATTAAAACTGTTTTAGTGTTTTTTTCAACCCATAAGTCTCTCTCTCACTTATTCTCCCACCAGAAGGGGAAGGGAGAGGGACACTCTCTCATTCGTTTAGTGGCCAGCCCAACCTAAACCTTGACAACAACTATTCCAGACACTGAGGGATCAACAAAATTGTTCATGCTGTACTTTCAGGAGGCTGCTGGAAGGATACTTTGTCAAATTACTGGAGGAACCAACAAGACATATTCTGGAGCTCGGGGTTACTTGTATTTACTAGCAGAACCACTACTGAGTTTATATCTTATCTACAAAAACAAACCCAGAAACCTCTCCATCCCAAGAGGGAGAAAACACCATTTGCACAGTACAATACAACACAACAATTCTCAATGACATTGGCACACTGAGCTCCCTTTTGCAATCTCCTGATTAAGAAAAGTTCCAAAAAAAATGTGTGTTGTGCGATAAACAAAAGCACCACTGCTGGAACTCCTGTGATATGGAAGCCCATTTCTCTGTAGTTATTTATAAACTCTTCTTTCCAATAGTTGGTACCTTCATAAACTAGAGCAGATCAATACACCTGAAAAGTTAGAGGCAGATCAGAGGGAATTAGATGACATGGGTGTATGCATCTTTAGAAATCAGAAGAGAAGAGCTGATCAAAATGTGTAGGTCAAAAAAGCCTTTTTTTTTTTTTTCAATCAGGTATTTTCTCCTTTTCCAAATAAATTTTTCTAGGTGTTTGACACAAAAAAAAATCCTTTTTTGGTATTTTATTCTCATCCCCAAAACCAAGTAATTTCTGATCTTTCCCATTGGAAAATGCCTGAAATCAAATTTATCATGGTTTTGGGAGGGCAGGAGAAATCTGACATGGGTTATTGTATCTCAAGCATTATTTTTCTAATTTTTCACTCAACCCCAGTCACTGCTTGACTTTTAAGCTCTTCAGAAAAAGAAAGAAAAAGCATTCTTTTCTCAGTGGAAGTACTGCAGCTTCTGGACAGATGTGGTTATTCCTCATGTGCAAAAAACTTACAGGCTCCAGGCTGCCGAGACAGACCGGAGATCACCCCCAGCCATGAGAATGCAAACGCAGCGTCAGGGTTTCTCTTCTGTGAGGCCAGAAACGGAGTCCAACTCTCCAAGTTGCCTCCGAGCCACTTCCCCGGGCTGTCTGCAACCCAAATCAAATCACATCTGACTTCAGGCCAAGTTCAGGAAACTTGATTATCTTTCTCCCCCATCCGACGGGAGACGGAAGGTTGAGGAGAAAGAGAAGGGAGGAGTGAAAAATTAACACAAGCACTTAAGACGTTATGAAACTGCAATATACATCTCTAGCCTGCCCCCTGGTCCTCAAGCCCATACATTATTTAACAGAAAAGAAAGCATAAATGAGCCAGAACAATAGCTAGAGGGAGGGAGAGGAATATATATATTTTTTTAATTCCTTAAACCATGCCCATTAGTTTTGTTTCTTATTTAGGATACTGCATTAATCATGCTAATATTTTACAGCCAGGCTGTACACTTTAGCCATTACTTTAATCAAACCCATCAGCGTACCCAAGAACACACTACCAGGTGGGAATAGCTGCTACCGCTTGCTGTTAATTACTTTGCATTTTACAGCAATCAGCAGCAGGGGCTGAGATCATAATAAATTCATGACTTATGGGTCCATAAAATCATTACCGTAGGAAAATATGTTTTATCAGGCATTCGTCGGGCTGCTGCTCAGAGAGAGATTTCTTGAAGGAAATGACACCCATGAAATTAAACCAATCCTTGCAGTCAGCAGAAATGCTAATGTGGGCACAAACAGAGCCGAGGCTTGTGCGGAGCAGAGGGAGGGGAAGATGGAGGACTTCTCCAGCCTGGAAGGACAGGCGGCACTGAGGTGAAGCCAGCTTCCCCCAGGACAGGTGAGACGAAGGGAGCACGGGGCACGGGAAGGAAAGGAAAGGACCGAGAGCAGGACGCAGGGCTGCTAAGGAGTCTCAGCACCACCACTGTCACAGCCTGAACCTGCAGGAACATTGCTCTATTGGGCATCTAAGCATAGGGACAGAGGGAAAAGTTACTCTCGCCCTTCTAACGGGAGGGATCCTTCCAGCTAAAGACACACTGATGAGTTGACATGCAGCAGCTTCAAAAGCCCGCGCTATATTCCCTCTCTGATGGCAGTTTTCCAGAAGGGAACATAATGCATTCATGACTAATCACAAAATCTCTTCACTTAAATATACGCCTGTGGCTTTGCACATAGGTAACATCAGCTTGACCTGAACTTCCGATCCCCAAGTAGGGTCATCCAAATCCAGACGCTTTAATTCAAACACCTAAAAACCCATACAGATTACATGGGATGTTACAGATGAGATCAGTGCAGGACCCACTCTGCATCGAGCATGGCAATGCCATTGCAGTAAAATCAAGAGCGACAGTGAAATCAAGCAGTGTCAAATTGACATAAAGCAGCAATAAAGAAGCCTCAGGATTTGAGAAGCATGAAAGGAGCCTAAATGAACTCTCTGAATATTTTCTAAGTCTTTTCTGCACTCACATAAAATCCCATGGCACTTCCAGAATCATTAGCCCTGCCAGTTCCTAAAACACAAATAAGTTCACTTTTAGATTTTTTTTTTCTTTTTTTTCTTTTCCTCAATCTAAGACCAACTGAGTTTTCTTTGGCAAGAAGCCACTGGCTTTTTAAAGCTCTTGTGTTTCTTGGCCTGTGAAAATGACAAAGTGGAATGCCAACTAGAAAATACCCCCAAAGTGTTAAATTGGACAAACCCTTGTTTTTTACTGTTTGTTTCAGTTTGAAAATACTAAGGAAGCTCAGTCATAGCTGGTTTGTTTGGTTTACTTGCCTCTTCCAATTACACTGTGCAAACAGGGAACATTGTTTAGTGTTATTTAAGCATGAAATTATAACAGATCATTTTAAATATCAAGGTCCTAAAAATAAATCTTTCTATCAAGACACAGCAGGTCTAGATCTACTAGCTTGTTAACATCCACCGAGGTGGGCAGATGGCAGGAAAACCATGGTGGAGAGCTCGCCTCATACAAGATTTGTTGCTTTCTTTTCCAGCAATCATGAAAACCTGGGCAGCTTGGCTCTCGGACTACACCGCTGGAGCTGGTATCGGAAGAGACAGGGGAGCAGAGCCAGCAGCACGGTCAGAGCAAGCCTGATGTCCCCCAGAACTATTAGGTACGCAGGCATCTATGTGATGTACTTTTACAACCAGCTTCTCTAGCTGGGCAGCAATATCTTGCCACAATGGGGCAGCCCAGATGGGTTTGCCTCTGCACTGCCAGTTGCTCTGCTTCCATTGCTGTAGCACCCCCACAGGGCGTTTGCCACCATCCATGACTCAGTATAGAGGTAGAGCACTGGCCACTTTTCTCAGCCCGCAATGTCCAAAGCTAGCTGGAAGGCTTTCACTTCCGTGAGCTGGCTCGACACAGCAAAACTTTAGCAGTTTCTGCAACTTGTCGTATAGGACCCCACACAACAGCCTTCCACCTTCAATATTTTCCTACAATGCGACAGGACCGATCAGTGAACAGGGCATATTGCTTCTCATTTTCTGGCAGTTTATTACACAGTGGGGCCACTTCAGCACGTATCACCTCTTCTCCTCTGGTGATATTCTGAAATCTTTGCCTTCTGACCAGTCCATGATCACTTCCAGAATTCCTGGGCAACTGGGGTTTCCCATTCGAGCCCGCTGTGTGATCACTGTGACCCACTTACTCCACGTAGCATCAGTTGCGTGATGTACAGAGGGGACTCTCCCTTTGAACATCCAGCCCAGCACCGGCAGTCAATGTGTTAAGAGGAACGGTGCTTCAGTACCAACCACTTCTGAAGCATCTCAAACCTATGCTGCCAATATCTCTTTTTCAGTTGGAGTATAATGGACTTCAGATCCTCTATAGCCCTGACTCCAAAAACTTAGAGGTTGACCTCGTCTCCCCTGGTGCTTTCTGCCAGAGATTCCTGGTAGGGCCATACTCCCCAGCTGCAGGGTGGAGGACATTTTTATCATCTTGCCCTGCCCGCACTGGCACCAGTGCCACTGCATGAACTATTTCCTGCTTAATTTGTTCAAAGGCTTGTCATTGCTCAGGGCCCCATTTAAAATTGTTCTTCTTCTGGGTCACTTGATAGAGAGGACTTACAATCAGACTGTAATTTGGAATATGCATCCTCCAAAAACCCACAACGCCTAAGAAAGCTGTGTTTCCTTCTTGCTAGTTGGTGGAAACATAGCTGCTATTTTGTTGATCACATCCACTGGGAGCTGATGGCGTCCATCTTGCCATTTTATTCCTAAAAACTGGATCTCCTGTGCAGGTCCCTTGACCTTAGTTCGTTTTACAGCAAAACCAGCTTTCAGAAGGATTTGAACTCTTTTATTCCCTTTCTCAAAAACTTCTTCTGCTGTGTTGCCCCATACAATGATGTCATCAATGTACTGCAGGTGTTCTGAAGCTTCACCCTGTTCCAGTGCAGTCTGGATCAGTCCATGGCAAATGATAGGGCTGTGCTTCCACCACTGGGTCAGTCGATTCCAGATGTACTAGAAGCCCCTCCAAGTGAAAGCTGCCAAAGGAACTGAGAAAATGCATTAGCAATATCAGTCATGGCATACTACTTGTCTGCCTTTCACTCCAGTTCGTATCAAAGTTCTAACATGTCCAGCATGGTGGCATGACTTCATTCAGGCCATGACAGTCTACTGTTAGCCTCCATTCTCCATTAGATTTTGGCACTGGCCACACAGGACTACTGAAGGGTGAGTGAGTCTTGCTGATCACTCCTTGGCTTTCTAGTTGACAATCAGCTTATGAATGGGAATCAGTCTCAGTTGGTGCGATATTGCCACCGATGCACCGTTGCAATTGGCACCTGTTGTTCTTCAGCCCTCTGCAACCCCACAACAGAAGAGTCCTCTGAGAGACAAGTGTTTAATTTCCTCCGACTCCAAGGCAGCTATGCCAAAAGCCCACCAGTACCCTTTTGGGTCCTTGAAGTACCTTCTCCTGAGGTACTTCCTCATCTATGAGGTACTTCCTTACATCTATGCCAAGGATGCACGGAGGGATGCTTTTGCCACTCATTCCCAGTTAGGCTTACTTCAGCTTCCAATATAGTCAACTGTTGGGATCACCTTGTCACTCCAGAAATACAGATGGGTTCTGCCCCTTTATAGCTTGATGGTATTACGGTACACTGTGCACCTATGTCCACTAGAGCCTTATCATAGAATTGTTATGGCTGGAAAAGACCTTTAAGATCATCAAGTCCAACCATTATCTAATGCTGCTAGGGCCACTTCTAAACCATGTCCCTGAGCACCATACCTAGACAACTTTTAAATACATCCAAGGATGGTGATTCAACCACCTCCCCCGGCAGCCTGTTCCAGTCCCTTTCAGTGTAGAAGTTTTTCCTAATGTCTAACCTAAACCTCCCCTGGCGCAACTTGAAGCCATTTCCTCTTGTCCTCTTGGTTGTTACTTGGGAGAAGAGACCAATGCCCACCTCTCTACAACCTCCTTTCAGGTAGTTGTAGAGAGCAAGAAGGTCTCCCCTCAGTCTCCCTTTCTTCAGAGTGAACCCCAAGTCCCTCAGCCACTTCTCATAAGACTTATTCTCAAGACTCTTCACCAGCTTCGTTACCCTTGTCTGGACATGCTCCAGCACCTCAGTGTCCTTTTTATACTGTGGCGCCCAAAACCAAACACAGTACTCAAGGTGTGGCCTCACCAGTGCCGAGTACAGTGGGACAATCACTTCTCTAGCCCTGCTGGCTATGCTATTTGTGATGCAGACCAGGATGCCGTTGGCCTTCTTGGCCATCTGGGCACACTGCTGGTTCATGTTCAGCTGGCTGTCAAACGACACTCCTAGGTCCTTTTCTGCCGGGCAGCTTTTCAGCCATTCCTCCCCAAACCTGTAGCGTGGCATGGGGTTGTTGTGGCCCAAGTGCAGGACTCGGCACTTGGCCTTGTTGAAGCTCATACTGTTGGCCTCAGCCCATTGATCCAGCCTATCCAGGTCCCTCTGAAGAGCCCTCCTACCCTCAGGCAGATAAACACTCCCACCTAACTTGATGTCATCTGCAACTTACTGAGGGTGCTCTCAATCCCCTCATTGAGATCATTAATAAAGATATTTAACAGGAGTGGCCCCGACACTGAGCCCTGTGGAACACCACTAGTGACCAGCCGCTAACTGGATTTAACTCCATTCACCACCACTCTCTGGGCCCAGCCATCCAGCCAGTGTTTGATCCAGCACTCTTGCAGATGTGACGTGCCAGGCCATTGTAACCACACAGTCCAATAAATCTGGTTGTCCCTTTCCTCCACCTGGCTGAAAGCAGGGCCCCTTTAATCCTGGTCATAATATTTGTTACTCACTTCTTGCAAAACAACTTAGAAGTTCCTTCAAGAGGGTCAGAAGTAAGATCAGGTCGCCTACTCTGTCTGGGGAACTGCCCACTGGAAACTGCAGTGGCACTTTTCCTGGAAGGATCCGCTTTTGTGATTGTTCTTCCTTGCAAGTCATGTACTCATGCCTCTAGGGTCAAGGTCCATCCCACTTCCTCATGTCCTCTCTATGGTCACGCAGGTAAAACTACAGGGTGCCTCATGGTGTGTACTCTCTATATGCTCTCTTGAGCAAAGAAACGCTTACTCCTAATAGGTGAGATACTGGCCCATACAGGTGGGGAGTAGGACATACTCTCTTTGAGTTGCTGGGCCTTCCAGGACAGTTTCTCCACAGCTGAGATGAGGGAGGAAGACAGACTTGCTTCATATTGCCAGAGTCAGCCAGCAACTTGATCCACTGTTGGCCCCTCTTTGCCTTTCCAGTGCATCACTGCCAATGAGTTGCTATATGACAGTAGTGCACTCCATACAAACTTCTGACACATGGGCCATGTGCAATGGACTTCATCAGGATCTGTGGGTAACTGCGCATTATCCAGGTCATAATAAACCACCTCCTGCACAGCTAATTCCCTCGGGTACTAGATACCTCTCTCCATGGTGGTCCACTTGCCCGGATGATATACAACATCTTCACTGAATACCTTTCCCTCACACCTGACAGGAGTCACCTTCAGAGGCTGAGGACTTGTATCTTTTTCCCAATCACCTTGTCAATGACTCCTTCCCTAGACAGGGATCCCAGCTGCTTGGCTCTCCCACCCTCTAATCCCGAGCTACTGGCCTCATTATAACACCATCGGAGCAGCCAGGTGACAAAATGATCACCCAGATGTCAGCTGAAATCTTTGTGCGTATCTTGCAGCTCACTCAGAGATAGGGATTGGGTGATTATCTCTGAGTCTGCCTCTTCCTCCTGTTCTTGTGATGGCCCTGGTCCATCGTCATCCCTTACCGAGCGAACTGACTTCTTTGTGTATTTCTTCTGTATTGGGGCAACAGATACCAACACAAGTTGGTTTTCTGGTTCAGCTGCAGCACCTGTCGCAGGGGTTGGAGTAGCCACAGCACCTGTTAGTCTGTTTTTCCTCTCTTTCCCCTGAGGGTGCTCTGTAATATCAAGCAGTGTTTGGCAGATACTGGCCAGGGCCCAACACAGTGTGGCAAGTTATGCCTCTCTGGAATAGCCACAGCATTTTCCTTTCAAGTATTCTACCACTTTTTCAGGGTCGTGTAGTTGTTCGAGGGTGAAGTTCCAAACAAATGGAGGTGAAAAGTTCTCTAAATATCTGCCCATATTCTCCCATATGCCATGCTGCCCATGACTATCCCAGCCTCAGGGCAGATCTCTGGATGGTAGTCTTAAACAGATGTTTAACCCTAAACAAGACCTGAAACGCATTCAGGAGACATAGTAATAGGAACATGCTGGTTTGAACATCCCAAGGATATTCAAAATTCTCAAAAGCTGTTGTACCTGCCCTGAAGGAGAAAAGGGAGGTGAAGGAGCTGGGGAAAGTATCCCCCCTGTTCCCCCCCTAGATTGGGTGTGATTATTAATAAATTCCGAGACATGGCGCCCGAGGTACAGGCAAGACAGAAATGCCGCATAAACATACCAACTTATCCTCATGAACAGTGATGTTATCATATCATAAATACATATTATACAGCACAGCAAAATGATAATCCTGACCCCTCTCCCAGATGTGATAAACAGCACCGCAGGGAGTACCTAGTACGTATAAGAATTCACATAACATAACCATGTGAACAAACAAAGCAGCATAGTGACAAATGACTATTTAACTAATATAATAAATGTGTCTAACAAATTTGTTTTAACATGCTCTGGTCAGATATACCATTATCTCAACCCTTCGAGCCCCACATTGGGTGCCAAAAAGGACCACCATGGTTTAGCCCCAGCCAGCAACAAAGAACTACGTGGCTGCTCTCTCAATCCTCCCTCCAGGCTCGGATGGGAGGCAAATCAGAAGAAAAAGGCAAAACTTGTGGGTTTTAACAGTTTAACAGAATAGCAAAGGAAGAGCAAAACAACAATAATACTGTGAGAGGAATATACAAAAACAGTTAATACACAATTTAACCACTCACTGTCTGAAACACCAAGCCCACTCTCAAGCAGTGATTCCTCCAACTGCCCCAGCTATATACTAAGCATGAAGTCAGATGGTATCTAATATCCCTTTAGCTAGTTTCGGTCAGCTCTGCCAGCTGTGTCCCATCCCAGCTTCTTGTGAAAATTAACCCTATCCCCACTGGAACCAGGACACCACATCATGGCTCCCTCTCCAGGCACTGCATCTGGATTTCTTTCCCTTAAAGTCTAGGGAGACATGGGAAAACACAGAAAGACATCATTCAATGCTGGCCAAAAGGAGAAGGCATGGACCTACACCATGGGAAATGCCCCCAGGTCTAGTTTAAGCTCATGAGAGATTTCCACACTATAGTCCAATGAGTCAACATCACGCAGAAATAACAGCCCCAGGACTACATTAGCCTGATGCCAACCTTCATCCAGCTTCCAGCTACCTTGTGCTACATCAAAATGTCCTCAGTGTCATATCAGGGGCCTCAGAGCAAGCCCCAGGGCTCGGGTTGCAGAAATGCTTATGCCAAAAACTCCTGTGCAGCCCCATCAGCCAGACAAGACAACCATAACCCCACTCCCCGGCTCCACACCGTGAGCTCCCACCAGGCTGCAGCAGAGCCACCCAGCCCCTTCTCCTCCTTCCAGACCAGTGGTGGATCAGAGGTGATGTACAGACAAAAACTCTTACCCACGCCTTGTTCCACACAAAGAGCAAGTTGTGGCAGAGCTCTGCTGTCCCCAGACACACTGCTTTTTCTTTGCAAGCTGTCTTTACCTTAAAAAACCCCAATCACTCTAATCCCTGGGAGTAAATTGCTCCAACCACAGCCCAGACAGCTGCTCACTACTCAGCGTCGCTGGCCTGGCTTCAGTCCTGGCTGAGGGAGCAAGGAGGAACCAAGACCTGCAGCCAGATGCTCCCTCAGCCCCTCAGGAACTCCTAACCACCCAGGGTAAGCAAGTCACAGCCGCTCTGTGCAATAAGCTAGTTTTCTTTGAGTTCAGCATCTCTAGTTAACCCCTTCCTTGCCTCCCCAAGGGACAGGAATGATCCAGACCACTCTTCAAGATCTCTCTGTACCATTTCCCCCCAGCACACCCCAAGTTTCAGGACAACAAAGCACAGCGAGACATAAGGGAAACATTTGCCCAGAAAATACCATGCTCTCGCCAAGCCTACCTTAACCCTCAAGGAAATAGGCCCAATTACCTGGGCTAGACCTCCCTGTGTGTCCCAGGGCTGGACGCTCACCTTTTTACTTCCCTGTAGTGGGTTCCAGGTTGGCTGTTACTATTGGGGCCATAAGTAACCTCATCTGACAGGTACTGCAGCCTGGAGATTTCCCTGTTATGGTACTATCCAGCTATAAATATCCTTTTCTTCTTCAGGGAAAGAGCATCTGACCCGAAGTGTATGAAGCTTCCTGACAGGCTGGGAAAAGAGAAGAGAAGAGGTTTAAATGTCAGCTAAAACAATCTTCATTTTATTTTCTAAATTTGCAAAGCTCCCCGAGTCACTGGAGTGAGGCATTTGCCTGTTTGAAGTTCAGCCTGAAAATCCTTTTGCAAAATATTTGCTGAAACACAATAATGTTGGAATTGGAGAAGATTAAAACGGCTTCTGTCCTTGCCCCATCCCCCCTGAAGCCCCTGTTTAAGAGGGTTTCTGGAGAAGCAGGGACTTAGGTCCTTATGTCTTGAAGGCACAATACAAGAGAGAGGGAAAGAAATAAAAACGTAAAGCTCCTAACATCACTATTATTGAAATGCCTCATTTGACATTTTGACTGTTTCAATTAGCTAACAAGGAACGCTCCACTTAATCCACCCTCAGATGCTGAAAGAAACTAAGTCTTTCCCTTCCCCCATCCTGGATACTGCCTGGCAGCTACTTCCCAGCCTCTGGAGAAATCCCAGCCTGGGTGACGGCTCCTGCCCTGGGGGAGCCGTCAAGCCAGAGCCTACCCAACCCAATGCCAGCTGACATTAGGGAGCATCCTTCCCCCAAACCCTATGAGCTTTCAGACACAGCACCAGAAAGTCTGGAGTGGAAGCAAAAGGGCACTCAAAAAAAAACAGCCGGTGCCTCTCTTTACTATTTCAGGAAACGCAAGAGTTACACGGTACTGTTGGACCATCGAAGAGCTGGCCTCTCTCCCTCATTAGGATTAATCAAGAAGGACCCCTTGCTGATTTGAACTGCGGCAAGCTGAAAAATTACCCGCAATGATTTGGTACCCACAAGAGAGGATGATACACCGCAAAGACATTCCCCACCTCCTGCACATGGTCCTGGGCTAATTTGATTGGGTTCATTTTATTTCTCCAGGATCTACCTGCCGCTGTGATTTTATGCCAAGGAAGTTGGAAGTGCTGGGAACTCTCTTGTTGGCACGTGTAATGGCCAGAGCTTTCCTCCACAAAGCATTTTAGCACCTTTAGGCACACACACATACACTCTCCATCCCACGGGTGAGCTGCTGCATGCTGCTGGCTGGGAGGGGGTCTCATGGCCATTACAGGGGAGACACTACACACTCCATAAAGTCAGGGTGATCGCCTTCAGCTGGGGGAGCTCTCAGGAAGATTGATTACCCCACCGGGAGCACTTTGCTTGCCTTGGGCAGAAAAGCAATTCACCAGCTCTTCCATGGCCTGATTTTTACAGACAGCTCTCCAGGCACCACCAAGAGTATTTTCTCCCAAGTTTGGAGGTGGAGGAGAGCGCAGGGAAGGCACAACAAATCCAAAGCCATGCAGGAGATGTTTGATGTTCACAGGACAGCACCTCACCCCCCAAAAAATGGGGTCTTGGAGGCAGTAGGCTCTTACAGACCTCAGTCAGGTGATATTGTCCATCCTTTGCACCTATTTGACAGCGTCAAGGGGCTAAGAACAAGAAGTAGATTTAAGCATGGAGAACTACCAGTGACTGCGCCTGCTTGAGCTACAAGGATCTTCAGGTCCAAACTGGAAAGCCTGGAGTCTGGCAGAGAGAAGTAGGAACTGCTAATCAAGCCAAGCCTTGACAGACAGCAGAGCAAGGTAGAGGCAAGGTGTAAAGAGTCAGAAAAAGCCCTTTTTGGGCAACCTTTTCCCCTACTCTCCATAATGAATACCTTGTGCAAGTGATGGGACAGATCCTGCCCATTTTACGCTGACCATGACCTAAGCTTGTTTGTACTGTCCCAACTAAGGGCAATACTGTCCATGGGAGGAAAGCAAAATCATGCACATTTGGAATAGCCTTTTCCATTGCTACTTAATAACTCACATAACCTCTGCTTGCCATAAATACGTTAGCAAGAGATGTAATTTCCTCTACACGTGAGGAAAAATCAAAACAAATACAAGTGCAAGTGTTTCCAGGATCACCTTTTCCAGTACACCTTGCCTCACTTTCACACAGAAACCAGCCAGCTTCATCAGAGCTGTGCCAGATGCCACCAGCTCCTAAATAAAAAGTTAACTTCCATCATGTGGCTCTTCTCAGCAAAAGACTTCTGGCGTAGTTCAGGAAAACATTCAGGCAGCACTTAACTGAGTGTGAGTCTGTGTGCCAGGAAAACAAATAGCTTTAGAGGTGCAGGAAGGCTTTGCCGTAAACTGACCCTAATCCTCTTTGGAACATCTTGGCTATCTTTGCACTCCCAGCCCCAATAAAAGGCACACGGACCATCATAAATAAGACTAGCAAGAAACCCCATATCCCTGCATCCAGCCTCTAAGCAGTGCAGAAGTCACATCAAGCAATTACTCCTGCTCAGCTTTGCTTTAAACCAGTCCTGTTACTTCCCACTCCACGACCACTGGAAGTGGGACCAGTACCTAACATGCAGGAGCCTTCTGCTTGTCACCAGCCTCCTGGGTTCATGGACAGCACGTAACTGGCTGTCCTTGTGCCAACATCTGCTTATTCTAAATAGTTCTTCTCCCTAACAACTATTTCCACCCCCATATACAGGCAGCACATCACCTCTCAACCTTGTTTTTTTGTGAAGCCAAACCCTAAGTATGATAGGATCTTCGTGTCCCTGGATTTCTCTGTGGGCCTCTTCATACCTATTCCCATTTGACTTCATTGGTCTTCAGAAAGAGTGGCCAGAACATCCCCACCATTCATGACGGGGTTTCACCAAACTAGCTGACAGCAGTGCTAACGCTTTCCCCAGCCCATCAGTAACACCTCACTAGGGCTTCCTACACTCCCATTTACTCTTACCATGGCTGCATCACATCATCCTGATACCCCATACTCTTTAGGGAAAACACTGATCAGAAAATTATGAAATTCATGGGATGGGCTATCCTCAAAGGAAAACAAAAAAAAATTTAATAATCCTAGAGACTGGGACTGGAGTCACAGCCCACCACACCTTTGAGACACAGGAGATTTACTCTGTCCTCCAGCTCTGTTAGCCAGGTGAAGAGAGGAAACGCATGCTGGAGAGCTGGGCAGGATAACCAAACCCTTTCCAGAGCACAACCTTGGAGTGGCCCTGCAAAGAAAACAAACTAAATTTCTCATATCCACACGAAACAGACTATCACTCCAGGGCAGTTCTTCTCATTCCCATGGTGACACTCAGGCACTCTCACTTGCATGCTGAGAAAGCCCCAGGCAGCCAGGGCATGAACTTCCCTCAGCTATTCCCCAGCACGGGCAATACCAAGTTTGTTTAGATAGGGTTGCCTCACCCTAGCTTTACTCCTTTGAATTCCCACCACAGAAAGGCAGGGTGGAGAGCTGGAAAGGTCCTTAATTCCTGGGAAAGGCAGCTGAAGTCCCACCGGCTCAGCCCAGTGCCCAGGAGCTACCTTACCTGCAAATAGAGCTGTCCCTCCAGGAAAAAAGGCATCACTGTGCCTGCAGAAGGGACCTGGCAACAACTACTCCCTTCCAGGCAATTGCCCAGATGATCCACAGGCACAAAGTACCTGATGCATCCCAACGAGAGGCACCTCTATTAATCACAGCCCTCTGCAGTTAAAGTTATTTAATTCAGAGGTGAGAGAAGCTGCTCAGCTGTTTATGTCCAAGGGTTAAACTTGCCCCAGCCGCACACTAAACACATTTTTTACAATCTGGCAGTGATCCTTGCCTATTAAGCATCTCTGGCTTCAGAGAAGAGGTATTGATTTATTTCACTTTTATGGCTGGAGGTATTTATTCCTATTTGCTTTCTTGCTTCTTCACCCCAGCTGGGGTGGGGTGCGGGGGGTGAGGAGGAGAAAAAAAAATTACAAGGCTGGTGGAGCCAAGAGGTGATGACTCATGGTTTTCTGAGGAGGGCAAGAAGGCTGGGACAAAGCAGGTGGGGATCAGCTCCTGGGCTATACCAGGCTTTGTCACAGCTTTTATTTTGGTGATGAAAAGAGGCAAATATGTGGCTGGAAGAAAAGGAAATCACATCAAACTTCAGAGGGAAGGTTCCTATCGAAGTTCCGTCCCCATAGGGTGCTTTATGAGTTAGAGCTTGATTGATTTGTACCAGCTAAGGACCTCAGCAAATCGCTCCTGTGGGAAGAACGTCAATGCTTTCCCATATCTTAAAGCCAATCTGCAAAGGAAGATAAAACCATACTGCCGCAAGAGACGAGCGTGGACTAACATCCCTGATTTTAGCCCATTCCCTGTACCACTGCAGACACCTGTTCCCAGGCAAGACTCCTGCACAGGGCCCCCACTCCAGTTTCTAACACTGTATTTCAACCTCCTCCTGCTATAACCGATTTTGGAAGGCAGCTGGCTTTGTTCTGCAGTGCCAATACAAATGCGGATTTGCATTTGCACCCTTCCAGATGTTCCTTTGCACACAGGTGATGTGCCATGAGATGCCTAGGAATGTGACGAAAGCAACAGGAGGACAATTCAGACCCCTTCAAGGCAGCAGATGCTCTGACTCATTGCACGCCCCCCATCTCATGTGCCCAGCTTGTTCTGCCTCCTAGTTGGGGGTTTGCTTCTCAAAAATGCCAGAGTCACTCGCTATAAAAAAAAACCCAAACCGTTCATTTTCAGCAGCATTCAATGTCAACGTATCAGCCTTACGCTCTGCCACAGAAACTTATCGCAACACAGGACCAGACGTGAAGCATGCTGCTCTCCTGTGACTGCCTGGCCTATTTTGGTAGCAGGCAAGTTTGGGGAGAGGATGTCTTTCACTCCTGTATGCATGTAATGCAGATGCAACACAGAAGCCTGCGGTCTGCAAGGCACCATCTTAGGATTTCTGGAAACAGAGTTTGTATCTTGGTTTCTGAAATCCCACAGCACAGGGTATGGTGACAGAAAGCGAGCAAGGGCCTGATTGAAGCGTTGAATGTTGGGAGAAGAAAGGGAGGTAAGTGCCGGGGGCAGTGTGGGAGAGGAGCAGGGGTATCTGGGCTAACAGAGAAGGAGGTCTTGCTTCGGCAAGGAGAGCTGCAGGGGGCTTGAGGGAAGTGGGAGGTGCATTCTGGAAGCTCTGGGGTGAGAAGGATTGGGAGCTCAGGACAGTGTACAGAGCAGCAGCAGCCCTGGAGCACCCCAGGGCCTATGATCAGGGATTGAAAAAAAAAAGTAGTAAGGATTTCTGGGCAGAGTTAGAAGTTTTTCAAAAAACCCTTCTTTGTGCCCCACAATCTGCAAAACCCAGGGTCTCCTACAATCAGCCCCAAGGTCCTAAAGACTGTAAATCTCCCCCAAATGCCTTGTACATCCTCCAACATTTAGCCTAGCTCAGGGAAAGGAGAATTTGAGCTCCCACTCTATCCGTTTGTTTGCCATCTCTCCTGCTTCAAAGAGAATCCCACATTTCCATTCATCAAACCCAACATGCAAATACAGAAAGAATGAAAGAAAGAAGTGGGCAGGCAGGCAGGCTGGTGGCAGATAGCACAGGAGCCACCACTGAGCGAAGCCGGTTCACGCTTCATTAGCATCCTCTCTCACCAAGCTGCAAGCACAGCCTTTCAGTCTGGCTACACGCAGGCAGAGAGGGAGGGAAGGATGCACATTTTACATTTGGAGCCCATCTCCCGCCTTCCAAAACCTGGCTAACCCCCACTGAGGCTTCCTTAGGCTCAAAGGTGCACACTTGTGCTCCAGCGTCTCCCGCACTAGTTAAATATACCTTCAGGCAAATGTCAAGAGTGAGCCCAGTTTGAAACTTATTGTGTTGTCAAGATGACAAGTGCTCTGCCAGGCTGTTAGTCTCTGCTGCCCTTCCTGTGTCTGTTCCCCCTCCCTTTCTGCTCATTAGAAGCTCCCTTGATAAACCAAGGCTCTGTGTGTTGGGTTTTTTTTTTTAAATCATTTAAATGTTGTCTTAACTTCAAAACATCAACAGCTGTGGGACAGAAACAAGAAGGATGCTTTCCGCTCTGATACAGACGGAGATTCAGCCCACTGCAATGCTGCAAGGCTGGCTGGTGGACAGAGCAGAGCCCCGGCATTTTGTACTCACATGGCAGTAAGCAGGAGCCCAGCCTGTGGTACGGCTGCTGCCAGCTCACCCCAGCCTGGAGATCCCACTGCGTGAGCCGGAGAGCCAGCCAGCACATCCTGCTGCAGCCTCGCCTCCCCCAACTCTCCCCATTCTCACCTCCAGTATGATCTTCAAAGGCCCCCACTTCTGTCCTCCACGTGATGGCCTTCACAGGAAACCCAAACCCATGTTTATGTGAAGCTAGAGCCAAGGATGGATCCTGAGTCTGGACAACAACCACGAGTATCAACAGCACAAAGCAAAAACTCCTGAGAAAGGAGCCCAGGAGCCAGATAGGAATCATAGAATCATTTAGGTTGGAAAAGACCTTTAAGATCATCGAGTCCAACCGTTAACCTAACACTGCCAAGACCACCAGACTTGCAGGAGTGCAGGCAGGGACAGGCTGGAAATCAGACATCTGGAAGTCCAAAACACAGGCTAGGACCAGAGCCCAGCAGCCAACAGCTCGGTCATGGGTCTCCAGCAACCCACAGGACAATTTGTCTCACTGCCCTGAACACTTCCCCCTAAATTTACCTTTAGTAAAGTCTGCTTGTGGCACATTCCTACCCACAAGACCCTGTCAAACCTCAGGGCAAGGGGGGACAGACCCTTACCGATGGTGTGGGGTCTCCCTTGCAGGGAGAGGCATTAAGGGTTGACTCTGGACCTGGCTTTCTGCAGGACAGACAGAAGGGGAAGATCAGCAATTTGGCACATGGCTTTCTCCCTCCTGGCCTGCTTCTCAGTCTCTGTGCCTCCATATCCTTGGATTTGCTGCTCCCAGTTGCTGGATCCTTTAAGCATAACAGTTAAGGATGGAGTTAACTGGTTTTGAGAAGCAGAAACCAAACTCCCCTTGAAAACAAGCTGGTACACTGAACTTTCCTACAGGCCTTTTCTATTGTATCCTCCTGCCTGGGTTCCTCAAGGCAATAAAATAATAACTCTCTTTCCCCATTAGATGTGCTGGAAAGCAACTTGACTAGCAGCCCAAGCCCCTAGAAGAGCTTGCTTTAAGTCTTGGCCAAGCCATAGAATCAAAACAGTTTGAGAGAGGAGGTGAATTAAGCATCCTCCTCTTCGCCTGCAAACAAAGGCCTGAGGGTGAGGGATAGAGCCATCTGAAAAGGAAGGGACCCACAGGACTATCAGATGCTCCTCTTGCCATGATTTACCCTTCCCATCAAGCTGTACTCCGGAGTTAAAGCTTTCAGATTTCACTTCTACCCTGGCTTCCTCAGGAAGAGAGGTTTACACAGCTGTGCAATGTGCCTATCCACCTGCTTCCTCAATACATGCTCCCCAGCAATTTTGGGACCAGCTGGTGAAGACAGAGGTATCGCAACAAGGAGGACAAGTGGTCAGAGGAGAGACTCTGCTGCTCAGAGTAATCTTTGCTGAGCAGTACAGTGGAGATAGATCTCCACTGGCTTCAGTGGCTCTCAAACATCTCCAAGCAGCAGCAAGTCCTGCAGCTGGGGCTGAACAGCCATGGGAGTCTGCCTACCTCACCTGGGCTCTCCCTGCATGGTCAATCCGTTCTCCAGGGTTGCCTCCCATTTCTTCTGCAGGCACAGACAGCATCTGGCACAACAGGTCCCTAGCCTGAGCAGGGGCTTCTTGGTACCACTGACAAATAAATAACCACTATTAGCTTGTCTAAATGAGCATTCCCATCCTCTAATAAACATCGTAAAAAAGGAGAAATGAGACTTAATTCACTTTTATTGTCACAACTGGCATGTTGCAAGATCTTAATTGGACTGAAAAGAGTTTCCAGTAAGGAGATGCTGTTTAACTTACTTATTAGCAGCAGTCTGACAGAGATGGATATTCCAGTTTTAGAAGGAGGTGAAAAGGAACAACAGATCCCACTCCATCCCCACCTGCTCATGCCCCCAGACATAACGCATCCCCCAGATAGCCCCAGGAAGGGTCTCACATTAAAGAGTCTCCTCTTCAGTCCAGGCACACAGCAGCCAGTATAGGACATCATTCAAACATCTGCCCTGTGTTCCCCTCCACCAATGTGCATCAGTCAGTAACAACCCCAAAAAGGGAGCTGTGGGCAGCTAGGCTCAAATTGAAAATATTGAGTCCTTCACAATTCCTATTCCTATGCACTACCTACAGGATATTCAAAAGCCCCTGAGCAGCAAGGGCTATTCGCAGGCTGTGCTTCAACCTCTTGTCTAGAACCATTTCCACACTGGTGTTCTCACAAGGTCTTGGGAAGGAAGTAGAGGAGTGTAGCTCCTCACCCTTTGCCCCAGAAAGCTGAGGGACAGCTTTGCCTCACATATAAAAAAAAAAAGAAAAATCAACACAGGGACCAAGTCAGATAAAACCTCACACCCACAAGGCAAACTTTCCAGTAAATTCTGAAACACAGGGGCTGGAATGGAAAACACTATGTAGTTGTCACTGTCACCCCAGCATCAGCAGTACCCGAGCATCTCGGACATGGACAGACAGACAGCTCTGTGACAGTTGTTCTAACCATCAGATCTGGAGCAGCTCCTGGCTGGTTTACTCCAGCTCTCTCTGTCCCAATGCAGATAAATTTAGTTTTCTGCTCTCGCTGCCTGGGGAAGAGTAGGGAGGGGGAGCTGACATCTTTCAAATGAGACCTTAAAAATAAGCTGTCTGCATGTCTGGACATTGAAGAATCCCAGGCAGAGCCCTGTCTGGGTAAGAGAGCTTGCTCCAGCACCCTAACCAGGTTGCACCCTAACAAGACTGCTGCCCACCCAGAAACAGCGGCACTTCAAGTAGCATAACAATCCTTGTTCATAGCGTCATTGTCATGACCAGCACTTCTTGCTGTGCCAGGGATGCTCTGGGTGTGCCACCACGCTATGTGCTGCATACACATACAGCGACAGTCCTGCTCTTCATTTCTTAAGGTCTTCACAGAGATCTGAAGTACAAGGGGCCAGAGCAGAGCCAGGAATAAAAGTCCAGATCGCCTGTCTTCCATAACTGTGACCCACTGCAGTCACTAGTCCAGCTTCCCTTCTAACAAGTCGCTTGCTTTCCCTGGGGCTGAAAGCTGCTCTGTAAAGGCAAGTAAGCATTTGATAAAGAAAATAACAGGATGAATAAAACCATGTGTTTGTACAAGAAAGCTTTTTCTCTGATCTTTAGTGCTGCAGTATGTTTTGACCTACTATTGCAAGACTCAGCTACATCTTCCCTCCCTCCAAATGTGACAGAAGGCAAAAAGGAAGCTGCGCCTGATGCCGCAGAGCCCTGTGCTGGGATTCCAGCTGACAAACAGCATCAGTAGAGCTGCCCCCACACACACAGATTAAAACCCACACCCTCCACTCTCCTGTCACCTGCAGGAGGAAGTACACGCATACATACATACATATATACATATGTATGGGCCTGATTCTCCACTCAGACACTTGGTGAAATACCAGCAGCCTCCAACAGGTTTGGACGTGAGGAAAAACACACCCACGAGATATATTTCCTAATGAGGGCTGACATTTACCAGCTACCACAGAGCCTACGTTACCGAGAATAAAACTTACAGGCAGAACCTTCTCTGCTTGGGCAGGGCTGTTTTCTGGCAGCAAGCCGGCAGGGTGGAGGTGGGCACAGGCTCCAAAGAGTCCCAGCAGCGATGGCGTGCAGAAAACATAGGGACCGCACAGCCGCCCAACACATATGAGGAGCTGAGGCTGATTTTGCAAGTGGCATCTGCTCTCGTGCGGCATCCAAGGGGAGGATCAATGACTCTAAGTGGCCTTCCTCATACAGCCTCTCCAGGCTGTCTGGCTACCACACAACCCTGTTGGCTTATCAGCTGTGTTGATACAGAGGGAAGAGGGCCACTTAGCACCACTATCAGAGGCTCACAGAGCAATTAAGACCCCAAAAAGCACTAACAAACTGCTGGGATCTCACCCAGGACAGGATTTCAATTCAGAGGTTTGTTCCAGAGAGCTCCTCTTCAGCATGGGCAAGCCCTGAACCACACACAAACTAAGTGCATTTTGCAATGGACTCCAAACCCTCGCTGGACATGCCTCATTTGATTTACTATTGCTGCCAAGGAAGGTGGATTTACTTCCAAATTTAGCAGCTGCAAAATCATTGTGAGAGTGTTCACATGGGGATTTGCCACAAGCTTTTGTTAAGCCAGGGCAGGACTTTCACACTGCGCTTTCCTCGAGAGGCATCAAGCCCACAGCGAGCAGTGGCCTCCCTCCATCACAGCGTGGGTTGCTCATAAGGTATCTCACTCCGGCCTAAATCTAGTGGTGATCCTGCTCAGAGCTGATCACCCACCTTTCACAGATGACACAGTGACAGAAGACAAGGCGATGACAAGGAAAAAAGGTCAGTGCTCCCAACTGTTGTTTTAAACTTCAACCTCAGCTTGGCATGCAGGGCGTGTGGCAGTGGGTTTATTTTTCAACAAACAAGTTTCCATTCTTCCAATCAACTCAGAGGCAATAAGAGGTGGGTTTCAACATGGCATAAATCTGCCAGCGGCATATCAAGGCTTCTGAATAGCAAGGGCACAGGCAATTGTCCAGTGGAAAAGAAAAAAAAGGTCAGAGCAGTAACTCTTGCAGTATTTGTTCCACAAACAGAGAAGGTTTACACAGCTTTTCTGGGCAATTATTGGGCAGGAAATAAATCTCAACAGAAACTCATCTTCTTCTCCTGCTTTGCAGCTGAATCTCTTTGCCTCACACCCCTAGCAATGTCCCCAAAATGCTTTGCAACAAGATGTCAGTTACACAACCCAAGGCTGTGCCCCAAGAGCCAGTGGAGAACTGTATTAAATTTAATAGCATTGCTCCAGGTAATCTACGACCGCTTATAATCAATTGTCCATGCCCGCTGCAGCATGACTATAGCCGTCTTCCCCGGGCTGCAGGTGCAGGACTGGCAGAGAAAGCGTCTGCGTAGGCTGGAGACGAGTGCAAGCTCTCGCACACCCTTGAGTGCATGGAGAGGCTGGGAGGCAGCCAGCTCACCCCTGCTGCCACGCTCCTGTGAAGCCAGGGTTCAAGGTCTCTTGGTGGGTTGGAGAGCCCAGGCATGAGTACGCCAACTCCAAAGAGAGTATTATGCATGCTGGGGGAAAAACAGCAAGGAGAAGCCAGTCTCTCCCCTTTGGCATCAATTCAACGAAGTGAGAAAAGGATCACTGTCTCTGTTTTATGCAGAGGGAAACAATGCACAGGGAGATAGAAAGGATTTCTCCTCTGCTGTGGCAGAGCTAGGAAGTGATCGGCAACTCCTGCAGCCCCTGACACCTCATACCCCTCTCCACACTCTGCGGCACCAGCATTGTTCCACTGCCCAGGACCGGCTCAAGGCTCCTTCACAGCGCTGCTGAAGAGGAGCATGAGCAGCCCTGGGTGAAGGACCAAGGCTGGGAGAGGCGGGCCAGGCATGCAGAGGGGAGAGGGAAGGGATGGAGAGCAAGGGGAGAGCTTCAGGAGCAAGGCTTGCTACTCCCACCCTTACCACGTGGGTAAGAAACACTGTTGTGCACACCTCAACACTTCCCTTGGTGGAAGTGGCAGGAATTAGCTCAAACCACCACCAAAAGCTGAAGAGGAGGTGGCCCTGGATGCCAGGTCAGCTGTTATCAGCACGCCAGACTAGTTCAAGCAAGATCTGGGTCTAACTTCTTTCTGGTCCACAAAACAGACCTAGTCCTCCCAAGATGAGGGTATACTTGGATTCATAAAACTTCAAGGAGCCACAATGTGTACAAACGGGTTGCCTGATCGCTTGCTCAGACGTTTGCTGAATATGGTGCTTGCCTTCCACCCTGCTCGGCTCTTCTGCAGACCTTGGCAAGGGGCTGTATTTTCTTGCCAGCTTCCAGGAAGACGGTAAGAGGGAAGATTTACAGAACCCCAGTCTACAGGTGCAACATTTCACAGTGCCCAGAGGCAGGAAGGCATCCGAAGCTCTCCAAGTCTTCCTCTCCTCTTCTTGTCCACAGGTGGGTTGAGCCTGTGATAAAACATGGTCAGGAGAAGCCAAGTGAGCTTGGTCCCCCTGGGAGCTGCAAGGACTCCAGGGAGAGACCAAAGGCACACGGCAGCTGGCTCCTCAGGCAGCCCATCACCCAGACTGCTTTTGGAGGGCCCTGCAGTGTGAGCAAGAAAGGTTTTGCTTGAACCAAGGCTGTCTGTGCAGCAAGTAGAGGGTCAGGAGCCTTCTGGTAGGCCTCCAAGTCCCTTTGCATCCTTTCTCCCTCGACATTGATGAAAAAAGAAAGTACCTGTCGCATTGGCATGCAGGACAGATGATAAACATGGGCACAGCCTCTGAGACGCAGTCTCTATCCAGCATTACAGCAGAAGCCCTGGGAAAGGCAGAGGGTGTTGAGCATCCCCATCACTCAGGCACCAAGCAGAGCTAGGTGCAGGGAGGAGGTAGCAAGTGACAGCTCTAAGCATGCAGGAGCAACTACAGCCCTCTCTCCAGTCCTTCCCTAACCTCCCAGCTCTTCTTCAGCCAAAAAGCAAGGCCCTATTTTCACACACATGCCCTCCGTGCACCCTGACTGCATCGGAGGGAGTGAACTCCTCTGTCTGCATCCTCAGGCCCATGTGGGAAACATCAACACCACCAAGCCTGTTACCAGCAGCTCCCAGTCACAGCAAGGGACTCCCATCACGTCCAGAAACTCTGATAACTCCCCGACCAACGGGCAGCTGTCTGAGCAATCAAGCCTGAGCCAATTTCATCACATGGAGGCGAAGGACAGTCAGAAAACTACTGTCCAGCCTGCTAAAACCACTGGTCCCCTGAGGTCACAAAATCCAAGCCACTTTCACTGAGGAAGCGATAAGAGACAGCAGGGTACTAAGCTGTCCACTTCAGCCCAGCGTAAATCTCAGAGCTTCTCCAAAGCTCGCCATGAAAGCGAACATTACAGCTTGCCTGAAAAGCAGCTGCTGGCCTCCTGAACAGAAACATTGCCATCTAGAGGTCCCTCGCCTTGTTTGTGGAAGGGCGTGGGAAACCTCGGGAGGAATTTCGACCTTCCCCAGGCACCTGTGCAGAAGAAGAGAGCTGTTAGCAGAGACAGGGAAGCTGAGGTTTACGAGTGCAGCATGGGCCAGACTCCAAGAGATTTCAATCAGCATTGGATAGAGAGCTTTAAGGGATGTTGCAACACTTGAGTCTTCCTTTTCTCCTTGGGAGAACTTGGCCAGAGCTTAGGCAACTGTTCCTCCTGCTTTGGTGTGTTTGAAGGCTTGCCCTCAGCAACCCACGTGGAGAGACAGAAGCTGGGGAATCTTCCCTATACCCATAGGCAGATCATCCTGAGGTGACCGAGCTCTCCCGTATGGGAACATGCCAGTGGAGCCTTACCAGAGAGTCTGTGAAATGGAGACAGGTGCGAAAGTACCTGGCTCAGCTGTGGATTTCAAGCCCCTTCTGCACACAAGGAAGTGCCAACCACCCAGCAACATCCTCTGTAAATGTGGGGTCAGATCCCAGCAGCCCCTAGTTTGGACCAGGCCCTGCTCCACAGTGGAGACATTCTCCAGAAGCTTTTTTGGCCCATGCTCCTCTCCTAACAGCCCCTCACGCACTGCTCGGTCTCCATCCCACAAGACCAGAGGCACATCAGGCCACACAGTGGCATATCAACCAGCACCTCCTAGTCCGCAGAGAGAGGCAGGTCCTCCACAGAGGAGTATGGTTCAGGCAGCAAACAAGTGTCCCCTGCAGGACTGCCTGCAGTGTCCTCCACTAGCATGTTGAGTGCTGCAGAGATCGCACCTACACCAAAGGCCCTGGGAATCCCAGCCCCAGGAAACCTAAAGGACATCATAGGAGGCTGGAGCAAGGTCTGTGGGTGGTCACACAGACTGTGACCACAAAAAGCATGCAAGCACAGAGAAGACACTCCCTCTTGAGCCCTGAAGGGAGCTGAAACAAGAGTGAGGAAGAGGGAGACCATGGCAGCCTCTGTCCTTTCCAATGAGACATTACCCAGCAGCCAAGGCCCAGCATTGCTCCTGTGGCTGAGATGGTCATCCTAATAGCAAGGGCAAGCTGGACATGAAGCCAGGGGTCAGCAAGGCAAGGAAAGCAGGGGCCTGGGTAGACCACAGAGGAGAAGATTCACCAGGGAATTCAGCTGAGGTCAAAGGTAACGTTCTCATTTCAGGTAAACTGAGGCTGGCCCGGTGAAATCAGCTGGCTTGCACCATCAAACAAGAGGAGCGGGAGCACATAGCCTCCAAGCTGAAGAAACCTCTCAGCCCTACAGAGCAGCCTGCAAGCGAGATGCAGATCTCTGCCAGTTGGCACTTCAGCTTCCAGTCTCACCCTCCAAAATCCCCAGCAACAGCAAGGGCTGTGCCACTACGCAGTCAGTGTCATGCCCAGAAAGTGGCCTAGACACCCTTAACTCTGCTGCACAGCAAGCACACACCCCGCTGCGATCCACCACCGCAGTAGTGGGACACATCCTGGTGCTGTCTCCACCTTTTCAAGCTCACCTGGGAGTGCCCTTCTCACATACCGTCTGTAACTTCAAGCACGTCCTCAAATCCTGACCAGTGCTTAGTTGGGAAGCTTTTGCCTGCAAAGATTAATTTCTGCGGTTTGCAGCTTTCTACCTGAGCTACCTCAGAGCTTGAGCTGTCTGGGGAGGAAGAGAAAAGATAATAAAATCCCTTGAATGTGTTGATCAGAAAGAAAGTCTGGTCAGGTGTCCCACAGTCCGCTCACATCTTTAAACTGGTAAATCACTGGAACTACTAAAGAAAAGAAGAAAACGCCCACCCTGAGCCCAGGAAATCTCATCTGGGAAGGTGAGACTAGAAAAAAACAAACACATTCGAGCAGAGGTTTTGAAGAGAAACCACTCTTCAGTCTTAATTAGGGCTGGTCCAGGCCAGGCAGCCATTAAGGTGCCTGCGCAGGGAGCCGTGGTTATTACCCACTAATGGATGAGTAAGAAGACACCCCAGGATTAAAGCTACTGGCGCCTCCAAGGACCGGAGGGGAAGCTTCCTGCAGCTCTTTCTTCCTCTCCTCCACGGTCAGCAGGTTGGTGATGAATGTCTGAGTCCCAACCCTCCTCTCCCACAGCACATCATTTGATTTGCCGCAGACGTGAGGCTGGAGGTCCCCGGCAGCGCTCGGTGCACCAGAAGAGGTCACCGTCTCTTTGAATAACGTCCTCTTGGAGTGCCAAGAAGTGACATCAAGCTTTGCCCCTTGTCACCCCCTTGGCATCACCAGAACGCTAGTCAGAGTAGGGGTTACAGGAGGCATGTTCCCTGCCGTCTCTGGCTGCTCATGCATGATTTATACCTGCTGTGTCAGACGGACTTTTACATACGATGGCGTTGATTGCACATGCTGCCTCCCAGCAGCAGTGGCACAGCTTACAGAGACGGGTGGGAAGACTGGTCTGCACCATATCAGCCCAAGACCTCCTCCATCCCCTGCCCCACGCAGGAGAGCTTATCCCCCTTACCCTGCTAGCGATGCTAGGCTTGCCGAGGGTAGATTACTGTTTGCACGCAGGAGATGTTTGTAACAACAAGACTGTCTCCTGGGATGCTGCTCTACAACGGACCACGTTGAACAACCTGAATCACTCAAAAGATTCACTGCTGAGATCCTGAGACAATATGAGAGCCAGCAACACGCCGGCACAAGAGGCACGGCTGGGATGCAGATCACACGGAAGGCACCTGCCTCCCAATATCCCTTTCTCAAACTTTGGTCCCCACCTGCCTTCTGCTCTCTGACCCTGCTTTGACACGAACAGCAGGTCCACAGATGAGTGGATCAGACAAACAAGTAATGGCACATGGCTCATGGAGCCGGGGAAGAACAGCCGAAACACATAAGAGACAGACCCAGCCACAGGGAGAGGGCAGAGGGAATCTGCACCATCAAACGGCATAGCTCCGCAGAGCAAGTACCCCTGGCCATCCCAGGTCATGGCTGGGAAGCTCTCCTTCTCCCAGCATTTGCAGTTTCAAGTTACTAAATGGTCTTACTTTAAAACAACCCTGAACAGGACAGGGTCTATGGATGTATTTCCTCCTTCTTCCCACCCAAACCCCACCTTCGCCACTGCTCACCAGCCCAGACACAAACACACTTGAGCAGCCACCTACAAATATCACGGACCGCTCTGGAGCAAGTTAATATTTACGGTGGCATCTCTGCTGCCATCTCTAGCTGGCAGGACCCAGGGATGACAGGGGTGTTGAGGGCATCACTCCGAGGCACTCAACCCAGAATTACAAACATTGTCCCACCACTGGGTCACTCAGCACAAGATCTTGCATCATCGTGGCCAGCTGGGACCATCAGTAATTTTCAGCTGCAAAGCAAGCATTCAGACAGGGCTGGTGTTGCCTTCCCAGCCACAAACCGTGTATTTAAAAACCAAAGCGCAGATAGAGAAGCACCGAGGGGGGTGGCAAGGGGGAAGATGTTCATTTGTCCTTGGCAGAACAGCACCATGGCACCAGCAAATGCTTGGCTTTGAGGGCAGAGGAAAGCACTGGCAGCTACAAATTACTAATCAATGTCGGGTAACAACAACAGCAGCTAATAATGAAGGGCTGATCAGCTTACTACAGCAGTAATTATTCCTGACACCAGCCCTCAGAAGGAGCATCCAGGCTTAGCACGCTGTCTACCGTGATGATAACCCAAGATAACTAGAGAAATTTTGTGCTGGAGAAGGGGGGGAGGGAGGAGAAAAAACCCTCAGCAATTAGCAAGACTTGTGGTGCTAATTACACTGCGAATGGTGTGCAGGCTTTGTCAGAGCTAACTTGAGCCTTCCCCATGACGCCAGGGAGGGATGCGAAGTGCCAGCACACCTTTCACAAAGCGGCAGTGACAAATGCTTTTGGCACCTGGTTATTTTTGAGAACAACAGAATTCGCCACTGCCGACACCGAATTCAGCACCAGCCTATTGCCATTATGATTGCCTGGGGCAAAGCCTCTCACCTGCACAGTGCAGAAATGGTTGGGCTTCTCTTCACATCTCCAGGTGGTACTGAGTCCACCTAATCTGGGTACAGGACCAATTCAGGCAGTGAGGCTTTTGGGACAAAACACAGCCAGTCTAAGGCTAGAAATCTTAATTTACCAATGTGCCTGAGGTGTGTATGTTCAAAACACACTGCCTTCACCCACAGCCATTCAGGATCCTGTGGCGATGACAGTCTGCAGCGCTGCGGTAGCCCAGACACAAAGATCCCCATCACTTCCAGCACAACTATCGGTCCTCCTGCTGAAGAAAAGTTTCCATCAGCATCCGCTCACCAGCAGAGGAAGAATTATTGCACCCAGCAGGGGTAGCAGCGTGAATGTGCGAACATGCGCGTGCTTCCCTCATGCACTTCTTACTGCTAGAATAGGTGAGAAAAAAATATGACAGCCCCAAAGGTTTGCAATCGCACATGCCTCCTCACCCACTTCTCTCCCAAGCAGGCGTAATTAAGCACACCATTTTCTTGCACCCTTCATTCAGGAGGCTGCCAAATTGCTCTCTCAGCAATGGTATGTATTTTATAGACCTGAGCTTCGCAGGAAGGCAGCTGCTTCAGGGTGTGGGTCACTGCAGTAGTCAGTGCACGCAATCGTAAGTTCTGCGAGTCCAGAGACGAATTAAGAGGTTGCAGCATTTCACTGCACAGATCAATGCAGTTACAGCAGCAGCAAGAGCACTCTGTAGCCAGTTCACACTCCATCCTCCCAGGCTCTTCCCTCTCCTCCAAGGCTCACAGGCTTTGGCACCTTACAGTGAACAGGGGCTTTACCTCCGCCATGTGGTCTTTGCAGAATGCCCTGCAACCAGCCACGAATACAAACCAGACATTTCACCAGCCTGTCAAGATCCAGCAATTCAAGAGACATCAGAGGTGCCCGTCGGCTCTGTGTTCACCACCTGAAAAACTTCCCAACACATCCCAAATGCGAGTTCTACCCCTCTCCCTCCCTGCAAGAGGGCCCTGTGCTGGTCCACCCCCACCCCCAGTCCTCTTGCAATGCTGTGATACAGCCGACAATCCTATTACAGGGCAGCATCAGGGGGACATGGCTACCAGCCCTTGCACAAACAAAATCCTATTACAACGGAGATCCTGATTCTAGCCTTTATTTACAGAAATTATTATTACAAGGGACCTGAGGGAAATCATGGTTCTGGGCTTTATATACTGAATTCGTCATTGCTATGGAAGAAGCCTCGTAATGCTCTGAGACACACTGAGATGCAAACTACCTCCGAGTTGTATGTCATGGAGTAGGGAAGGAAAAAAAAAAAACAACCACAGACTAAGCCATTGCAGGAGGAGAGAAAGGGAATGGCATGTGTATTTCTTTCATCCAGCCCAAGGCAATTTCCATCTGCAAGGTGCGCTAAATCCTTTGTACCACTCGATTAAATTACAGCTGACCTAAGCACAGATTGTTGTTCTGTCAAAAAAGCAGTCCAGCCTCAGAATCCTTCACAGGGCAAATGGTCATGGCCCCATATGGGCATGTGGGCAGCCCAAGGAGGGCTGGGAAGGGAAGGAGGAGGGAGATGCTCCAGGGCTGAAGCGGTTCAGAGCTGCTGCCACGTGCGATACCATGAGCAGTGCCAGCACTGACACCAAATGCTGGGCTGAAGCATCTATTTTCAGGTGAGAGAATACAGATGAGGAAGGGGAGCAAAGTCCTGTTGCATCCTCCTGAGATGCCATATTTGGATACGCAGGGAAAGTCAAGGCATCAAACACCCTGGGACACCCTCCTGCCTGCAACTCATGCATAGCCCAGCAGCACTCGAGCACCAACACGGTCCAGTGGTCAGAGCATTCCCCTGTCGCATACCTTGACTGGTTGACACAAGCAAAGAGGGAGGATTTTGACATCCGATAGGGAACAGACAGGAGGCCTTCTTGGGGGCAGATCAACCTGTCAGATGCACACTGTTCAGGAATACTGCAAGCAAGTAGGAAGAGGAAGAAGAGGACGCATCTGACCTTATGCAAATCTATAGGAGTGGCTCCTAAAATTTGTCAGTGCAAAGCAAGCAAGGCATCAGAGGAGAAGGGGAGGGAATCTGTACAGTGAGGTCCCATGACACTGCAGCATCAGCGTTATAAATCAGAGAGCTGGCACCAGACTGATTGTATGAACCACACCAGGCACCAGCAGAGTGACATACACCCACTAGAGTGACATTCTCCAGCCAAAAGGTCTCTTTCACCACTACAGATGCTTGGAGTAAACAACCCATCATCACTTTGCTGGTACAGAGACAGAAATTTTGACCTTAGTGCCTGTTCTGCAAGCCAAGGATGCTCTGACAGTGCCTGACCTGCACACATTTTCAAAATATGTTTCTTCAGCTGTTCCCATCCACCTGTACCTAGAAATAAGGCATTCCACTTGAAAGGATCTCCCTAAGGTGAAGGGCCCAGGGAGGTGTCCAGCACGTCACAACAACATCAGAGAGAGTCAAATCCTGGCAGATAACAGGAAGGTCCCACCAGCTGACAGCAACAGGTGCCCATGACAGCTCTGCAGGAGAGAACCAGAAGTGGTATTGCTCAGGAACTGCCCAGGTATGACTGGCATGTCACAGAGGGGACATCAGCACAGGGAGCAATATCAAATGCTGAACCAGACTTCCAGAAAGTGAGGCTGGAACCAAACTGTTCCTCCTTTGCATCCTCAGTCAACTCTTATCTGCTGCTGCGGCCTCTACCAGGAAGGGAGGCCATGGTCTTCCTCACCTCTACGGACTGCAGCCAATGCAGGGTAACACCAGTGCTGGCCCCTGCAAAACTGTTTGCCAGCATTTCAAGGTGAATCTGACAATGCTGCTGCTTTCCTAACTGTTAAGAACACGCTTCAGTCCAGCTTTTCATCTCAAGCAACACGCAGCATGCCAAGGGCAGTTTGCCAAAACCAAAAATCACATGCAGGACGAAAAGCAACACCCCTGGGAAATCTGCATCTGAGGAAGGCTAGAAACCTCCTCCCCCCACCCCACCCCCAAAACTGACAGAGCACAAGGTTATTTAAATCCCTCTCCTGCTGAGACAGTCTCTTTCAATTTGTTCAGTGGACGCATTTCACACCTCACCTGCAGAATGACTGTTTCCTGAAGGAGGAAGAACCATGAAGAAGTTTGAGCACAGCACAAAGCCAAACCTGGATCACGCCTCTTTTCTTTACTGCTTCTGCCTCACTGAGGAGTGATATTTCAGAGAGACTGGCAACATTGTTAGTGTCTGAGCCACATGCCAGCAACCCTAAACTGGAAGAAACAATATAGCCCTCTTCATGAACCAGTCCTGCTCCTCTTTTCACAGCACAATTGGAGGCTAAACTCGCACTCCAATAACAGTGCTGGGGATGAGTCATCTTTGCTGCTGTCAGCTGGAATGATAAGGATGAAATTGCATCGCTTATCAGTAATGAGCCAGCAGGGAGGTGGCTGCAGGACCCTCGAGACGGGCTGAGGTTTGCATTAGGAAACCGAGCTTAAAACAGGGATGCTCTCAAAAGCCCCAACCTTTTGCCCAATTCCTATGAAAGCTCAGCATTGCTTCAAAGCCTAAACCAAAGTTAAACATTGGCTTGCAGAGTTGGTAACTGCTTCTCGCACCAGCCTATGGAGCAGAAAAAACTTGGGGGGGGGCTCAATGACAGTTTTAGCACCAAATTGTGGCAAGTTTTTAATGTTTTCAAGCTGGGAGTCCTGCAGGGTCAATGTAGGTGGACTCACAGATCATAACGTCTGACTAATCACACCCAGCGCTTGGCTGGCTGCCCGGTTAAAGATCTGGATTACTCCAATGGGAAGCTGACCCTGATTTAAAGTCAAGCCCACTTTTTACAGCTTCACATTGCAGCTGCTAGGCTCTACCTTACATACCTTCTTTTTGACATGGCTGTTTCCTCTCCTTCTTTTGGCTTGCCACCAAGAAGCAGGACCATTGGCAGGGTCTCGTAATTGACAGGTCTAAGAAAACAACTTCCAGCCAGCAAACCAGTCTGATATGTTAAACAGCTGAGCAACTAAAACCACTGGTTAAAATTACTTGCAGCAGAACATCAGTCCTTTGAGGACCTCTCCCTAAGCCAGCCCACGTTAGTATTTACTAATACCTAATAATACTAATATTAATACCTTTCCACTCGCACACTTCACCCTCAAGATGCAACAATAGGAAGCCCACTGCAGAGGAAGAGCCACCCAACGTATTGGAGAAGACATTTCAAGAGAATCTCCCCAGCTCCAAAAGCAGCCCCTGATGTAGCCCTTGGCCTGCAAGACAGATGCCCATGTTCCTGCAGCATGTTTAACCCTGAAAAGTTATGGCTCACCAGCATTTTTCTCCTGTAAGTTGAAACGTAACAAGCTGTGTGATGCCAGCTCAGGCTCAGTGATTCACGACAGAGTGGGCATGCGAGAAATCACCTCTTACCTAAATATATATAATTTTGGCTGACAGCTATAATGGACATCAGAGCCTTGCTCTCCATGGAAGATTCAGCCAGAGATCACCTTCGCGGGATCAACTGTCTGACCAGAATATAAAGGCAGCCGTTGGCATTGAGATTGGTGCTTCAGGGACTGAGAGCTGAAAAAGGCAGTTGCCTTCCCAAACAGCAAAGTAAAGAAGATACAGGAGCTGTAGGTTTATTTGATGATTTAATCAATAAAACAATTATATTAATTCAATAGTTTGATACAAAGCCACTTCCTTTCTGTTTGATTTAACTGCATTTCAGAATTTTCATGGCTTAGTTGATCAAATACATAAAATAGCAAATTTGTGATAATTAATCAAATGTATTTTCCTTGACTATGAATTGTGAGAGGTCCGGAGGCAGAGAGCACAATCACCCAGTGACCACATAATGACAGCCATAGATTTGCATCTCCAGTCATCATGCAACCCAATAACAGTGTCAGAATTCATCTAAAAGGCAGGACAACCATACCATGAGGGGACATGGCAGAGACCAGAGATGCTGGTGCATCCACATCCTTTAAGTGTGTGCACCTACGCTTAATACAGAGGGGTCCAACCACTTCTAGTAATGGAGTAAAGAAGGACTAGTATCAGGTATATAGTTGTTTTCCACTTACAGGGAAAAGGAGTAAAGTGTCTTCCTTCAGGAGGATGGAAGAGCTAGGAGTGCATTTTTTAGCCTTATTCCCTAAGGAAACACCAGCTAGAGAAGCCAGTCAGCACCACCACCATTCCTGCCCAAAGGCACAGTTAACATGATGAGCCACATCCTTAGTAGAAATGCCCCAGAGAGTGCCACCGTAAGAGGCTGAAAAGCCTCAATAGGAATCTCTACCTTGTTAGACTGCAGGGAATCCTTCTGCAAGGCAGGGAGCAGATATTGGTCGCTCTCCTTCTTGCAAACGTACTCCTTATGTTGCTGGGCTCTCATGTTTGAGAAAGCATCCTCCCAAGCTGGGGAGATTGGTGCTGTCTGAAATGATCCTTGAGTTTTTTGCCTTTCCCCAGGAAGGATAAAAACCACACACACATCCCTGCCTGCAACTATAGCCATACAGTAATTCCCAGTGTTACCATGACCTGCTTTCAGGCTAATTCTCTTTTTTTCCCTCCCCCTTTTCTCCACTTGAAAGCTATCCAACCCCAGACACTGCCAGAAGAGATGCAGTAAAGGCGATCGCAGGTCAGCCTCCTTCAAACAATTCCAGGGTCTTCTTGCCAGGTTCCTCTCTGGGCAATATCATCCCTCCAACAAGAAAGAAAAGCCTCTAAATTAAAAAGACCTGGACAGCAACCCACCAGCTCCCACTCCTGCCCCGATCAATGAAGCTTGCTAATTAAAAGCAGTTGACCTGAGCAAAGAACGGCTTGGAGGAGATTAGCCCAAAGGAGACAAGATGTAGGAATTAAATTACTTGACTGGTCTGTTTTATTTTATTTTACAACCCCGGTTTTTCCTCCTCCCACGCACAGGCAAATGGTGGTTTTGAGGACTCAGTCCCAATTTGTAAGAGCAAAGGAGCAGAGAACATGGTCCTGCTGTTTAATTCACTGTCAAACACCACCATCTGAGTACTCTGGGCTGTCAGAGCAGCTGCTCAGTCTGATCGCCAGGTGACAACTGAAAAACAGCCGGGTGGCACCTAATTTCTCCAGTTTGATTAACTAGTCTTTTGAACCCCGCCACATCAACAGGACTGGGAACAAACACACAAAAAATGCTTTAGACACTTGCTCTGACTCCACAGCCAGGGTCTCGCTGATGTATTTATCTCTGCCTGTAACCCCTGGGAGATTTATGCCCAGCAATCAAAAGGAGATGACCACCACCCAAAAGCAATAGTGCTCAGGTCAGGTCCCCATCATCTGGCCTGATCAGCAACTTGCTGGTTTGAGTATCTCACTGCACAGGGCTATAATGCAGACAGGAGGTTCTACGGCACACCGGCACGTAGCAAACACACCAGGTCTCACAGGATGCACTAGAATAGCAAGGAAGCAAACACAGGGCTGGGCTCTTTGGAGACCTCTTGTATCTAATTTTCAGAGTTGCTTTGCCCTGTTCATGACAGTGGGAACTGCAGGAGCTCAGCGCCTCTAGAAACCCTGTTAATAGGAGGCAGAGGAGAGAAACGTAACACTTCCTGGCTTCAGGAGAACTGGCTAGAAACATGGGTGGTTTCCCCCCCATACAAGCAGAAATTCCAGTGCAAACATGAAATATGTTCTCCTTCAAACAGCACTATTCGAGGGCCTTCACCACAAAATAACTTTAAGGGGATTTGCCCAGAGCATATGTATTTGCACAGAGAGAAAGAATATTCTTGGGAGAAAAGAACAGCTTCCTAACAAAACACTTGGGATTTTGTGTATGTTCCACATAGAATCTTGGCATTCATTTTCTTTTAAAAAAATCACTGTTTTGGAGTTGAGGGCGATAAGACCCAGAACAGGAGCCGTAGCAATCCAGTTTGTATAACTAATTAATCCACTGCCCTTTTTTCTCCTGCATCCCATTTCTTTCCTCATTCAAGACTCTTCCTTGCTTGGATGCTGCAAAACCCAGCCTTGCTGGCTGGGGAGCTCTCACACTCTCAGGTCACGTGCTGTCTCCCAGTGCAATGGTATATGTACTGCAAGTTGCTTTCATTGGGTGCTGCTCCCTCCTGTCCCAGGCAGCCAGAGAAGGCAGCAGGCTGTGCAGGCAGCTCACGCATCGTACCTCCCAGAGCAGCATCCTCCCTTCAGAGCTTCCTCCTTCAGTCACCATGCCATGTTCTTGCTCATCATGGAGAACAGCTCATGCAGAATGAGCCACGCATCTGTGACAGGAGCTTAGCTCACACACAAGGAAAGAGAGTGGCCCTCTACAGTCCCTGTCCCAGACAAAACACGCACCTGGAAAGGGGTTGCTGCCGGCCTGGCTATTCCTTGCACCATTGTCTCAGTGGAGTACCAGGTATCTTCTGTGCCCATGCTTCAGTGGCTGCTCCGGTGGTTCAGAGACTGGGCCCTCCACCATGATCCAAAGGCCTTCTGTGCCCAGCAAGACATGTAGGGAGAATTAAATGGTGCGGCAGCCCCATGGCACAGCTGGCTGCCAGCCCAGGTGGCACAGCCACCTGCAGGTGCGTATCTCCAACTCCTTATTGTATTTGCAGTCACCAGGCACAGGCGCTTGCTGAGAGCTGGCAAATGGGGCTGCTTTGGTCCTCGGCTTGCTGCCATGGCAAACTTGCTCTCCTCCAGCTTCCACCTGCTTGGGGGACTCCAGCCAAGAGCCAGTGGGGCCACCAGCTTCTTTTTCTGCATGTGAAGAGATTGCTTCTGGATAAAGTGCTATGGGGATCCCTGGTGAGAAAGCAAAGTGGTCATGATGCACCTGGTCCTGTTCTCTCCCACTTCAGCTCTAGCATAGCTGCAGGGCCCAAATGGTCTCCCCCCCACACTCCTGGCTGTTGATACCAGATCTTCAGAGTCAACTCAGCTTTTGTTTCCCCATCATTATGCTCTCTTTTCACATTTATGTAGCCTGCAGCAACTTGCTTACCATTTTCCAAACAGCATAGCTTGGACACACCTGATACTGGACTGACCCTCAGAGCAAGGCAATTTCTATTTCAGATGCAATTCCCAAACTAAAATAATGCTGTATTGCTTCCTCCAGTTCCTTTAAACAAACTGATTGGAGGGTGACAAAAAAGTGAGTGCATAGCATCCAGCAAGAGGAGCTGGTCATCAATTAGGACCCTAAGGCACTGCCACCAGAAAAAAAAAAAACAAAAAACAAAAAAAACCAAACAATGCCTCCTTGCGAATGCCAGCCAAAGGGAAAATAATTCAGCACCAGAAATCTAAGCATAGCCAAGCTGCATCTCAGTGAGGCAGTAATTTGTATGCCTCTTCACCAAGGAAAGCAGCACATAAGCACACAGCAATAGAGGCAGAGTCAAACACACACCATGCTGCAAAACCGGAGATATGTCTCAGAGGTGCCCTAGATGCCCATACAGCTTGTAGGGCTCACCAGGCTTACAGGCATCGTGGCTTATGCATTGTTTAAGCTGTATAAACAAAGATGTCTGAGATATTATAATATACTGTTACTCAGCCCTAATTCCCCAGCTGCTGTGCTGCCCCTGAAGTAACCCCATGGTTTTTATTACCAGGAGGGAGCCAATTGCAAACCCAACCACATTTCCTTCTGAAGGGAAGAAATTTCATCAGAGATGCAGCAAAACATCCTCATCTGACTTGTGAAGCAAGAGATGTCTTTAAAGAAAGTTCCTCTCTCCAGCAACACCCTCCTCCTGCCCAAAGGCAAGAGAAATACAGGAAGGCATGAAGAGAAGCAATGCTGGGTAGTCCATCAGAGGAGGGTGCTGAGATATAGTCCCTTCCAGCTACCTGGCTGAAATTCAAATGCTGGATTAGCGTCTCTGGCACACTTTTAACAGGAGGCAAAGGAGAGAAATGTAATGTTTCCTTCCAGCCTTTCATATCTACAAACTCTCCCAGGTAGCAGACAGTCTGGTCCATCAAAGGGAGACGAGAATCAGAAATGAGACCTATTTGTCATATAAAATTTCCAGGTACAAAGAAACAAGCTGAATTTGTATCAGGCAGAGATGCTGTAATAACACAGTAGCAGCTAGGAGCTCCAGTCGGGCGAAGGTCAGGGCTGCTTGGCATCCGGTACAGTCATGGGCCTCTCAGAAAACCAAAAAAGAGCAAAGGACGACACTTCCCCTTGGCAAGCTTGCTCTCAGTCCAGCTGGATACGATGGGCTTTGAAGGCTGGAAACTCAGCAGGGTTGGCTGCAGTGAAACACAGAGAAAAATGGAGATACGAAAGAAGAAAAAAGTTAGTCTTCAAAACCAGGAAGTATTTTTGTTTATCTTCTCTTTGGTCACCAAGGTAGTTCCAGCTGTGACTTGCATTCTGGGCCTGAAAGGAAAACACTAGCTGGAGCTCTCGAGAATTGGAGTCACTTACACGTTGCCTTTGTACTGAGTTATGGCTCACATAAAAGTGAGGGTGGCAAGTCCCCCTTTAGCCACATAAAGGGAAAAGTGCTGCAAAAGACAGACCTTGATAAAACATGATCTAAATGGGAACACTTTTAGCATCCCTTGAGGTATGTGACAGTTGTCCCAACAGCTCCAGGTGGAGTTTGGGCACTGGCTTCTGCCCAGATCCATTCAGCAGGTAAGAATAAGAGCAAGCAAAGAGACTGGCATCTATATATCCTATTTCTCCTATCAAATCTCTGCAAAAGCAGGAGTTTTCCACACACGCCCCCCTTGGACACCTACAAGGATCAACAGCTGGAAGCCCCTTACCACTGCCAATTCCAGCACCCAAGGTCCTGCCATCTGCGTTGCAGCCTGCCTTTTGTACTGATTTGTCAAGTTTTTGCCCTGATTGCATGCCTTGGGCAGGCAACAGTTGCTTTGTGCAGGACTTGGAGAGCGAAGTTTTTACAGCCTGGCTGCTGCCAAGGCACAGATGTTACAGGCTGGGTCGCGGCAAGGTGCTAAAGGCCTTCAGAAATGTTGCAAAGCATTAATTACGTTCCTGCAGCTGTTCTTTAACCCTCACGCACATCTCCTTTCTTCCAGGGGCTGCCAGAACGACAGCTGTGACCAGGAAATCAAAGCAGGAGGCTTTGAAAGGAAGCAAAGCAGAGACGTTAAAGGTTAAAAGAAACAGCGCTCTGCAAACACGGGGTGTTTTTAACAGCTGCTTATCCCTGCCATTTGCTTGAACGCTTCCTCTTCTCCCACTTGGTACAGCACTGAACTCCAACAGCACCCAAGGAGAGATCCTGACTTATCACGGAGCACGTCTCAGCTTGGAGGTTGATCCATGGGCGTGGAAATGCTTTGTCTTGCAAGACTGGAGGGAATTGTTTGCAGGGTGGGGTTAACCCACCCTCCCATCTGCGCAGATCCAGAGATGAGAGCGCAGTGTAGCCACTTCAGAGGGAAAAGTGGGTTCCTTGAAGGTCAGAAACACCCCATTATACTCCAGTTAGAGCAGAGCTATATCGAGCTGGAGAGCAAGATTCAGATGCACCAATGACCAAACTGCTCTGCTGAACCCAAGCTCAGAGCTTCTCCCATCCCTGCTGCAGAGGCTGGGAAAAGCCAAGGGTCAAGACAGCATTCAAGCAGGCTTACCTGGAACAGTGCTGGCAGACATAGGGACCCAACAGTCTCTTGAACTTGCCTCGTGCTTCAGCCCTGACAGCCACTGTGTGCTTGGGCTGGCAACACGCCTCCCAGGGTCCCTGCAGAGGCAATCTCAAGAGGACTTACACACACATCTCTGTAGCTACTGCTGAGAAGGCAGGTCCATCCCTACAGCACAGTGCCATTCAGAGCTTCACTGTGGGAAGGAAGAACCGCTTCGTTAAGGAGGCCTGCATCCAGATTTCTGAGCCCTGCTGAACATCAGAACTAACGAATGCTGACACACCACCAGGGCAGCCGTTCCAGTGCTAAAGCTGCAGCCTACCTGGGGAGGCATCTCCACGCCCTGCAAACCTGGGCTTCTCATGGGAAAAGTCTGCCCATCGCTAATCTACACACCAGCTGCAAATTGAAGCCCCAGCTTGAACACAGGCATCCACTAACATATCTGTAGAAGCTGGGCTGCAGCTGTGACGCAGGACCATGAGTGGTCAGCTAAAACCCACCAGGCTCCTGAACAGCTTCTCCCTCCCCCATTCCCCGTGCTTTAAGCTGCAGTCAAACAGAGTATAACTCCTTTTAAGACTCGCAGATGTTGTGTTTCTGAATCATCTGGCTGGGCGGCTTGCGCTAGCAAGAGGAAACAAGATTGTCTCTGGAATCCTTTGTGCTGCAGCTCTCCATGCACAATAAGCTCCCGCGCACTCGTGGGCTAAATAACTTTTTATGCTAGAAATGAAGCAGGGGGGAGGAAAGCAAAACAAAGAGAGACACAACAACAGCAAACAAAGAAGCAGAAACTGAGGTGATGGAAAAGCAGGCAGAAAAAGCTATACTGTTGTGCCTGGACACACTTCCCACACATCAGCATCTTCCAGCAGCTTCCACATTTAAAAAGGCAGAAAACAATAAAGACTTTAAGTTTTGCCTGACATCTCCTGGACATGTCTTCAGCCAGGGATCGTTACGACGCAGCATGCTGGCCAGGACTTGAACTTCTACATAATGGCCCCAGACAGCTACCAATACCCTCAGCTGCAGCTGGCACAAATGTTAGCTCCGTTGCAGCCTTAGGAGATATGATAAATAAAAAAAAGACCAATGTACAGACCTTGAAAGAGCGTCCACAATAGCATTAAGCACTCTAAGCACCAGGGCTATATAACACCAGATCGACCTCCCCTGACAGCAGGAGGTGAAGGAGTTTCCTCCAGGCAGCTTAGGACCCTCATCACAAGTGCCCAAAGAGGACACAAGTCCTCCCACACAAAGCAGTGGGTGATAGCTTTCCTCCCTACAGGGACACCCCACAGGGTGCCATGGGGAAGCCCGGCCGTGGGCACACAGCCATTTCAAGCGGAAATCAGGAATCAGCAGTGTCACCATAACTCAATCTCGCAGCACTCTCTCAGTCCTTATGTGCTGGGCTCGCGCTTGCCTTCCTTGAGCAGCTGTCTTAGGGCAGCCAGGGGTCGGCTGACACCAGATTCCCACCAGGATGGACCAACAGCCAAACAAAATCAGATGAACAGCTTGGTGGGGAGCAGTGTTTGTGTTAGACATTTCTGGAAACCCCCATTACACTTAAATATCAAGCAAGGAGACCATGTTTTTATCTGCTTAATAGAGCTCTTCAAACCACATGCAACCATGTGGCCTAGGCTGTCTATTTTAAAACAACGTTCAGCTGAGACTTTTGTTTCCAACAGAATAATTTAACACCCTCCTCTGGCAGAGTACTTTCACCCCCAGATATCAGAGTGGTTCAGAAAGGCTATGCTGATTTTACAAACGGGG
>VZSZ01007841.1:1327338-1391266 GCA_013398815.1 Ibidorhyncha struthersii
AGAGCCATCCTACCCTCAAGCAGATCAACACGCCCGCCTAGCTTAGTGTCATTTGCAAACTTACTGAGGGTACACTCGATCCCCTCGTCCAGGTCATTGATAAAGATGTTAAAGAGAACGGGCCCCAGCACCGAGCCCTTAGGAACACCACTTGTGACCGGACGCCAACTGGATTTAACTGTTTACCACCACTCGCTGGCCATGGCCATCCAGCCAGTTTTTCACCCAGTGAAGAGCACACCTGTCCAGGCCATGAGCAGCCAGTTTCTCCAGGAGAATGCTGTGGGAAACCATGTCAAAAGCTTTGCTAAAATCCAGGTAGATCACATCCACAGCTCTTCCCTCATCCACCAAGCGGGTCACCTTATTGTAGAAGGAGATCAGGTTTGTCAGGCATGACCTGCCTTTCACAGACCCATGCTGACTGGGCCTGATCACCCTGTTCTCCTGCATGTGCTGTGTGATGGCACTGAGGATAATCTGTTCCACGACCTTCCCAGGCACTGAGATCAGACTGATCGGCCTATAGTTCCCCAGGTCCTCCTTCTGTCCCTTCTTGTGTATGGGTGTCACATTTGCCAACCTCCAGTCAGCTGGGACCTCCCCGGTCAACCAGGACTGCTCATAAATGAAGTGGCCTGGTGAGCACTTCCGCCAGCTCCCTCAGTACCCTCGAAGGGATCCCATCCGGGCCCATAGATTTGTGTGCCTCCAGGTGCTGAAGCAGGTCCCTCACCATTTCCCCTTGGATTACAGGGGCTTCATTCTTGTCCCCATCCCTGTCTTCTAGCTCAGGGGTCTGGGTACTCAGGGAACAACTGGTCCTACTGCTGAAGACTGAGGCAAAGACGGCATTAAGCATCTCTGCCTTATCCTCATCCCTGGTCACTATGTTACCGGCCCTGTCTACTAGAGGACAGAGATTATCCTTAGTCTTCTTTTTATTACAAATATATTTATAGAAACTTTTTTTGTTGTCCTTGACAACAGAAGCCAGGTTTAGTTCTAACTGGGCTTTGGCCCTTCTAATTTTTTCCCTACATAGCCTCGCTACCTCTTTGTATTCCTCATGAGTGGCCTGCCCTTTCTTCCAAAGGCCATAAATCCTCTTTTTCTCCCTAAGTTGCAACCCTGTCTCTCTATTCAGCCAGGCAGGTCTTTCTCCCCAACGGCTTGTCTTACGGTACACAGGGACAGCCTGCTCCTGTGCCTTTAAGACTTCCTCCTTGAAAAACATCCAGGCTTCCTGGACTCCTTTGCTCCTGAAAAGCCCAAAGTCTGCCCTCCGGAAGTCCAAGGTATCAGTTCTGCTGACCCCCCTCCTTGCTTCTCCCAGAATCGAAAACTCTTATCAGTTCATGATCACTGTTCCCAAGACAGCCTCCAACCATCACATCCCCCACAAGCCCTTCCCTGTTTACAAACAACAGGTCCAGCAGGACACCTTCCCTAGTTGGCTCCCTCACCAGCTGTGTCAGGAAGTTATCCTCAACACACTCCAGGAACCTTCTAGACTGCTCTCTCCCTGCTGTATTGTATTCCCAGCTGATACCCGGCAAGTTGAAGTCCCCCACAAGGACAAGAGCTCTCGATCTTGAGACTTCTCCCAGCCATTTGTAGAATACTTCATCTGCCTCCTCATCCTGGTTGGGCGGTCTATAGCAGACTCCTACTACGACATCTGCCTTGTTGGCCCTCCCCCTGATTCTTACCCACAAACACTCAACCCTATTGTCACCATCATTCAGTTCAAGACTTCACACAACCAACCACCTGGGCCACCAAATCCAGACAGACTCACTAGGGACTGTTACTGCTTCAGCAGCAGGTGACAAATCTGAGCCTCACTGCATTATAGGAGGCTGCAAATCTGATTTCCTCCCCCCAAAACTAGACACACTTCCATCTGCCTTGACCCCCCTGCACCCAGTCTAAGGATGGAGCGACTGGCAGTTCAAACCCCACTAAGAATTAATCCACGTTCAAATCAGAAACCCAAATCTCTAATTTGCTTCACCCTGAAGTCACTTAAATGTAAGAAACACTCAAGGTCCTACTTCTGTATTTATTTTTACGGTTGCAGGTATTACAATTGTTGTACTAACAGCGCTCTAGTTGTGATTATAAATCTACAAACTCACATGCCTATATATGTGCAAGCACGCATCCACACACGCTCACTCTTCTACCTCTTGAGAAATGGGTCCGTTCCGCTTTCTTCTGCTACTGATAAAATATTGATTAGGGAATTTGAAAATTTGAAATGATTTAGGAGTCCCTGGATGGGAAACGTAATGTACTGTGCCGGTCGCATTATGAGCCATCCATCACCTGTCAGCAAGCAGCAAGAAAGTGACAGAATCAATACAAACGTGTCTGAAGATGGGTTTAACTCATTTCCCTTCCCCCTCGGGCAATGGCTGGAGCATCCCAGCTGGAGGAGAAGGGAGGCTTGGTAGCTAACACCAGGCCAACCTCAATCCACCCCAAGTGTAAGGGGGTTAACTCCTTCCTCAGAAGTCCACCCACACCAGGGCCGAAAGCCGAGGTCAGTGACCTCAGCCATGCTACCCAGGGAGCAGAGCCAGGCCAGCCAGCCAGGAATTGCTAACTCAAACCCCGAGGGCTGCATTCAGCTGCCCCCGTGTCAGCACACAGAGCTGTTTGAGATGCTCCGGGGTACTCGAGACCTCCATGTGGCCCACAGCACCTCCACAGCTCCTACTGAGTCTGCTTTTACCAACTTGGGCAGATTGTTATTTGTCCCTAAAGCCTCCCATGGCTAGTAAACATTTTCAGCTCCTGCCTCTCCCAGAACACTTTACCCCATAGAATGTTCCCAGAGACTCAAGTAACATTATTCTGCTTTCAAAGGGACCAGGCTGAGCAGTGTCACAGTATAAATCCCTGCCTTGCTTCCCTACTCATTGCTGCATGGTTCCTCCCATGTACATACTCAATTTCCCTTCTGCACCCCTCACCTTCAGTTAGCAGGGACTGATCCAGCTCCTCGTTACACCACAGAGCTTGTTCCCTAAGTATATGTTGTTCTTACTAGGTCCAAGAGTCTTTTAAAATAGAAAAAGAAGGGGGGGGGAGGAATCCATCCGTAGGGTAATATATCGTCCTCCCATACTTTGCAGATGGATTCAATTGGCCTGTGATCCTATTTTGCAGATTCCCTTAGAGCACTGTAATTCATCCTGCAAGGAATTTCAAATGAGACTGGACAGACCACTGGAGAAATGATAGGAGCTGAGTGCCCCGACTCACTCCTCGGCGCAGGGTGACCAGGCAGGCTATTGCTCATGTGCTAATAGAGTTAATTATTCCGAGGGTACACCGCAGGAGGTGATGGCAGCACAAGGCCAGCTCAAACAAGGCCAACAGAGTGGCCTTGGTCCAGAGAGGCTGTTCCCGAAAGCTGCTTCTCAACTCAAGCCAGCCCACTGTGGGCCACATATGGCAGCAGCGTTAACACTGGCTGCAGAGCACGTGGCATGGCATGAGGGGTAGAGCAGGGGAAAAGAGGATGTTCCAAAGCACAAGACCCCTTTTGACCTAACAGCTGCAGGGTGGAAGATCCAACAACCTGCTGGGCGTGAGCAGTGAGGATCTCCAAGCTTGCCCCCTTGACTGGCTCTTCTCTGTCATGACAGAAGGCCAATAGACATCCCATCTTGGTGCCTCTCAAGGCTTCAGGGAGGCAGCACTGGCCGATGGATATGGGAGCAAGCACTCATCTTTTGGGCAGCTCTTTCCTCCTCTGTTCTTTCTGCAAGGGTGAAGCTCCAGCCTTCAGGGAGAGTCAAGCCACCACCTTGGCTTTAGGAGGTTCAGCCCTTCTACAGGCAGCAGAAGCAGCCAGAAGGGTGCCACCGCCCAGCTCTGCCATGTCAGCTGATGATGTGACTGCAGGTAAAGCTTCTCGGACAAAAAATTCTCATTTATTTTACTTTTAATTCCATTATTTAATAGACTGCAAAACGCTTAATGTGGGAGTCTCAACTACTGCCTCTATGCAATTCACTCCGGATACGTCCCCTCTACCTTACCATTCCTAATAGACTCTATAAATGGTTTCCAAATCCAGCAGAAGTGGTCTATTTGCTGCCTAGTATACCATGTAATCTTTTGCAGAGGTGGTATTGATCTTATTAAACCTGCAGCCATTGAGTCCTCAGATGTGTCTCAGCATTTGCTTTCCTACAGCAAAGCAAAGCACCTCTTCTAACCCCACAGCAACACGCAGGTGACAGGACCAGCCTACACTGACCCATAGACGAGACAATCACTGCATTTCTGAGAACAATTTAATAGTCAGTAGAGCCATGGCTGTAGGGTACTTAGTCAGAAGCAATACCCAATCTCAAAAAGAAATGTCTGAGTCATTTTAACTATAAGGGACAGAAATTAGGGACTAATTCAGCCCATAACCAGTACTGAATGCTGAGCCCAGAAGCAGCTCTACTCGTGGCTAATGGATTTTGCACAGTAGGACTGGCTCAGGTCTCTCATCTCACCGCTCCAGGATGCTTACAAGACTCATTCGCAGCCAGCTTGCCAAGCTTTCCTCACCCATCCACAAAAGGAAAAACTTATGCAATTATTTGCACAGCCCTCTCCAAACAATTAACCCTTCCCATGGCACACAAGCTGGCTCCAGGTGAGAGATGAGAAGCACACAGTCCTGAGGCTGCAGGAGGCTGGGCAAGGGAAGAGGCATCAAGCCACAAAGCACAAAGTTGGAGCTCTCTAAAAAATATATATATATTCTATATGTGCAGGTACAGGACAGCTCACCTTTTTGGAGGGTAGGCAGCACCACAGTGTGCTGGGACGGCAGATGCATAGAGCACAGTCTAACCAGATGCTTATCTGACAGAGCATCAGCGCTGGGTTATGTTCCCAGGCTGCCTTGGCAGCGGCATCCAAGGAGAGGACAGATGGCAGCTCCACAAAGCACCATTAGGACCATGACTAGTGTCTGTCTTCTAGATGAGGCTCTCGTGCTGCCAGCTTACAGCAGTCACTGAAGGAGGTGGTGATAAGTGGCCACCGTCTGGCCCAGAGGCACTGGGGTGCCGAGCAGAGGGGAGATAGAGAGACATGGCTTCCACCCCTTCGACATTCGCACTGACCCAGTTGTGTCAGCCCCGCTTGTCAGCCCATCTGTCATGGTGCTGGTTCCTGCTGGGGCCTCAGGACCTGCAAAGGTGGCTGCACATGTTGGACAATTCATCTTCTCAGGTTGTTGGGACAAGGGGTCTGACAGCCCTATTAGTTATCCCACTAAGCAGAGCCCAAACGCATCCTCAGAGAGGGGGACATGGAACAAACCTAGGGAAAAGGGGAACACAAGCCACATGGCTCCCAGTTCCCCAGGCCTCGGGGAAAGGCAAAGCAGCAGCACAGCCTGAGCACTGAAATCCTTGCAAGCAGTACGTGGGGAAAAGCCCTGGAAGCTGAAGCTTTCACTCATCATCTATCCTCTTTCCTTAGTCAAGAGTAAGTTACCACTGTTAATGGGCAGGGATCATCCCCACCTTTGGGCTGACCTTTCAAGCCCTGTCCTGGGATGTCCCCAGGCTGGAGGGTGAAACATCAACATTTTAAACAAAGCTACACACTGCAGCCCCATAGCTCTTCCAGCAAGAAGCACAGGCCCAACACTCACTTGTGCTAGGACCAAGACAACGCTGTGCCTTCACCGGGCTGGCATCACGGAGATCTAGACTATTCCTGCACCACCCCCAACTAATCATACAGTCTTCAAGGCAGCACATCAGTGCTCTAGGAACTAGCCACCCACACACATGCTGCCGTCTATGAAGAGGAAGAAATATTGCTCCGACAGCCCAAAGAAAGAAATCATCCATACCTACGTGATGCCCACATGTTCTGGAAGCAACGGTTTGGGACCTGCACCTCTCTACCCCAGAGAAGAACCAGAATGTATACAACAGCTCACCAAGGCACTGAAGGAACCAGGCACAAGCATTAGCGGTTAGGTGACTAAGACAAACAGTGTCCTACAAGTCCTCAGGACACATCGGTAGGAAGCATTGCTTCAGTAAGATAGCAAAAGTGCCCTGCTCCCAGAGCTGCCAAACCAAGAGCTCCTCCAACCAGTACAAGTGCACACACCACCCAGGCTATGCATCAATGCAGCTCCTGACTCCCCATCTGTGCTGGCTTTTGGGTAGGGATCTCCACATGAGTGATTATGAGCCAGCTAGTCACCATCACCAAAGGCTGTCCACATGCCCTGCCAACATCTCCAGCAGAGCAGGAACCCAGCCAGCACTAGGCCCAGAATCCATCCTAGCAGCTCAGGACACAGCCAGGAGCCAGAGACCAAGCAAAGGCTTACTGAAATGGAGTCTGTCGTAGGAGGGGAGGAGGAGAGACAGCTCTTCAAGCAAGTCATTTCAATTGCCTTGAGAAAACAGGTTGTTAAAATGATGGAAATAAATGGGTTGATTGAGCAGCCTCAGAAATGCTTTCAGAGAAAGCTTCCAGGTAGGAACGTTGATTGCAAATACTTATTAACTGCTCCTTCATTATCAGAGAGATGCGATACATATGTTTACATATTTTGATAGGTTTTTATTATTCCTACTTACTGTTTAATTCCCTAAACCTGCCCAGAAGAACTGTCACCAAACAACTCCCTAAACACAGCCTCAACTCCTGCACAGGCAGGCATGGGCATTCGAGGAGTCACTCAAGCATCTGCCTGTACTGAGGAACATGCGTTGCCAGTGTTAGACTTGAAACGGCTCTTTTGATCACAGCCTCCCAGAAAGGAGAGTCTTCCTTCAGATGGCGCGTGGTAGGGTCATTTACCCACCTTTGTCCACTCATGACAACCATTAGCCAAGAGACCACAGGTCCCTCAAATTCAGCCTTCTGTCTCCAACAGCAACAGAGCTTGATGCTAATGGAAAAAGCTGAACAGAAGGTGGAACACGGAGGTGTTTTCCCAGGACATTTCTCCAGCTCCTGGCAGCCCAGCGCTTACAAACTCACAAGTTATAAATCACTCCAGGGCTGTGTTTAGGCCCATCGTCAAGAGTTATCTGCCATGAAATTGCCAAATTCCTTTTTAAAGGTTCATGATATTTTTGGCCTCCACAACATCCCAGGACAACAAGTTTCCAGGGCTGAATTACTTCCCCCCACCCCAGTCAACATGTAATAGTGTTTGGTTTAAACCTGCAGCCCAGTATTTTTGGTGGGGAACCCTGGCGTCTTGCCCTGAACGAAAACAACAAACAATTGCCTCCTAATCACCTCTTGGGTGATTTTATAGGTGTCTCTCAAGTTCTCCTCACTCATGTCTTTTCCAAGCTGATGAGTCCCGATCTAGGCTATCCTCAGATGGAAGTTGCAGCACCATCGAGTTAAATAAAGCACAGCTCCCTGCTCCAGCCAACATCTTCTCCAGCAGCAACGTCAGCATGAGCAATGCACTGTGCTAGGACAAGGGTTCTCCTCTGGGGCTCCCCACTGAAACTGTTCTTCTGATGGAGAACCTGAAGATCTGTTTATTTTAAGCAAGGCTTGAGAGATGCACGGGCAGAGGATGGGTGAGGAGGATCCAAGCCCCTACACGACCACAAGCCTGCCACAGGCCATTGCTTCAACAAGAGACAAGATTTTCCCCTGAGGAGGCCAGTGCCGGAAGGATGCAGAAATTGTCACCTCCTGGCCACTTGGGCAGGGGTTTCTGTCCAAAGCAGAGGCATCATGCTGACGGCCAGATCCCTGCAGGCTTCCACAGCCTCCATCACCCCGCTGGAAGCAAAGGGCCCTGCCAGCCCTTCTTCCAGCAATCCTGCCCAGGGACTGCAATGTTCCAGCTAGAAACTGCCCGCCGAGTACACCAGAAGCACAATGATGTCAGTATGGCCTGCAAACTCCACCTGCCACAGAGAACCAATCCACAAGCACATTTCATTTTCAAAAGGGGCAAAGTACTGCTGAGAACCCTGGTGTGCTGCCAAGTCATGGATTCTTCATCATTAGCACCTTGCCTTAAGTCTGCAGGCAGCATGGCTGGTGTCTGCAAGAGTAAATGGGAAATGCCCTCTCTCCACATATGGCCATTACAAAACTCTTCATCGGAAGGGTACACCCAGCAGGACCCAAAGCAGATAGTCTCATAAGTACGAATTGGGAGCTATGGTGTGTCTGATGGCCTTCATTCCCTGGAAAATATCTCCTATCAGCTCAAGCACTGGGTGGAAAAAAAGAAAAAAAAAAGGCAAGCAGTTACAGCTATATACAGCGAGGACATTGCCTCAGTGTTGCAATTTTCATACTGTTAGAGCAAAGACACTGGGTCACAGCAACCAGATGTGTTTGGGCATCCAAACGTGAGATCCACAGAGCTCTAGGCCCTCAGCATCTCTGCAGACTCCCAAAATGGAACCACACTGTTTGGCACAAAAGCCAGTCCAAGTCACCTGTGGGCCAAATCCACCTCCCAGCCACACACCCTCTGTACACACCTCTGCCAGATGGGCCAAGACATTAGTCCTAGAACATCATACCCTGTTTAGTTCAATCCTAACCCAGCACCTGCAAAACCCACTGAGAAGTATAACAAAGCAACTCTTTCACCAGCATCCAAGCAGACACCCCCACACCCAAAGCTTTGGACCTGTCTTGTATAGCCCATGCAGTATTTCCACTGCAGAGAGAAAACAACGGCACATTGCACGTGCACAGATCTTATCCCTCCCTCATTGCAACTGTATGGTCCCGGGGGCCTTAATTAACTGGCATGCCTTCTTGCAGGGAGCTGCTCTATGGGAACATTTACATGTTCAACTCCTTTGGACAAGTTCACAAGCAAGCAGCTAATCCTCTCCCAGGTCTCAATGTCATATCAATTTCCTATTCGAAGCTGAGCTCTCTCCATCAGGGTTTTTATACTAATGAGATGCTCCGAGGCCTTCAACTCTGGGAATATCAAATGCAGTGGGATTCAATTTCACTTGATTTTCATGTGGCTTTCCCTTTGTAATTAATACCAGACAGTATGCAACTTCTCTTCATCCTACCACCAGATACAATCTCCGCTCAAGACAAACATGTCAAGAAAGGTGACGCTTTTGCCCTATACTGCCAAAGGCTTCTAACATTTTTTTTCCACTTTTTTCCTCTCCATGAACATAATCCACATCCTCGAGGTGATATTCAGAATGTCAAATGTCCAAGAGCAGTGGTACAGGTCCCTGAGCGCTCACAGGTACAGCAGCCCCTCCTGCTTCTTATTCACACAGATTACACTCCAGAAACACTGGTGCATGGGCACAGGCTCAGAGAGGATTTTGTAGGTCAGCCTTTCCTAACATTGTTATGGGGCTAAGGATCTCCAGTGTGTCTGAGCAAAGATTGGGGGGGGCATGAAACCATCCTGCATCCTTCACAAAGGCAACCTGTTAGTCTTCCTGGCACAGCAAATGTCCCTTTTTTCTGTCCACAATCCTCCCAGACCATGCTAACCAGGTCACAGAACTGATTGCCAGCTCCCTGGGCACATAATGCTCCTGCACCAGCCAAGGTCTTCCACAAGTTTTTGGGGAGCTAAAGGGAAGGATGAGCTTTCTGATCTGTTCATACCTTGCTTACTGTAAAAGGAAGCCAGTTTGACTGGGGTTGCCGGACACCGTGAAAACAATTAACACAGCCATCAGCTCCGACCTTTGCATTTCATCCCTGAGTGTTAAATGAAGGAGGTGAGCAGCTTCACAGAATGCAAAGTTGGGCCCTGAAGGCTTTCTACGCTGCTATGACATGGCAGCCTGCAATAGCCATAGCTTGGAAACAACACAGGCAACAGCCACCATTTTTTTAAGCCTGAATGAGCTCAGTTATGCCCTAGCTGGCAGGACCTGCAGGAAAGGTAATGCTCCTGTTGATCAGAGGAGTCTGGAACAGTCCCTGTGTGAAGCAAGATGAGGCTGCGCAGCAATAGAGCATGGTGCAAAAACCTGGCCAGCAAGGGGCAATTCTGGCAGGCACTGGTACATGAAGGTTTTGAGGGAGCATGTGTATTTTAATGTCCATTACTACAACCAGACACTGCCAAAATCCTGTGACCCTGATGCAGCAGAAATCCCTGCAGAAGGCACCCTGCGATCTCTATGGCCAGGTAACACCTGAGGTGGGAGGGGAAGATAATGCTCTAAGCAAAAGCAGGGCAAGTCAGGTCTGCTTTACTCCAGGAGTGAAGCAGATTCTTCTCCACAGATAAGAAAGTAAGAGTTACCTACCATCTTCCCCCACATGGCTTGACCCTGGGCTCCCATTTCAGAAGACACATAAGGGTTCAGAGCAAGATCCAGGGTTCTCTCTCCAAATTAATCTTTTGGGGAGCAATTTTGGTGCCGTTCAAGCACAGATATTAAATATACACCATTTAAAGGCACAGTGCGTTGTGCAATATATTGCAGATTAGTATGTAAAAAGCCTCATTTTTCCAAAGACAACTGGTTTATTTACAAGACCTCATTTGTTACCCTGACACACCGGGTAGCAGAAACTGGAAGGGACTTGTCTGGATTAAAGCAGCAACAGCCTCCTTCCCACAGATTCAAAATTATGCTCTTCCCTTGTACATATGTAACAGCTGCCATCCCACTCCTTATGGTGATTCCCAGCTGGTACCAGCAGCCCCAAAAGGCTGTTTTAAACAGATGTTGCATTGCGTCCAGTGATCTGAACTGATCCCAGTTCAGAGCCTCAGAGAACATTAGGTTCCATTAACCAGACTGTTTGCCACCTGAAGTTGCAACCAAACTCTCCTGTACCTGCAGCACCCAAAATGTCCCCGTGAGTCCCTCCCCTGCTAATGCTCACACTGCGGCGCAAGAGCCTGCTTTAGAAAACGCCAAGCCAGTCTCACAGTGCTGTGCCAGGAGCCTGCAAGTTCAAAGTCCTGAGCAGCACCTCGGAGCAGAGTTCACAAGCACTTTATTATCACTCCATCACAGAGTTCCCCACACTGCCCAGCAGCTCCAAATGAGCCCTTCACGCAACCGGTTAGCTCCACAGGACCACTAAGGTTTCATTAATATTCATGTCCCATTGACACTCGAGCAAGCAATGAAAGCTTGCTTTCTACAGCAGATCATTAAGCGAGGGGAAATGAGTGACCTCTTAAGACCAGCTGCGTCACAGATGTCACCAGGAGCTGAAGGGACAGAGACAGGGTCATCACCCGGCACTTCTTTTAATAAATAACAGTTCTAAATGAACGCGGCCTTGCCGTACCCAGTGGGACCCACATGAGACTGAAAGCATCTGGGAAGCGGGTGCCTGAACTGAGAGCTGGGCAGGCCAGTGCCTTCTCTCAGCAACCCTGTCCTGGAGAGGCTGGGCAGCAGGATGCTGCCAAGCGGTGAGGAAGTGAGGATGCAACATCTCACCAGCAGATCAGGTGTGTAATTCTGAAATAAATCACGGTGTTTCAGGCACAGTTAGCCCAGTTCAGTGGGAACACTCTCAGCCTGCGTAGCTCAGACACACTCACCTCCCTCTAAGTCAGTCACGTTTAGGAGCATCCCAGCTCAGGGTATTTAGCAGAGAGCTTCCCAAGGCAGCAGTTACAACACTCCACATAGCAGAGACTCAATCTCAGATTACAGACCCTAATTGCTGCTATCAGTCAGAGTAACAATTAGCATCACGTTAATGCATTCCCAGTGTTCTCAGGAGAGGACCTGGAAAGAAAAGGGAGACAGTCCTAGTTTACCTTGAGTTCACTGGGAGGCCACAAGAAAGCAACTCACAGGCAAACTTCCCAGGCATGCAGTTTCCCCAAGATCTTTACCACGTCTGAAACACCCCGAGCAGCACAGAAAAAAATAAGTTCCTCCAGCCCTCCTAGTCCAAGTTGACAGCTGCCCTACCTCTACGTTTCCACAGAAAAAAGCTAATGGAAGATCACATCTCACCCAAAAAGAGCCACCCTCCCTGCTTTGAGAAGCCATCAACATCACCTACAGCCTCTCCCTTTTTTAGCTCCTTCATTGAAGCCTGATATGGAACTTGTGCATCAGAACTCGTGCATGGGGTGTGCACCAGACAAGGCAGTTTCAGCCTCTTAACTCCTTCATGACTCTTATCTCTGTACCCCCACAGTACTGAGACTACAAACAGTGCAACAAGCCACATGCAAGCAAGCAAACTCATTTAACCCGTCCACACATGGCTGTGCACTGAGCTGCCTCTTCTGCGAGGATTTGCAACGCACACTACTTCAGAAAAATTTTGCTACCCGACTCTCTTCAACCTTTACAAACTGAAAGTCTGAAGAGTCATCCCAAAACCACAAGATTTATTTCTAAAAGTATTTGCCACACCTGCAAGCTTAGACAAGCATGAAGTCACCTGTGTTTATCATTTTCCTCCAAAAAAGAGATTGCCCAAGGACCAGGACAGCCCACATTCAAGCTCAGAAAGGCAGGATGAGTTTTGCATACTGCTCAGCCCATTTAAACTAACCCAAAAGACTGGAGAATGGCAAAAAGCCCTCAAAAAGCCAGGGAAGCAACATATTGACCCCTGCAAAGGGTTGCCCCATGAGCACTGCTGCCCAAAGCATCTACAGCTGCAACTGAGTGGCAGAGAGGTGTATGGGTGCAGTGCTACAGCACAGGGCCACAGCCCCAGCGCGGCTTCTCCCCACACCCAGAGAAGCAGAAGCATCCCAGCACTAGGAGCCCCCATCCCCAAGAAATCAGCTGGAATAGGGTGCTGCAATCAGCCAGACTCACCCCAGCATGGCATCCCAGGCCTCGCTCAGCCAGGTGCTTCCACCTGTGCAGCCTTGTGAGCCAAACCCGGAGGCACCCGGTCCTGGAAGGAGGGAGAGCCTGGTGAGCAGCACTCAGGGCACTTGTTTGTCGTGTCTGCCCAGCCAGGGACCTTGAGTTTACATTGGCCCTGGCAGCCTTTTATAAAGAAAAAAGCAAACGGCCTCAGCACTACAGAGGTTTGTGTTTCTGGAAGCATTTTAAAGTAAACCACCTGCATGCTCGCCCACTGCCCACAGCCCTCACAGCACCTCCCTGGGCCTGCCAAAGGCAGCCTGGACCTGGCCCACAGCCTGTCACAAGCAGGGCTTGGCCCCACAGCCCAAGACGAGTGGGTCCCAACTCCACAGCCTGTCACGAGCGGGCCCCAACCCCACAGGCTCCAGGTTTCAGCCCCACAGCCTGTCACAAGTGGGCCCCAGCCCCACGGCCTGTCACAAAAGGGGCCCCAACCCCACAGCCTGTCACGAGTGGGCCCAGGTCCCGCAGCCCTGCTAGCTCCATCCCACTGGGTGCCGGGCGGAAGGCGGTCCCCAGCCGCCATCCAGCCCTTTACCTCCCACCCAGCGCGGCCGCGAGCGGACACGCCCCTCACCCCCGCCCCCAACGGAGGGGCGGCTCCAAATTAGCATACAGCGCGGTGCGCGCTGGGTAGCGCCGGCTGCTCACCCTGACCTTCAAGTAGACAGAGAAGTGGGTAGATATATACGATAAGGATAGGCATGTTTACAACGTCCGGGGGAAGCTCACCACCGAGGCCACCCACTGGGTGTACGTCACCCATCGCTCCGCCTCGGGGAAGGTCTGAGGGAAGGGCCACCGGCGGCTCTAGCAGAGCCCCGCCCGCGAGGGGGCGGGTGAGCCACCAGCAAGGGGGGGCGCCGCGTATCACGGGCCGGCCTGGGCAGGAGAAGCCGTTGGGCGGAGTACGGAGGGGGCCGCCGCCTCCCCCGCACGTAAACCCCGGCGGATGCTCGTGGCCCCGCGGTGCTTTGGGACAGACTCACGGCCGGCAAGCGTTGAGTTCAATGGGTGAGGTGGGGCACCGCCCTACAACCCAATTCAGACTACTCTCTCCCGGACGTCTTTTTTTTTTTTTTTTTTTTAATACCCCCCTTTTTTTAACTTTAAACCAAAAACCNCAACACCCACAAAACTGGTGGGCAGAGGTTGCCCCCCCCCAAAATAATCACAACCACCACTTTGGTTAAAAACTTTCCACAAATGGTCACCGCTGTTGATTTCTGCCACCTCCCCCTTCCCCTCCCCTCTCCAGCTCTCCGCTCACAGCAGGTTGGGGTAGCGCCGCTGGGAAAGCGGCCTGGTTTGGTTGGGTCGAGGAGCAGTGGCGAGCTGGGGAAAGGGAAAGAGAGGGTGTAAGCGAAGGTTGTGTCCCAAAATGTGGATCCCCACTGCACTCAGGATGCAGCCACAAGCATCCCCCCTTTTCCTCCTCCATCACCATGACCACCTCCCATCACCATCCTCCCCCAAATTATTTTCTTAAAAACACCAAACTCATATCCAGGACTGGTATCCCCTATATCCCCCTGCCCACAGCAGATTGCAAGCTATCTAGCATCACCCCAAAAGCCAGGAGCCACCCCCAGCCCTATCCAGTAACACCCCAGGAGGATGCTCTTACCTGAGAGACCTGGACAGGGTTGAAGAGAGGGACTGTCCCCACCGGTGGGGGAGATTCATGGGAGCCAGTCTGGAAGGGGTGAAGGTAGAGAAACTTAACAGCCACCCCCCAATTTCAGAGCCACCCCAAGCAGAGAGGTGTTCTGACTCCCAGATCACACACAAATGCATCTCCCTCCTCTCCTTACCCACTCTCCTGTCGACTCCCCACCATCTGCATCCCATGAGCCTTTCATCTCAACAGACACTGGAAAGGTATTTTCATCTTGCATTCCCCCTGGGGCATGCAACCAAAAAAAAATCCAAAACAAACCCAACAACTTAAAATTAAGAGGACCGGCCCCTAAAAGGCCGGCAGGGAAAGGGGCGAAGGCACCCACGCAGCATTTACCAGGGTTTCTGGACGGAGGCTGAGCCAAAGGGCTTGTCCCAGTCGCGAGAGGAGCGTCAAGTGGGGATGGTGACGTCTGTTCCTGAAACCACATCCACCCATTTAGAGCAGAAGCTCCACGCATGGTGAGAAGACCTCTGCACCAGATGCCACACCACGCTTTCGGAGTACCACTCTGCACCCATCCCGCTGGAGAGGTACTCCAAGAACTACAGGCACCTAAGCTAAGGCAGAGTACAGGGTCAGGGGAAGGAACTCCAGTCACAAAGCTAAACCACCTGGAGAGCTCAAAATGAGGAAGAAGGCTGGACACCAAGCCTGTGCACAGTGCTAAGGGGCCACCAGGGTCCACGGGTCCCGCTTGGTTCCTCATCTCCTGCTAGTTTTGGAAGAATATCCCAAAATTTCCTGCTCTGGGACTGTAGGTCATTATCAACCAGAAGGAAACTTCCAGGGGAGGATCTCGCTCCAACATATGCCTCCGAGCCTGCCGTTGGCCTGCAGTCGGGGATATGACACCCTGGGAATTCAACCAGGACTGGGATGACCACGCATGGCTGCTTCCCCCTCTCTGCTGAGCGTCCAATTAGAGGTTTTCTTTCCCTTCATCTCCTAAAACCTGCCCAAGCGGTGCTGCTCGCAGCTGCTGCTTTCCGCTCTGGTGGAGGGTAAGCGATCCCTGTGGAGTTTGCCAAGTGCTCAGAGGACATCCCGGATCAAAGAGGCTTTATAAATTTACAATTATTATTAATCAAGGATTCCCTTCCAGGCTAAAAGGGCTTCCAGTCCCACTCTGTCCCCATAGAGAGTGGCTACGGCCATGAATACCTGTGCAATGGCACGGCCCAGCCACCTGCATGAGGACAGAGGGAGAAACTGTGGGTGAAGGGTGAGATGTGTCACCTGTCCCCACGGCTGTTACCCTGGGTATCACCCGGGGACAGGACAGCTTTTCACCCCCTACCTGTGATTCTGGTGTGGGGGAGTCTGGGGCAGTCTCAGATGCAGCTTTGGGAGCTGTTTCCTTCGTGGGCTTTGACCGAAACCAGCGAAACCATCTGAATCCAGAGCTCTGGGAAATGGAGGTTGTCATAGTCAATGGAAATGGGTGAGAAGGGGAGGATGCCATGGCCACCCAGATGCTCCCCCCATGCTGGCTGGGAGTGGGCACCATTTTGCCTAGGTCAGGGCAGGCACGGGGGGGCATCAGGGACAGGCAAGTTCAGAGCACGAGGCTTCACATCGGTTCTGGCATGCTCACCTTATCCTCAACTGCCTTCACTGCCTCTGCTGGTGCCGCCTCTTCAGTGGCATCTTCAGCTGCACTCTCTGAGGAAGGCTGACTGTCATCATCCAAGGAGACGGTGGAGCTCTCTGAGATGGTCCGAGCCCTTGCCTTTAATTCCTCCTAGCATCGGAGATCGGAGCTGCCACTTGGTGTTCCCAGAGGAGCCACCGCAAGCACGATCAGAGTGTCCCTGGGACTTCTCCGTGCCAGGCTTAACTGATAGCATCCGCAGGGACATCCCCCGCGCATCCCTTACACAGCGGATGGGGAAGGATAGCACCCTCAGTGGGGTGCAGTGGTTACAGAGGTAGGAGGCTGGAGAGGGCTACCCTAACCTGTCAGATTCCCGAGAGGACAGCTGGCACCATGATGGGGGATTTCCATGCGAGTTAAGTGCATGAAAGGATGAGCTAGCGAGTCCCAAATTCCCCCAGGGCCCCAAATGGGATGGTCTCCCTGACCCTTCTGACTCACCTGCTCTGCTGGGAGGGATGGCTGCACCCCCCCAGGGGCCAGCGGAGCGCCCCAAGGCTCCCCTGCTTCTCCTGTGGAGCAGACGGAAGGACACAGTCAAGGTTTAGCACCAGGACCTCCTGCCGTGTTGAGGTATTTTCAGTGCTTCTATCATCCCACCCCAGAGCAAGGCCACATGGCCAAGGTGTCCCCCCCAAGAGACACAAAAGACCGTTCTGGACCCTGTCCCTGTCCATGCCAGCACCAGGGAGTCAGCCACAAAGTTGCACTGGTACATCTCAAAAACATGCCTAGTGCTGCTGGACTTGAAGCTGGTTTTCCCATCTGGCAGGGAAGTGGCCATCACTGCCACCAACCTGCAGTTGGCCTCCCTTGCTGCTTTGGGCAAGGTCTTCCAAAAACGAAGACACACCTGCCCAGGGCAGCTGGTGGACACAGCTCGTATACACAGCTCCACATCTAGGCAAGGCTGGAGGAAACAAGATGCCGGGTGAAGGTACTGCTGGCAAGGAGCAGTGTTTGAAGTGACACACGTGCCATAGGGGATCACACTTCTCCCAAGGGACACCCCATCCCACTGCTTGTAACTAGGGACAGGCATTTTTGCAGGGAAACGAGGTCGGAGCACTTACCTGCCGTTGGCACCACCTGTGGAGAGGACTCAGCAAAAACCCCTCCCAGAGGGGTGGCCACCCCTAGGCCGAGTGTGGGGGGCTGCAGCTCTTGCCGAACACTGAGCAATGGTGATGCTGTGACTGGAGCAGGTGCCGGCGGCTGGAGAGACACATCTTCATGGGAGCTGGGTTCCTGGGGTGGCATGGGCTGGTCATACTGGTAGCCTTCACTCTGTGGAAGCTCATGGCCAGGCTCTCCATCTGGGGAAAAAAAAAAAAAAAAAAAAAAAAAACACACCAAAAACCAACAAAACAAAAAAGAACACAAAAAACACACCTCGAGAGTTTACTCCAGTGTTTATAATTTCATTGTGCTGTTGCACAGAATTCTCCCCTTTTCCATTATACATCAGCAGAAACCAGCGGGGTGAGGAGCGATCCTGGGGACCATGCACAGGCGAGGAAGGAGATAGGGCATGGCAGGGCAGCAGGGACCTTTCAGAGGCTTCAAGGAAGGTGGCCTGTGAAAGGCAGGGGGGAAACCTCCCAGGAACACGCCTGAGGTTGCAAATGAACTCAGAAGGGGAATGCTATGGAAGCGAAGAGATCAAGCATGAGCAGCACGTGCCCAGCAGTTCAAAAGAGCCTGGGGCCTCCAGCCTTTTCTTCCACTCCTGCTGCACACCCCGGGCAGGAAAGAAAATTCACCAGGAAGCCTCAGCCTTCATTCCAGCTCCACAGGAGTGCCCACGGTTGAGTTTTTGCTTTAGGCAGATTTACTCAGGGTTGGATTTTTTTTTGTTTGAAAGGCAAGTTGAGCAAGTGGGGTTTGTTTTATTTAACACACGCACACTTCTCTGTCTGATGTTAGACATGGTGCAGGCAGCACACTGCTGTTGGTACTAGCTGTGTGTCCTCCAGCTTTGCAGCCTCTGGCCAGAAACACGCTGGGCAGTAAGAAGTTTCTCTCCCATCGCTGTGAGACATGGCCAGGCAGGACCCAGACCCCGCGGGTCTGAGACTGGGGACAGGCTATGGCACCTCTTGGATGCGGTGCTACAAAACCGTTTGCTTTGCCTGCTGGCATCTCCTCCAGCCTGCTCAGGGTTGGCTTCGCACCTGCAAGATGTTCCTGCACAGCCTGGAGATGCTTGAGATCCACAGGGAGGAGGATGAATGCTCGACTTCATGCTGCCTGACAAGCTTAGCTGGAAAAAGTCAGGGAGGACAGCCCAGGCTATAAGGATGGAGAGGGAGATTGCTGTGACCGTGTGGATTCCAGCTTGGCACCTTGATTCAGGCTCTGTCTTTCCAAGATGGATGAATTCAGCACCAAGCCAGCTTTCTCTGCATGCAAGTCCCTCAGATGGCAACTCTGTATGGCCTTCTCAATAAACAAAAGGGCCAAGCATTGGGAACGCGAGCTTCAGAGACCACATGGAGCAGACCTGACTGCTCAGAGAAGCCATCCCATCACACCTGTGACTTTTTTCCAGGGAAGGATGATCATAGCCTCATCCCTGATAGCAGCAGAAGGCAATCAGGATTGATGATCATTTTTACTGCCTGGGAGAGCTCTTTGAAGAGGAATTTGGCAGCAGCAGAGAAAGCTGATAAGAAGAAACGGCTTGGAGGAATTTGTCATGTTTTATCCTGTCTGCACCAGCCTTTATTCTCCACCCATCGGTGCCGGCATTCCCAGCAGAAAGCTAGATCTGAGCAGCAGCAAGGAGCAGTGGGCTGTTCCGGGGCATCCTGCTGATGGAGGTGGCTGTGAAGGAACACCAATAGGTCACCTGCCCCTGACTTCTCCTGGATGGGATACCCCAACTGACACGCTGCCCAGCTAGGAAAGGAAAGGTCTCCAGTTCTTCCCTTGACAGCCACCTAGGGGAGGCTCACGTCCCTCATCTTGATGTCTCTTGACCCCCTGGGTGGACTGTCACTGGATGGTACTCAGGGTCACCAAGAGGCAAAGCAAAGGGATGAAAGAGGCAGCAGGGAAGGGGAAATGCTGGGGCTTCACCAACAGGCTTGCTGCAGCCTGGCACGCAGAGGGAAGAGCTCCTTCCCAAATCTTTTGCTCTGGAAGTGCGAAACCTCCTCAGTTCAGCTCCAACTTGCATCCTCAGAGAACTGCCGAGGAATGGGGCCGTCTCCCCTGAGGCTCAGCCAGGAGGCACTTGCTTCATCCAGCCACCCGGCCGTAGCTCCCCTTCTCCTCCCACCGCACCCATGGGCACTCCTGAAGCTGCAGTAATTAGGCCCAATTACTGAAACTTCCTTTGGAAGGCACAAGCATCAACCCCTCTGCTTGCAGCCCATCCGCGGCAGCCCCACACTGGAGGGATGCATCCGGGCAGGAGCAAAATTTTGAGTTCTGGGAGAATGTAAGGAGCAAGGAGCAGCTGCTGAGAAATGCTCTGGAGAGCAGGGAACTGCACAACTTCACATGCAGAGAAGCCCACTGCAGCAACTGCAACCTGCTGCTTCATTTTCTTTACCTGCCCTCGATGCATCAGCCCAGGAGAGCGCTGGCTGAGCAGGTGCCACCTCTGGAGGGAGGTCATCTTCCACCTACAAGGAGTCAGAGGGAAAACATTTTAAAACAGATGGGAAAAGGGATGACACAGGGCAAAAACTAAGGAAACCATGAAGACAATGTAAAGGAAAACATGGTGCTCATGGGTCTGGGGCTCACAACCCACCCCAGGCTGTGGGGAGCCCAGGTTACTGGTGGGACCTGTACCAGCACGGTCACAGCTCTTCCCCAGCAAGTAAAAGGGGCTGCAGCACCACTGCCCTGCTGAGAGCAGGCAGGAGGGGAAACCGGAGACAGAAAAGGGCACAAAGCCCAAAGCAGACATGAAACCTGAACAAAGAGCATTAATCAAAGGACCAGACCAGAGCTAAGGGACCGGAGAGCACATGTCTGCAAGGTGATGCACTGCTAAGTGTTCTCTGCAATATCTTCATCACAAGAGGAGATCATCATTCACACAGCAGCTACTGACTGCCCTCCTTGAGCCAAGACAAGGAGTGTTTTGCCCCCCTGGGAAGCCCTGCAGCCCTCGCTGCTCACACCCTCAGGCATTGTAACCTCTCTGCTCCTGCTGAAGCTGCAAGTCCAACAGCAGTGACCACACCTCCATACCTGTCCCCTTGGATCCAGAGCAGAGGAAGAAGATGCTTCCACAAACTACAATGCAGACCTGCTGCCCCCCAGCATCCCCACTCCTCCTTACCTCCCATTCCCGGCAGCAGGCTCGGAGCTGTACCAGCCAGTCAGGCTCCAGCTCCTGTTCCGGCATCTCCAGGAGCAGCGGGTCGGAGATCTTCAGCCGCTCGGCTAGCTGCAGAGCCAGGAAGGCAACAGGGCTTGTCACACATCTCAGCTTCACGGTGGAGAGACCAACCCTCGCAGCAATTGCACGTGGCTGGGTACACAGGTCCGGGGAAAAAATAGCACCAGAGCTGCACTTCATAATACGGGGGTTAAGGTAACACCAGCCTCTTGTGCAATATTTATTCCCTCTCCTGCATTACTGCAGAGAGGTGCTGGCCCATCCCATGCCCCGCAGAGAGGGGCTACCCTCCCAGCAGGGCTATCTCTGCAGATGTGTCAAAGTACCGATGTCAAAGATACTCTTCCTATCGGAGAGGCAGGTAACTATTACCATCCTTTTCTCCTCGGAGGTAAATGAGCACCTTTAATCCCACTTGACAGCTAGTCCAGGGCATCAATGGGTTTGCAGGAACCCCCAGCAGAAGCTCTGCGAACAGCCCAGCTCCCAGGGCTGTGCACCAGCCCTGTACCTGCCCCACAAGGATGGATGGGAGCCAGTAGGGTTTGAGCTAAGGGTTCACCCGGCCATTTCCTCACCCAGCTTTGCAGCAAGCATTACCATCACTAATAACCTCACAGAAAACAAATACAGGGCCTAAGAGGGACCCTCTGAGGTTACTTGATCCATTTGCCAATGCTCAGGAAAATCCTGTGTGCCCACACCAGCCTGTGCAGCCTGTGTTTGTCTGATTTGCACTTACAAATCTCCAAGGAGAAGATTTCACAGCCTCCCAGGCCTGTCCTGATGCTTAATGTCCTTAGAGCTAAAGAGTTTTTTCTTAATATCTAAGTGAAATCTTCCCTGCTGCAAATTAAGCCTCTCGATTCCTGCTCCTGCGGAAGCTGTGGGGACAGTCAGGCACCATCCTCTGAAAAGCAGCCTCCTGTGTGCCAGAGGGCCATTATCACATCCCCCATAGCCCTTCCTCCCCCAGCATATCTTGCCTGGAAAAAAATAACCCCGAGGCCTTCTCAGAGGTCATTTTCCCCTCAATTTCTTATCACCCCTGCTCTTCTCTTCTGCCCTTGCTCCAATTTGGCCCTGTCGCTGACTGCAGCATCCCCAGTGGGCCACGGTGCCCCAGCCAAGACCCCTGAGACCCAAGCATGGGGGGATTATCACCTCCTTGTCTCACACATGCCGTTCTTGCTCCCACAGCCCAGAATAACATCATAACATGGGATTATTTCTTTCTTTTTCGCAACAGCATCCTGTTATGTTGCTGCTCAGTATTTTTTCCATGCTCCACTATCTCCCCCAGGTCCCTCTCTGCAGTATTACTGCTGTGTTTTTGATTTCTCCTGCAAGAGAGGTGTCCATGCCACCCTGGCTGGAGCTGTCTCAATGACACGGGGCTCCATCTACCATCAACAGAGCAAGAGACTCTTCTGAGGTGACCCAACCCACCAGCCCAGGCTGCAATGGAGGGCTCCCTGCACAGCTAAATCAGTCTGGACAAATTGCTTGGACAAGGATCCAGTTTTAAGGCAGCTGGATGAGGGGAGATGACACTCACCTAAAGCACCACTCTTCAAGCCTTTACTGAATTTTCTCTTACTGGTATTGACCCACTTCTTGGGAATTTATCGAGCTCCCTCCCAGCTCCTTTGCACTGATTTATCTATCACACTTTGCTACTAGAGTGTCTCATCAAGGGCCACCAAAAGCCATGCAGAGGTGACTTGGCAGCTCAGCCACCCTCCGCAGCCACGCAGGTCTCAGCTATCCACCCCACCCCACACCAGCCACATCAGCTGTTTCTTCCTATTCTCAAAATTGTTCAAAATAGTCTAAACCAACACAAAATACACTTCCCACCTCCAGGAGGTTACAGTGAGACATGTCCCACGCAGCCGGAGCCCGGCTCAGGACAGGGGCCAGCTACAACAAGCAGAGTAACCCAGCCAGAAGCTTGCACTACCAGAACCCACCATCCCATCTCTTTGCAAACACACGTGTTCATCCTAAATCAATTGCAGGAAAGAGGAAATTATAAGCATGATTACTCCTAAACGGGGGGAATGTTTAATCCAAAAGCTAATGTGCACTTTGATCCAATATTAATGAACCAGCACCTGGTTGTATATCGTTCCCAGCTTCAAAAGAGGGGAAGTCTTAATCAAACACTAATGTGTATCATAATTTGTAACACAGTCTAAAACATCAAAGACAAGAGTGTCTACGAATGCACTAGTTTTTCAGATGAAAGTGTTTTCTCCCAGGAGAAGCATTATCCCCAGCAGAACGGTAGATCTGAGAGGCTGTTACACAGTAAATAGGTTTCAACAATGGGGTGGGGGGGACTGCACCAGATGAGTTTTGGGCAATTTCTACAGCACCTGCTTCAGACAGGCACTCCTGCTGCCCCTCAGCTTACAGCACCACAGCTTTTGCCCCCTTCCTATGGAGAAAGGTTTCAAGCAGCTTCAGTACTGCCCCAGTGATGCACATGAAGTGGGCAGACCTGCTCTCCTGAGAGCTCAATCTGCTCGGAGGACCTGGGACACTTTGCTTCTCCCCTCTCTGCCCCAGCACCCCACTCATGAAGTGGAGGAGCTGGGCCCAGGGCTACAAGCTGGGACATGCTCCTCTTCACTGTCACCCCAGAAGAGCCCCTGGCAGGTAAATGCAACCGTGGGATGATGTGCTGGAGGGGCAATGTCAAACACTCACTCTTCAACTTCTTAAGTCTGTTCCCTTTAGAAGTTCAAAAAGCCCTTCCAGAATAGAAAACATCCTTTGCTTCCAAATAACTCTGCTCCTACTTGGCAGTCAACACAATTCCTTTGTTTTCTACCCTAAATCCATGGGTATTAGAGACCCTGCGGAGGCGTTGGCTTTGCCGTGCTCAGAACATGCCAGGCAGCTATACATGGGGGGGCTAGTCAGAGCTGCCAAGCACCCCTGGCCATGGGGAAACCCCGAGGATGCTTCCCACCTCACTGGGTTCTGAATGGGTACCGCCCTGACAAGGATGCAGGGGAGTACAAGACTTACTTTCATCACTTGCTGGGCCAGGACTGGGTGGCTGGCTGGATCCTGGGCAAGGAGCGCAGTGGCAATCTGCTCACAGTATTGCAGAGCCTGGGCTGGGAGCCCGTAGTCGGCCAGGCGAGAGGCGTAGAGGAGCTTGTAAACCTCAGGAGAGGGAAGCAGAGCAGACATAGTTGAGTGAGGACACACTCGTGCCCATGAGTCCCCTCTACCTTGTTGCTGGCACATCATCTCAGCCTGACTCAGAGCACCCTGGGTCATGGGTCTCGTCATCCAGATGTCACCTGCAACCTGGGGACACCCCACTCATCCCCATGGGGCAGCCCAGCCACAGTCCCCAAACCATAGCGCTGTTGCAAGGCCAGCCCACCATCTTCATTTATCCATCTGATTAGTGCAGCGCCCAAGGCAGCAGCAGCCAGGTGCTTATTTGCAATATGAAAAGACTATCTATTACCACGGGAGCAGGAGGGGAGCCAGATCTGAGCAAGCACCAATCAAACACACCATGCCCCAAAACCTGCCCAAACCCCTGCCCCGGAGGAGCCCTCAGCCGGGGCAGCCTCCCCATCGCTCCCAAAGCCCAGCGAGGGGCCAAGCCCTGGAGAGCAGCCTGAATGCCTGGCTTCAGGAGGATGATTGCACGTTTCGGGGCAGGTCTGAGCTGCTACACCAGATGTGCTTGTGTATCTCTGCTACCTGGAAGGGGAGCAGGAAGAATTTGGGCTGTCGTAGCTGCTGGCAGTACTCAAAGATTTCCGTCCGCTGGATGACCTCCATCCTGGCAAACTGGGTGAACGCCTGACTGCAGAGTAGAGGGATAGGTTCAGCAAGTGGGAGCAGAGCTCTCGCCCCAGACAGCCCCACATACAGATTCACAGTTCCACCACTGTGCCAGCCTGCAGCCGGAGAGGCCCAGAGCAACCTCACATTAAGAGCAGTAAAAACCAACACCCGGGAATTGCTTTTGTGTAAAAGTGAGATCCCAGGGATGGAGAGAAGGTAGAACATGTCACTCTGGCCAGAGCACCGCCTCCTGGGCTCACTCACCAGTGGCTGCTGCCCAGCAGAACCATGCGGTCTGCCTTCACCCCGAAGTAACCAAAAGGAATATCTGCCATCAGGTAGCAGAAATGAGCTGCTTCAACGGCTCCCCTGCCAGCTGGATGGGAAGACAAAAAGGCAAACAGTCATAAGTAAGAGGTCATCATTTGATCAGCGTTGCTTTGGAGGCCCCCAAACTCACACGAACACCCAAATCCAACGGCCCCACTTTTCTTCCCTGTCCCTGCAGACCCTGACCCCTCCCTTCTCACTGTTTTTTGCCTGTTTACCCCAATTGCTGCTTTCTGTACCTAGGAAGAGGTTTCAGTTCAGTGCTAGGACCAGGGGAGCCTGAGCAGGGTCCAGCTCCAGCTTCACTTCTGCAAGGTGCCATTATTGGCATGAAATCCCTGAGAGTCCCTGCCACTGGGAGCAAGTCTCAGTCCCTGCAGTTACACATGCCCTCCCTGGATCCATCCGCTCCAGGCGTCTCCAAAAGAACAGCTAATGGATGTTCCTGAGCCTGACTCATCTGCCAGCATGAAGAGCAGCAGGATCCATCAACGCCTCATCCCTGCCACTTCACAGACACTGCAGCTCTTGGGAATACAGGCATGCACACCCCATCTCAGGACCAACGTACATCCATGCCAGTGGGGACATGCACGGTGGCATTGCAGGTGTCGACCCACTATTACAAGACAGCGGGAACATAACTGCTCACAAATGGCCTCGGCTCACCCAAAGTGTCTCCCATGGTGACGATGGCTCGGTGGTTCAGCTCCGTGTCTCCAACCTTGTTGGACAACATCACAGCCAGGTGGGGCCTCCAGTCTCCCCACATGGCATCTCCACAGCACTGGAGGGAGACAAGAGGGGAGCGAAGGTGAGCAGACATAGTTACCACAAAGTGGGTGTCACAGGCAAGGTGACAGCACAAGGGTACATGTGCCAGGGCCAGCCTCTTGCTCACAGACCAGTGCTGCCTGAGGGATCCTTCCTGACATGAGCTGGAAGAGGGTCTGCAGGGGGTCATTTGTGGCCAGAGTGCTGGTGAACCTGTGAGAAAACAGTAGACGTAGGGCTTCCATGCCAGGACCCCAAACCCTCATTCACCTCCAAGGAGACATCCTAAATGCCCCTGGAAAGCAGTGTCCTGAAGGGCTTCGCTGAGAAGGCAGAAAGGATCATCAGCCCACCAGGCTGATGTTCTGCGTTACCTTCAGAGCAGGCAAGTCTCCAGGACAACACTGGATAAAACTTCCTTAAAAGTATTCAGGTTGCACAAGACAGAAAATTCTGCTTAACTCTCCCTGAAGGGATCAACTCAATCCAGACTAAATACATTAGTTCCACCAGAAAACATTCATACGAATGGGATGAACAACTCAGACCAGGCTGGATCACAGTGAAGACGGCTCAGCTCCACCTACCCCAATGGCTGCCTTTGCTAGGGCAGCAAGGGCAAAGCCAAAGACTCAGAATAAACAGACCCCACCATCTGCAGGGAGTGGCTTTCCTTCTGCTTTCCAGCTCCCACTTGGTTTCTCCCATCCATCAGAAAGCCCAAAAGACTCGGGCTCATTCTGATTGATGCCCCCTCTCCACTTTGCTGCCTCTGAAAAGCTGCAGCTGAAATCAATGTTGGTTTGTTGGTTTTTTTTCAGCGTGCTGGGGCTGAGGGCAAAACCAGCAACTGAGCATTGTACCTTGCTTTAGCTTCTCCAACTTACCCAGTGAGCACCCAGCTATAGGTCCGAGGGTCCATTTTGCTGGAGAGGAAGAGGGCATGGCCCCACAGCTGGTTTCTCATGGCCCAGACAAGAGCATCCTGCAGCCAAGGTGGAGGAGAAAAATGGTTTGCACTAACTCTGTTTTTCCCTGCCCTCCTCCGCTGCCAGGGGACCCTCTGCTCACCCAGCTCAGAGAAGAGACACAATAACTGCTCTGGCTTTAACTAATACCCTCCAAATACTCTTCCATGTTCACAAAGGCCCCTTTGTCTTTTTACTTTCCACAATAACAAGAACTGGGATCTTCATAGCAACATTGTCTTTCCTGGCTTTCCAGGTCTGTGCTGCCTGTTTAGCTCTCAAATGCCACCACTGTGGGATTCCAGCCTGGGCACCCAAGCTTCTCTGCATCCAACCCTCCTCTCTCCCCATGCCTTTGGTATCCCTTGAGATCACATAACTGCAACTAAACCCACAGTAAAGGCTGGTAAAAGCCTCTGCGTCTTGTCTTCACTTAGGGCCCCATCCCAATACCCAGGGGTGGGAAATCACTGCCATAAGCCCTGTTGTACAAACACAACATGAAGGATTGATCCCACAACCACAAGGCACCTCTTGACCACTCTTTCCTTCACGACCTGCCTGAAGAGGCCAAAGGGGCCAAGAAAAAAAAGTCAGCCCTGTCCTGGATCCCACTCACCACTTACTTTCTTCCTGCCATAGTAGAGGAGCTTGGTGAACTTCTCCACTATCTGTGCCTGCGTCTCCACAACAGGAGGGACCTCCCCCGTGATGAGGTCCAGTGTCCCCGGCTGACGCAACATCCACTCATCATCCGTAAGGCCGATCAGGTTTGCCGCAGGGTTTTGCCTCTTGTACTTCTCTCGGCGCTTGCAGTCTTGCATCAGCAGCTCAGCTATGTCTGAGCCCACCATGGACTGTGAAAGGAAAGGGCAGAAGCGAGGCCCTTGGAGGCTGCCCCATGAGCAAAGACTGACGGCACTTCCAGTCTGACACCCTTACAAGTGTATCCTCATCCTAGCACATTTCCCCAACACCACCAGCCTTGGCGACCAGTATGCAGTTTCAGAAGGCAAAGGATTCAGCACAACTAGCAAGACCTTCACAGCCCTCACTCTGAAAATCTTATTTATCTGTTTCCAACAAGCAACCACAGATCAGATTGGGTGGATTTCATTGATTTAAGGGAATAATCCCCTTTTAAGCATAACTGCTGGCTCCTCAGTGAAGGTGGCACCAGTCCCTTTCACAGCTGCTACAGCATTGGGTTGTTGGTAGTTCACAAGGATGAAGAGCAACCACAAAGAAGGGTTTGCTCCAAATACCCAGGCAGTATCAAACTGATTGATAGTACTATGGAATGGGATGCTTTTAAGATACATCCCCCCAAAAAACAGCAACCGGATCAAGAGACACCTAAGGGACATATAACTTGACTCACTTCTAAGATCAAAAGGGTCAGAACCTTCCACGGGACACCTACCCCATTCTGCCGGCAGAGGAGGACCTGGAGTTTCCAGAGAAGAGATGAATCTCTGCCTCTCTGTGTTGAGAGATCACAGCTCGTGGCTATCTTCTGTTGGCAAAATGTCATCACATCCACCTTGTGCAGATCTTCCCTACAGCAACAAAGAAAGGCATCAAAAGAAATCCAAGGCAAAGCAATCTAGGACATCATTCAGACTCAAAGCGTCCCCAGGTTCATTGATGAGCATGCCAAATCTTCAAAGTGAGAGATGGAGCAGAGAAGATCCCCAGTGCCAGTGACCACACACCACATCGGTCACACCGGGCTAAAAAATGCTTATATTTTATCATAATGATGACTTTTTGCAGATTCCTGTGTTTCAGGGATGCAGAGTGCATCTCAAACCCTTTCTCTGCCCTCCTAATAATATTTTCATCTATCCATCTGCAAAGAACCTCAGTTTTGCTTTGCTGTACTGCTGTTACAGCTGTGGATGTCCAAGGAGCAGGCACACATACAGGAAGTATCTTTTATTTAACTAGCATAGTGCAGGGAGAAAGACACACTTGTGACCACATAAATCCTTTGGGTATGAAACAGAAGGAGGAACCTTTAAGCTATGCACAAGCCAGGCAGAACTGCTGTCTTACAATAAAATAATCAGACATTTGAAAGGAAAGGGTAGCTGAGACACAAGATTAGCCAGGGCAGAGGGACTGGGGTGCTGATCCTGACTCAATTACACCAGCATATCATACGGAGATTCCCAATGTCCCCTTCAGCACAAGCAGTAATCTCCAGGTCTTCTACCCAGCTCCTGGGCACACACCACTCTTTTGCTCAGTAAATGGTTTTCCTCCTTCTGCACACTCCTTTTCTCTCCCCACTTTGGTTATGAATGACCAGAAGACACGCTGGTGTAACCAGTATGATAGAGACAACCCGATGCAATATGCCATGATTCATCCCCAGGCTCATACTGGATGAAAGTGCATACTGGGTCTGACCGTGCCGTGCTCAGCAGTCTCAGGGGACAAAAAACTTAGGAAATGCTAAACCACAGGTTGACCCAGGGCTTTAGACATCCAAAAAGATCTTCCAAAAATCAGTTTTCTGGGACACGAGTACAAAATAAGGTCAGACATACGAACCACACTAAATCCACACCTTATAAATATTAAAAAAAAAAACATCTCCCACAACCCAAACCAACCTACACCACAGCAAAGGGGCTGGGCTCCCAGTCTGAACTTAGACTTGGCCTTTGCAGATATCTCAAAACCATGGGGACCATAAAGTGTGCCTTGAGCTCATGTTTCTTTCCAAAGGACAGGTGCTCCCAGGCCAGCACTACCAGCACAGCCAGGAAGACACAGCTCCTGGATGTGCCAGTGTGGCATACCTGGCCAGGGGCCCCGGGAAGGCCTGTAGCTCCTTCAGCTCTTTCGTGTCATGAAGGATTACCTAAAAAACAGGAGAAAATTCAGCATCTGGACTCCAGCAATCAGGCCAGCCCTAGCTGGGCTAGCTGAAAGTCAGTGCCTTGGCCAAGGGTTTAACGGTGCTGGTGAACATATTCTCTGTGCTGTCTTAAGGTAAGCCCAGAGCATAAGCCCTAAACCATCACATGGACCCCAATGCTAAGGTCCAGGAAATAAAAGCCTGTTGAGATGGCATTTGCCTCCTTTGGGAGGCAAAATAGGAGACAAACACTGTGGTAGACTCAGGGGATGTATACAGCCTCTTTATTGGAGCACCTCAGAAAGGTGAGCTGATTTATCCTTCAGAGAGGTACGGACCACATCTGTTCCTATCAGAAGGGATCACTGTGAACAGGTCACAGATGACAAGGGTTATGGAGCTGAAGCAGCGGAATGCAGGGCCCAAAGGCTGAAAGCAATGCCCAGGCACAGGCTGGCACGATGCGGTCTCAGGAGTCCATGTGGGCTGGAGATAAGATGGAAGCAGGGGACGGGAAGGCTGCTAAGAGGCTGTTTGGGCGACAAAAGGTGTTTGCATCCCTCAGGAAAAAAGGAGCCACTCCAGCAAGGGGACTGAGGGCAGTCTGGGGTGCCAGGCTGTGGCATACCTCTAGGCTGTGTAGCTCGACGTGGGCTAGCTGCCCCTCAGCAGGGCGGTGGGGACACACCAGCACCAGCTGGCCTCCGGCTCCAAAGCACACCGCCATGTGTGGCAGCAAGAACTTTAGGGGTACCGCTGCGGCTGGGGTAGACACCAAGGGCTCCCCTGCAACGACACACAGGCCAGCGTGAGTCCCCTCAACCTGACCTCACACCACCTCCATTATGGAGGGAGGGCATGACCAGGTCCCAACCTGGACCCCCAACTTAAGTAACCCTCCACTGACACCCCACCCCCCCATGCAAGAACCGTCCCCTAAAGCAGCAGACATGCACGGTAGCTCCTGCACCTACCAGGGCAGAGCCACCAGCCCATGCACCCACCCTGCAGCCCCCTAGTCATGCTGTGTGCCTGCACAACCTCCTCCAGGAAAGGACCAAGCTGCAAGACAGCAAATCTCCTAACACCAGCCATTTATTTCCTTGCTCCCCGCTTGTCAGAGGGGGCCAGGCCCCATCACACCTCACCTGCTTGTGCCAGGTTCCAGGTCCCTGAAAGGATGGGGTCGTAGTGGTCAGCACTGTCACAGATGTACTGGCTGAGCTCGTAGCCGCTGGAGCTGAGTCCTGACTCACGGTACTGCAGGAGCAGGCTGGGCTGGCTCGTGGGCCGCGTGGAAGGGAGAAAACACAAACCCAGCTGAGAAACTAGGGACATTGCTGCTTTTCTGCTCCCAGGGCAGTGGGACAGGCTCTGCTGCTCCATAAAATAGACCAGCAGGAACACCACAGCTCATTCCCACCCATTTGGGAATCCAAAAAAAGCTCTGTCCAGGAGCAAAACCACCAGAGCAACTTTGATTTGATCTTTTATTTTGCTCTTTGGCAAAACAGAGTGATCAGGACACAAGCGTGATGGAGCAGACCTTGATGGACAGAGCTGAAAATGACACACAGCTTTCTACTACCTAGGGAGGATGCAGGAGAGCATCCCAGCAAGCCTGGATTTCTGTCCTGCTCTTGGTCCCATGTGGGAGCAGTGTACAGCCCCATGCCCGGGGGAACAACAACCCAGCAGATGGAGAGTTCATAAATACTAATAACCCACTATAATCATCCCCAGAGACTGTTAAGCACTGAGTGCAACATAGCAAAGCAGCCCTTTTCTCCTCAGCTTCCTTCCCAGCTGGAGGAGGGACACGTGGATTGCTCCCAAAATCTGTGGGACAACTCCAAACCTTTTGTCCTCCATCCCAGCCCATCTCGAGGTTACCTCTCGGGGCTGGCCACTGGCCTCCCCTGATTCTCTTTCAAGGGTTTCTTCCCCTGCCCACTCGGGCTGGGCAGCTGAGACATATCTCTCCTCAGAGGAGTCATAGGTCTGCGTCCTGCAGGAGGGAGCAAAAGGAGATGCCCTGAAGGTCAGAGATTTTTGGCAACAGCCACAAACCCTCTAATTTTACAGTAGATGTTTGCACCAGGTGATGCCCAGACCCCCCACCCTTACCTGTCTTGCCCTGGAGGGGTCGTGGTGAGGTTTGGGTGGTAACCCCTGTAGTAATGCTGGTCCTGGTAACTGGTACTCTTGCCGTAAGGCTCTCCCTGTCTCAGGTCTGGAGAGAGAATCAAGATTTAGTGTTGCCCCTCCAGAGCAACAAGCCATAATGGAGTTGCAAAAGAAAAGCAATGAGTCAGACAATTTGCCATGCACACCCCATTTGCTTCCAAATTAACCCAACAAGTTGGAAGTATAATAAAGCCCTGTACGTGTCTGCTAACACAGCACTGATGTCCTTTCCTCTTTCCTCCCTCCCCTTTTTTTTCAGCCCAGGAATTCCAGAAACAGCAAAAACAAGGCCCTGGCCACCCTGATCACACAGCACCATTGGCATCGTTGAGTTCAGCCTGGAACCAGAAATGATGTAGGTTTTTAGCCATGCAGATCAAGATTAAACATTCCCTTGGGTGCACCTAGTTCCTGCTCATGTCTCCCAAATGCAAACTCAGGGCAGTGCTGCATGGGGACAACAGCACCAATGGCCTGGGAGCATGGGCAGGAACAAGCCCTGGAGATGGGCAAGCCCTAGGAGAACAATCTGTCCTAGAGAAAATATTGCCTCCTCTGCAAGCAGCAAGTTACCTCCATCCCCAGACCCAAAGGAAAAGCCCATACCTCTGTCATCCTGCCAGGCCACCGGCTGCCACTGGTGGCTTTGGTAAGCATAGTCACCCCTGTAGCTGGCTGCTGAATACTGCCAGTGGGGGTCTTCATATCCTTGCCTGAAACACAACACAAGGTACTTAATCTGAGAAAGGGCACCACTGCAGTTTCTGGACCACATCTAGGGTTAGACTCATGCCTGGACAGGATCTTTGGAGGCAGAAAGTGTGATGGAAACAAAACCAGGTCTTCTGCCCAGGTGCCCTGCTCAGCAACAGGGCCAGGAACTGGTCCAGCATCACACCTGGAAGGACCATCAGGAGGTTTGGATCCTTTCCCGTCCCCATCTATGGGAAAGCTGTGCTCTGCAGTTTCAGGAGATGCCCAGTTTCAGCTTGATGGTGTGGACTTGTCATAGGGATCAACTTTCACCCACATTTTAGGAGAGGTCCCCCCCCCAAGGCACTTTCTCCACCAAGTTCTGGAGCTGCCGTGTCCACCGCACAGCTCAGTGCAGGTCTCCCCTTGGCTTGGAGCCCAGTCCCAGCCTAAACTGCCTGCCTGACACCCGCACACCTTAACTCTTCAAAATTTGCACAGCGATTTGGTCAGCCCCTTGCAACACCCCCCTTCCCAGTGTGAGCATCACACAACCTCAGCACAAAACCCTGCGTATCCATACCATGACTTGCCAAGAGCAATAACTCAGGCAAATCAACCCAAATTTGCTGGAGCACTTGAAGCTCGCTCAGCACTGAGAGCATCCTCTAGCCCACATTTTATCCTTCCACCCTCCGCTGTTTCAGCAGCTGAGCTTGCAAGCTCCCTTTTGCTCCTATATTACCATTTATATTTTTATTGTTCACCTTGCACTTAGTGAAAAAGAACTGCATTTAATCAAATCCTCAAGAAAAACGCACCTCGGGACCGAGATGAAGCCTGTAAAATGGAAACTGCAGAAGTCACAGCTATAAGAAGAAATCAGAGCTGCAACGGCTACGCAGCCTTAAATATAGAAGTCACCAGCTACTTTAATAGCTGGACATCATCTAATCACGCACTGCCTCCTCGAGGCTGCTGGCTGCTTCCCCTATGCAGTTACAAGGGCAGGACCCATGTCGCAAGCCCATGAGAGCGGTGAAATGGTCAAATCATATTTTAAGAAGGTTCACAAGGAAAGGGCTCAGCATGAGCATCACAAAGTTGGGCAGCTCTCACCTGGAGTATGGCCTGTTGAGGTAGCTGCTTTCATAGTACTCAGCCCGAGAAGCCGGTCTGCTGGCATCCCTCTGGGGGTGGTGGCCCTCGTCCCAGGGATGGCCGGGGAGGTGGCCTCCGTCCCAGGAGCCAGGCCGAGGTGGGGGCCCTGTGCGGAGGAGCTGTCGCCTGGGCTGCGGTGGGGGGCCACGGTGTGCCACTCCCCATGCCCCCCGGGCTGCCTGCCTCTCCCAGGGCTGGGGTGGCCGGGCAGGGACCCAGGTGTCCATCACAAGCCTTCCAGCGAGATCCTCTCCGGTTCTGGGGTGGGAGGGGAGGTCCCAAATGGCTTTAGTGGCCTGCAAGCAATGAGATTAAGTCACAGTACATTGGATCAGTGGCTTTTTACTCCCCTCAAAGCCACCCCATGAAGCCTGTTGCCACCTATTCTCCGCTTTTGGGAGCCTGCTGGAAACACGGCATCCTTTCCAAGTCAAGGAAAAGTCATCTCCACATCTCCCTAAACTTGAAGCTCCCCTTAAAACATCAGGATAAAACGGTCCTTTTTTGAAAGCAACAGGCACACAGTTCTTGCCAGAGCAAGAAGTAGCACCCAGGTAGCATTCTCCTGCACCCCCAGCCAGCCGTGCAAAGCACCACCACTCACAGCCTCCCCGAGCGGGTGAGAAATCAGCTTTACCTCTGTGACAAGGCAGTGAAACCCCATTTTATACGCAGTAGGGGAAGGGATATTGGCAAAGCTATGAGCAGGACAAGCAGAGTTATTCTCAAAGAAATGAGTAGGGACAGAGACAGGAAGAAATGGAGCTTTGCTCATGTGAGCTATGAGATGGGGTGGAAACAGGGATTTCCTCCTGCCTTTCAGCTCCAGCGAGAATATAGCAGTTCAAGCAGACACCAGATTTACTTATAACGGTCCCACACAGAAGAGGAAGCCCTAAGGAGAGCCCAGGGCAACATGTGAGTGAAACCCCAGCTGCTGTGGGGCGGGGGGAGATGCCACCCTCAATCCCCCCACGTGTCCTCTTGCAGCATCGGTACCCAAACTGTCCCCTCAAAGGCTCACGAACCTCCCCCACGCAGGCAGATGGCCAGATGCTGCCTGAACCACTTGTCACCCCTCTCATACTCAAAGTTTAAGGCATTCTGGGGTGATTTCAGGGCTGGGGGAGGGCAGAGACTCAGGTCCGAACAGAGGCGGCTCAGTTTATGCCCCTTCTAGGTGCAATCAGGGTTAAATCCTCGCCCTAAATAGCCCCTGGGCACAAGCACCCAGACACCCATTATTTTGGACCCACCAACAGACCCCTTAATTTCCGGGCAGGGGTTCCCACTGCCGTCTCCCCCCCATAGCAGCCGCACACACCTGCTCAGAGGCCACCGGGGCCCTTCTTCCGCTCCCTGGGCGCTGCTGCCAAAGTCCACTGCCACATGGGCCCCCGGGCAAAGGGCAGCCACCACTCTTCCGCCCCAGACCGACTCCCTCAGCCGCTCAGTTGTCTCCCCGGGGTGGGGGGGGAGTTTGCTCTGCTCTTTGCATCCCTGAAAGTCACCTTCCCCATCACTTGTACCTTCTCTCACCCAAGAGATGGAGCACACAGCCCTCTGAGCTCAGAAAAGGTCAGGTATTTCTCCTGTTTTGTTTTTTTTAATGCCATGAGATAATTATCCTCCTTTATACATCTTCCCACTTCCCCAAAAATAATAAATAAAACCTGCTGGCTGTGTTGTTGGGTTAATCCAGACCCAGGCACAGCTTAAGCAAATAACATCCATCCTACCAGCTGCTGCCCAGGACAGAATTTGTGCAGGATAGAGTCGGGGTCCACCCCAGCATTGCCTCATCGAAGTCCTTATAATGCAAGTTCAGCCTCACTCTACAAGCTATCGGGGATTCCTGCCTGGAGACTCTCTCCCAAACTGCCCCAGGCACTTCAAAGAATGAAAAAGGAGTAAATTAAGGCAAATGGCAGCATAGAAAACCGCAGTAAAAGCTAGATACAAGAGCCAGTGTCTCCCACCCAGTAGCCTAGCGATGTGACATCTTCCCTCCCTTCGCCAGGGAAAGCGCGCACGGCTTCCCAACCCACGAAGCCTCCATTTGCTGAGTGCGAGCAGCCAGATTTCAGCCCGAGGGCAGCACAGAGGAACACGGGATGACTGGCAGAAAACCAGCTTTTTTTCCTTCTTTTTTTCTTTTCTTCACACCCTTGCAGTCCTGGCTTTTCCTGAGAAATTGCCTCCAAATTACCTCCACCATGATACCACGACACCGATTGATTTGGAATTTGCAGGCAGGATCTCATTCATTGCACTGCAGTGGCACTGTCAGGCAAAACTATTTTAATGATGTTGGAAGACTACATGTATTATAGCTTCAGAGCCTGAAATTTCCACCCTACTGGGAGAGTAAGAAATTTTCCCTGGTGATCCTAAGAAATAAGTGCTCGGTCTCTGTAGAATTCGAGGTTTCAAATAAAAAAATATCCTTAGCACTCAGCCGTACCGAGAGCTGACTGGAAGAAATGCGAACCAAGGAAGCGCTGTCTTTGTGCTGCCAAGCTGCTTCAGCAGGACAAAATTAAACATCTATCTGTTTCGTAGCTGCCCTTCAAAACTTGGGGAGGCTTTGAACAAAGTAAAGGGTCTGCTCTCCTGGGAAAGCTAGAAAGGATATATATATAATGCTTCCACTTGGCTGCTGGCTAATAGTTTCAGGTTTCTAGCCAAGAGGTGACTGCTGGATGTTTCCAACCTGTTTGCTAGCAACCACACAAATTTATACTGGTATCCTGCAAGGGTTCAACCAGTATCACATGAAGAGGCTGAGAGCGGCCTCAGCTTCTTGGGCTGCTGTTGCCAGCCAAGCCAGGAGGATTTGGGTTGCGAGGAAGACTCTGGAGTTTGACTCGCATAAAAGCAGCTGCAACTTGTGATGCTTGTGTTTCAGACAAGTGGAAACTCTGTACCAGTCCATGCTAGGGAAGAAGATGCAAGAAACACTACCAGCAACTTCAGGTTTCAATCAAAAGTGGCTTAAAATAGACAGCTGGGGAACATCGATTTAAAGGAAACAGCAGAAAAGTGCATTGGAAGAGGAGAAAGCTAGGGGAAGGAGCTAGGAAATGAAAAGTGAAGGAAGAAAAAACAGATAAAAGGACCAGATGGGCTAGAAAGAGGGAAAGAAAAGGGTAACCCTTTAACTACATCGCTTCTAGCCAAGAATTTTCTATTTCAAAAGGATTCATAGCTTTCTTAGAAATCCAAGTTCTGTGCCACAGGACCACCATCGAGCTTACAAGACTATTGCAAAGCAGGCAGTACACGCTACAGCTAGCATTTGTCAGACGGAGCTGAAGGGACAACAATCTCTCTAAAAAAATCGTATTTTTCCGCTTTAAAAGGTTTCACTGCTGTTGTCACAGTAACAAGATTAGGTGGAAAACATTTTTCTTCATGCCCACTGGGTGTTTGCACAGTGCGCTGGGGCTCCGCTCACAGCGAGCCCCAGACTCTCACGCCAGTCCCCCCCACACCAAACCCAACAAGGGAGAATAATTAGCAAAGCCTCATCAGAAATCTTTGTAACCTAAGAGGAGGCATCCAGGTGGCTTTGGCACCTGAATCTATTTTTATGTGATTTATGTTGTTTCTAATTAGTTCTGAGATTAGGTTATTAATTTTTTTTTAATGGCACCAATAGGAAGCTTTGTTTATCTGTGAGCTTTAGCCCCCCTAGAAATGTGAGAGATATATATGCACGCTTTTTTTTGTGGACATGTCCGAAGCATCGTGTCACAGCACAGGGGAGTTTGAAAGGGCTGGCTACAGTCAAAAGAAAAAATTGAAACCAGATCATCTCTCATCACGTCTGCAGGGCGGAAATGCAAGTAGTAAATGAGCTACATAAAACGTGGAAAATCACCTTAAATATTCTATACAAACACCAGCCCTGAACACACTGCCAGCATTCGAGACATTTGACAGCGTATTACATGTCATGCACAGACCAAGAAAACTAAAGCTGCCCAGGAGCTCAGGTTCCCAGGCAGGCTGAGCACCTGCGCCACCATGGAGAGGCCCCTCATTCTCAATACCAGCTAATTAACTAATTAGCTTGATCACTCCTCCCAGGCTTACACAGAAGGAGTGGTAAGAGCCCCTGCTCCAGCTGAGGGGTGTCATTTGGGGCCTTCCCAGGCCAGGGACATCCCAGTGGGAGGAAGGTGGTGGCACCCAAAGCAGCTGAGGTCATGTCTGCTCCCACCTGCAGCCGCTGCGTTAGCACCATCATGTGGATTTGATCTGGCCAGCATGGCACCACTTCACATTTTCCTGTAGCCCGTTTGTGTGCTTAAGTTTCCACCAATGGTTTTGCACCCTTCTTCCCCGCATTAGGTTTTTTCCAGCTTCAAGAGACTGAGCCATCCCTCCCAACCCCACCCCCCACACAAACACAGTGTCATTTAGCAACATCCAGACACGCCTATTAATTTTTTTGAGACTTAGGCAAGAGTATTAATTGCATTCCAGAGGCATTCACCACACAGCAAATTAAGAAAAAGCATTTTACACCCCACATCATAGCCAATGAAGAAACAGCTGCAAAAAGCTATTTTTTGTGAAAAATCAAAGCCTGGCTGTACAGAGTGCTGTACACATCCCCAGTCTGGCTGCAACTGAAAGGTAACTCCAGTCTCCTGCATAAGCTCCTATTACAAAGCAAGCCCCAAAAAACTTTGAAGTCTTCACCTTACTTTGTTCCCACTTCAGCAGAACCTCTTAACTCTCAGCTGTGAATACTAAGTCCTTGCTTCTTGCATCCCCCACCCCTAAAGGAAAGGTTGTGCTGCTCCTGCATCCCATCATGGCAGGCTCTACCACGGCATCTCCCCTGGCTTGACCCACCATGAAAAGGGATTGGGATGCACAGGGGCCAGTGGAGGTGCAAGAGCTAAACCCAACCGCACTGAGGAGGTCAGAGAGCTTTCAGTATTCAGGTCCTCTCATTTTTCTGTGCAACACCCCTTATGTTTTCCCAGCCATAAAATTGATGTTTATCTCGCTGCTAACTGCCTTACAGAGATCATTACACATTGCAAATTCAACCATTCGCAGATAAAACGAGCATGAGCAGCCTGGAAACTGTCACACCGCCCCTGTCGCCTTGCCACATTGCAATGCGTTACAACCTTTAAGCTGAAAATTAACATATAAAACCAAGAAGCCTGGAAATATTTGCCAGGCAAATGCTGAAAACCAAGCAGAGGTAATTCTTCCACCCGCCTCACACCACCCCCAGCTCAACCAGGGAAAATTAATTTTTAAGTGAGACAAATTCTGAAGCTATTCTTGTGGAATTAAGAAAAAAAAAACAAAAACAAGAGGAGGTTTTTCTTCCTTGTCTAAAATATATTTTCTATATGAAATGCCCCTCTGGATTTGTGTCTGTTGGAAAACATGGAGGAGACAGAAGTCAAAGAGGGGTGTCACGGTTAAATCCCAGCCACCAGCTAGAACCACGCAGCTGCTTGCTCCCTCCCCCAAGTTTGAATGGGGGAAGAGAATCGGAAGAGTAAAAGTGAGAAAAAATTCTTGGGTTGAGATAAAGACAGTTTAATAGGCAGAGTAAAAGCCACACACACAAGTAGAGCAAAACAAGGAATTCATTCACTGCTTCCCATCGGCAGGCAGGTGTTCAGCTCTCTCCAGGACACCAGGGCTCCATCACGCGTAACAGTTACTTGGGAAGACAAACATCATAACTCCAAAAGTACCCCCCTTCCTTCTTCCCCAGCTTCATATGCTGAACGTGACATCACGTGGTATGGAATATCCCTTTGGTCACTTGGTCTCCCTCCCAACTTCATGTGTCCTCCCAGCCTCCTTGCTGTCAGGGCGGTATGAGGAGCAGAAAAGGCCTTGACCACCAAGCAATAACCAGAAATGTTAGTGCGCTATCATCACCGTTGCTCATCCCAAATCCAAACCATAGCACTATACCAGCTGCTCGCAAAAAAAGTTAACTCCATCCCAGCTGAAACCATGACATGGAGATGCAGATGCCAAAACAAGCCCCAAAAGAAACATCACCAGCTACAACTGCTGCATCTTGCAGTATAGGTGCCATGAATGAATAGGGGAAGGATGCTGAGCTCGTGTCTGGATCAGACCACACAGCCGAGGCTACCAGTCCTGCTTGGGCTGATGCCCTCCAAGATTTCTACCTCGCCCCACGCACATTCAGGCTGCTTTACTGGTGGCCACGGAGGGAGCGAGCTGGCCACAGACCCTTTCCCAGGGTCTCCAGCAAGTGTCGGAGCAAGGAAAGATGACAGCTTGGAAATCTTTAGCCCTGAGATATTCTAAGGTGTCCTTTTGAAAAGATTGCCATCTTGTGTCTTTTCAGATACTTGAAAGATGGTTGCCTTCGTATTTGAGACCATGGGTCTCATTCAGGAGCTTTATTACACACAATCAGGGACAATAAAGACCCTTGACAGTTACAGATGGCTTTGCTGTGTCCTGTTCTTAGCGCTACCTTGTAAAGTTGGACAGTAATGTTTCCCTCATTTTTTTTCATCTCAATTTATGACTCCTCTACCATGAAAAGCCACTTATGCCCTCCACGGTTACATATACCGTATCCTTCAAGGCCAGTAAATCACAGTCTCAAGTCATGTCAAATTTTGCAAAATAAAACTAAATTGCAGTTGTCCTCTAAGGCAAGAAGCTGCAAAATTGAGAGAGAACAAGCTCGGTTTAAAGCCAGAAAGATGGTCGGCAGCCTCCCATGGTGTGCAGGGGCAAGGATCAGCAAAAACCTCTAAGTGAAAGAGAAAAGCCTCATACCAGGGAGCCCAGGGCTCTGTGCCATCCCAACAAGCTGCCTCCACAGGTCTTCTGTGGTCTAACATCAAGAGTTAAAATAGTCCAAACTCACAGCATTTCTCTATATAAGCTGTGCCTCCAGTCCCCTGCAGCCAAGATGCAGAGAGCTGGGAGCAGAACAGAGCCAGGCCCCAGCAGCATTTATTCATTGAGCTGCACCAAGAACCGGGGAAACTGAGGACAAAGGTAGAGAACAAAAAACAAAAAAAAAAAAAAAACAAAAAAACATTGACCCCAAACCCACTCTTCTCATTTTTCAGGGGCACAGTGACTTGTTTTTTTCCCTTCTGCAGCAGACTTAAACTCTAATGACAGCTGAATTAACTTGGAGAAGAGCCAGCACCAGGGACAGACAGCAGCATGCTAGAGTAAGAGCAGGGAACGCCCGTACCACTGCTGTGCTTGCTAATTCCCTTCCCTGCACCCTGCACAGCCGTTTTGCGGGGGGCTCAAATTGCTCCGTGTGTTGCAGATTCACCATCATGCCATGGTACAGCATCCAGCCTGGCACAGACACCAGGGCAACTCTTTCACTGTGTATGATCAGCTCTCAGGAAAACCCTTGCAATAAGCACTGCTGTTTTGGAAAACTCTATTTACAAGTTTATTCCATGGTCTAAGCTCAGGAGGCTTCTTCACTTCACAAGCTCACCTCACACCACACGAGCCCAGAGCATAAGGTGCAAGCAAGCTCTTTGTGTAGAAGAATGCCTCGCTAGAAGCAGAAAAGATCCAACCTACAAAAAAAAAAAAAAGAGGAAAACTATAAGCAGCCATGACAGAGACAAGCAAAAATGCAAAGCATCTCGTGCCAGATCTTTAGCTGATAAAAAACCAACATGCATAACATACAGCTTCGGGCTGGGATACACTTACCCATCTCTGAATGTTTAATGGGAACGTATACATCAGTTAATCAGCAGCACAAGACACAAAGCATTTTGTACCTCCTCTCCACGTGTTGTGCAATTAAAAGGCTTCTCATTCAGGCACAGAGAGAAAAGTCAAGGGACTTCAGCTGTGAAACATCCATTATTCAAAAGTGTATCCATTATTCAAAGTTTTTCTTAAAATCCTATTGTCAGCTTGAAAGGAAAAAGAAAATGAGTTTTTGAAAGCTGTGCTCCGTTGATGTTCCACTCCAATTTTTGCTGATTGTAAGTACTAAAACTCCAGACATTTTGAAGAGCTGAAGAAATCCTTCACAGTTCCAGAGAAAGGCAACACCCTGTGGGTAGTCGCAATTTTTCCCCCTCACTTAATTCTACCTAGCAGGGATGTGATACACCCTGGCCAACAGCATACTCCTTTCCCAAATTGCTCAGCTACCCCAGCATGAGGCTGACAAGTATCTATTCACAAGAAGGCAATAACAAATTACTCAGCAAGCACTAGCAGATACCCACCATTTCTCCTGACCAGCTTACTGACACCCATAAGCTCAGCTGAATGAAGTCTGAGGGGGATGCACAACCTTCTCACAGCACCTGAGAGCTTCAGTGTGGGGTGCCAGGACTAGGCTGCAAGAGATGACATGGAAAATGAGTCCCAAGGGTGCTTCCCACCACCCAGATGTGGGTGCAGACAGACAGCAGACCCCACAGAGCCAAGGCAAGGGAAAGCCCAGCACTACCACAGCTCCTGCTACAAAGGGAAGACACAGGGACATTCAAACAGTGCTGCCACCCCATCTAGATGGTGGAAAATCTTCAACAAGAACAACAATCAATCAACTGCTAACACTAGGATATAAAAGCATATAGTAAAGGAGGTTTTATCTCCTTTAAATGTAGTAATGGAGGTTTTACCTCCTTTAGGAGCTGGAGAACCTAGAGGAAAGAGCATTGAAAGTCCCCAAGTCCAGGCATCAGGCACCTCTGTAGGGATGAGGAGGGTCTGAAGTCCAGCTGGTAAGCCGGTCCACAGGACAGAATCAGGTCTAGAGAAAGTACCCAGATCAAACCCTTGGCTGGGTCCAGAAGCAGCAGGATCAAAAGCCAGTCTGACCCTACTGAGCTGAAGATTGGTGCTCTTACAACATAGGTTAGAAAAAAAAGAAGCCCCCAGGCTGAGCTTATATACGGCTCCAGGCCCATGGGTGGGGATGCTCAGGCGAGGCCAGTCAGGGCCACTAAACCTTATTAAGGCCCTGAGAGGGCCAGTAGGGGTTCATAGGGAGTTACTGAGGGAACTGGGGTTGTTCAGCCTGGAGAACAGGAGGCTGAGGGGTGACCTTATCATTCTCTACCTCTGAAAGGAGGTTGTAGAGAGATAGGGACTGACCTCTTCTCCCTAGTGACAAGTGGTAGGATGAGAGGAAATGAGTTCAAGTTAAGCCAGGTGAGGTTTAGGTTGGCTATTAAGAAAATTTTTTAACTGAAAAGGTTATCCAACATTGGAATAGGCTGCCCAGGGAGGTGGTGGATTTGCCATCCCTGGTGGCCTTTAAAAAAAAAAAAGGGTAGATGTGGTACTTGAGGGTATGGTTTAGAAGTGGTTTTTGTCAGGCTAGGTTAATGGTTGGACTTGATGATCTTAAAGGTCCCTTCCAACCTTAATGATTCTATGATTCTATGGGGAGAGGTAGAGCAGAGGTATAGGTTTCTGCTGTGGGGCTGGCTGATAAAGAAGGAAGAGCTAAAGAGCTGTTGAAGCTGGGCATGAGGTTGAGAAGTGCAGGCCAAAGGCTGAAACATGTTGTACAGTGTGTGACAAAAAAAGATGCTTACTACTTTGTCTAAAATTAACTATTTGTGACAAAAGAGCAGAGTTCCTTGGAAGGCTTACTGTATTGTTGAGGAACTAAGGCTGTAAGGCATTTGGGGTCTCTAAAGGCCTGAAGATCCTTCTACTTTGGAAAAAGGAGATGAAGAAAAGATGTGGTAGAGGTGAGCAGCACTTAGTAGTAAGGGACTTAGTCCTTCATGGCTTATTGTAATAGAAATAATGTAAAAAATACTGTAAGGAAGGCTTAAAATCAATTTGTTTAAGTTTTCTGCACTCATAGTGTATAATTAAACTGTGGACCCCCTGTGGTGTGATCTGAAGACACTGGATATACCATTTCAACAAAGCAAACTGATGGAAGGATGATGATTGAAGGCTAATGAATGCAGTAACCTATGTGTAATGTATGACTTAAACACTGCTGGAAGCTCAGTGGGTGCAACAGGATAAGGGTCCTGCTCTTCCACCACCACGCTAAGTCCTTTACTACTATCAGACTACTAACTTCAGGTGTTGTCAATAATTTAGGGGACAGATTGAACCTATAAAATGGAACCATTGTTTAGTGGACTTTGCTGACTGCTATCTTTAAGCAGCACACTTACCTAAAGCACAATGATGCTCCAATAATGGATACTTTTAGAGTGCTTCCAGGACACTAAAATGAGCTGGACGTTATCTACAGGACAGCTACAGCTCACAGCTTATTTGGATAAATTCTTTGCTGCAGTAGACCATTTTGTGCTATTACCAGTGAAATAAGCTGAAAAACCACTTCTTTTCTTCTGCAATGAGAAGCTGTGCATAACATGATGAATTTGCAAAGCTTTTAAAGGATGGATGAGAGTTAAATAACTTCCTCCAGGGTCTAAGGCATTGCAAAGCCGGAGCGGCGGTGCTGCTGTAATAAAGGCACACTAAGAAAGCCAGGAGGATTATTGCAGCAGAGGAAGCACTTTGTAATTGGAGGCAATGCTGAAGTGGCTTGTGTAGCCAGAGTCTATGCCATGCTGGAAGCTGGAACAGCAGGGCACAGCGTGGACAAATTTAAGTATTGTCAGATGAAATGGTTTGTCTCCACAGTCTGTTGTAGTTCAAGTCTCTCTTGTTACGTTTCAAAGAGCATAGCCAGCTTGTTACCAGGATTTCAGGGTCCTTTTGTTTGCAGTGATGTTTATGAAGGTAATGGTATTTGCAGTCACCCCTCCTGAAACCAAGCTGGGCTGATGCAGGGTCAAGAGCACAGTCCTCCTGCTGAGGCAGAAATGCCTCGGAATGTGGTGAGTGAGGTGGAGGGGAGGCAGGAGACCAGTCTCCCTCCCTTGCTAGTCACTGCTGGAGGCAGGATGGACCAGTGACTTTGTCCCCCATTCAAAACATACATGCAAACCTTTATCCCTCCACCCATGTCCTTTTTATTTTGTTTCTCCTTTCAGATCAGACCTTTCTGTGAAGCTGCTTATTGGATTCCTGGTGAGGCACTGCTCTGATGTCCTATGGCAGTGGCTCCCAAAGGGGGATTTTGGGACCCCGATTAGCCTCAGTTGCTCTTTGTACAGCTCAAACTATGTAAAAAAGAAGCTGGAAGTGAGCTACTTTCCTCTGCTCCCATAACCACAGCCAACACAGGATATTAGGCAGTTGTCAATATGGGAAAAGTGGCCCATAGCATACTGATGGGGTTGGACAAGCTGTGTAAGAAATCAGCTTACACTGACTATATACATGACCCTCTGCCACCAAGAAATGTTGGGTCAGATTTTGAATGCTGTGTAAATTTGTTCAAGATTTTGGGAGGTCAGGCAGCTTGGTCAGAATTACTGTTCCTGCAGCCGTGGTGATACGGGACATTCACAAGTTAAGCTTGATGCTGAGGGATCCTCTGATTTACCATACAACACACAAATACAGTCATGCAACAAATCCCTGACAATACTTATGGGTTCCCTGAGCTGTTTGAAGGCATGAAGCAAAGCATCAACCACACAGCTGAGCAGTGGTGGCAAAGGGTCCCACTCTCACTTGGGCTGAAGAGTTCTGAGCATTGGCAGGAGCTTTTCCAGCTGGTGGTTTAGCCCAGAAAGTGGACAGGCTACAAGCACACAGCCATCAACAGCTACCCCTGTCCAGCTGACATGCAGCAACTTCTTAAGCCACCATAACCAAGTTGTGTTCCTGACTCATTTGGCTTGTCCATTGTTGGGGTGGGAGCTTGGAGAGTCTCTTCCTCTGGCTGAGTCCTGGGGAAACAGTGAATTTACATCATAGAGATGATGACCTTTCCCAGGACTTGCGCTGGAGCATGTGGTTGAAGGCTTTTTTACCTGCGAACCCAAAGCCCTGGGTATCTGTAGTGATGGCCATCAGGGCAGGGCTTTGCAGGGAAGGAAGGGACAGAGCCAGGATGCATGGAAGAAGCCTGCACCTGAATGTGGGCTTCCCATTCCTGGGATGCACTGCTAGGATTGAAACAACCCAGGATCAGACCAGCTCCCAGGTATTTCTCTGCCTTACATCCCTGAATGTGCTGCATGGTGGCTACATAAATATTTCTGGGTAGCTGAGCCATTATTTAAGGATTAAAATACTATGGAGTGAGGGGAAAAAAAAGTGTTTTGAACACCTTTAGAGGTGCTCAGGGCAAAAATGCAAATGAAGGCACATCGGGATCCGCTAATCCACTGCTAAAATGTTATCCCAGCACATTATTCTTTAAGAACACAAACTCTTTGGTATGGGAGTGAGCAGTTTTTATATGGCTTTGCCATTGAGCACATCACAATTCTGCTCTTGCAGTACTGAACTAGGAGTTAACAGCTCCCTGGCTCAAATCCAATGAAAGAAGATTAAAAGGGGTGAGGGGGAAATGGGATTTCTTAATTTAAAATTTTTGTTTCTTAGAGAAGCAGGACTCTGGAGGCTTCTGTGCCAGAGGCCTAACTGCGCACAAAACCATGTTTCTACCTACAAAAAAAACCCCAACTTTGTTAAAATAATCCTGAGGAATCTGCTCCACACTTACCTCTTCCAGTTTGAAGAGTGCTCCAACATGGAGATGAATATTCCCCTTCTGGCAATGCTGCAGAATGGAGGAGAAAGAGGGGAAAAAAAAAAAAAAAACAGGGAAATCATCTTTCTGGTATCACCTGAGTATACTCCCAGGGCAGATGCATTCTGCAGAAGCAGCAGCTTGGTGGGAATTGAGGGGATTTTTCTTCTGGAAAAATCTGTCCCCACAATCCTGCCCTCCCAATGCCAACCTGGGAAGGACGGAAGAAAACAGTGGAGGTCTCACACTGAGGCAGTACTTGCATGCTGAAGAGCTGCAGAAGCTGAACTTTCAGGTATGAAAAGCTCTGGTCTGGGCTGTTGTGCCAGTTTTCAGAGAACATGCTTAAAACCCTAATGCAGCAAGCCAAGGTCCTGTCCCACCCACACCTCACACCTCCTCTGTATGCACAGGGGTCTTAAGCACGTTGTCCCTAGGAGGTGGTCAGCTGTATCTGGACCCTAAAGTAGCCTCCTCTTGGCTGTATCTCTGCAAACAGAGCCCAAATAGGTTTGCTTAACTTTCCCCAAAGGGCAGCAAAACCTTCAAACAGGTCAATGGCATCACCTGTGCTCGCACAGGTTTGTCGGAAGGCAGGGCTTTTATTTCAGTGCACCTTTGCAGAGCTGCCTTAAGGATGTCCCTGCTGACAGCCTTGATGGCCACATTGACCCCTCGGCTGCTTGTGAGCTTCTTCACCTCTTCTCCCTCTGCTCCAGCTGTAGTTCACGCTGTGGCTTCTGCACTGTTCAGAGCCCACTCATATTTAGGGTCAGTTCCAGCTGCCACTATCACCTGTGACCAAAGGAAAACCCACCACGTGCAAAAGCTGCTCTGCTCAGAGAAGCATGGACCACCTCAGGCTGGACACATGATTCTTTATTTTATTTATAGCAAATGGGAAGTTGAAGTCAGTGACCCAACTCTTTCTCTGTATATGTTTAAAATGTATACACAACAGCAGAAAAACATGTCACTGGCTTCTGAAGGGGACAATATGTTTCCAGGCTACAAGAATCCCCCCCTGCCATCAGGGATGTGCAGGTACCACAGCCATGTGAGGGGTACCTCTGGAAAGGAGGTCCTGTCTCCTCCCCAGGCTCAGCTGAACCCAAGGTGCTGGCTCTGCCCTAGCGCAGAGCTTTGATGCTGCAAAGTGAAATGATCTGCTAAGCAAGGATCCGCATTTGCCGGCTGACTTTACAAGCAGAAGTACATTAACTACAGGCTGTAGAGAAAATGTCACTCCTGTACCGTTCAGACAGACCGTGTAATTGCCTCTGCTGCGGGGCGGGAGGAGGAGGATTGCATGAATCAAGGTGTAGACATGATTTCTGCAGGCTGTCCCCACCTCTGCTGTTGTCTGTCTGTATGAACATCAGGAAGTTGCTTAATCTCTATAGCTTTGTCTAGTGACGTTTCCATATTTCAGAGGAGCGGGGAGAACTCGGTGTTGCAGCTGCTACTGAAAATCCAGTGAGTTACAGACAACCCCCACTACAGCTCCCTAGCCAAGGCAGAGCGGGTACGACACTGCTCCTCCAAAACAGAGCTGCTGCCCTACAGCCCCATCAGGAGAGATGCACATGGACAGCAAGCTCCTCTTCGGCGAGACAGCTATGCAGTATTGCCTGCTCGGGATGCTTCCTAGCGAGATGAACAGGGAATTAATTCAACACTGCACGTGTCCCGTGGTTTATAAAGTCTCTCAGTGCTGAAAAGGCTCACCAGGAACATCAACTTTGTAGAAATTTCATGTTGGACAGTTTTAAAGCACGTGCTGTTATCCGTGTGGGTTTAGTTTATAAGAGCTGCCTTTACTACAGGCCCTGAAAATTTAATACTGATGAAAATCAACAAGTTTGGGCTGCTGACCATACCTCTCACTGGCTGCATCCCCCTTTGCTCTGCAGTCCTCACTTCCATGGGATCTGCATACTTCCCCCCTCCATCTTGGAGGGAAAATCAAGGCCCAAACGTGAAGTGATCTACCCCAGCTTATACAGGTGTGTGCAAAAGAGACAAGATAGCACAACAATTTTGACAGCTGAAATGCCCAGGTTTGGGGTTATGCTTCACGTTGTTGAGCTGCTGCTGCCACTTACCCTGGTGGAAGCTGTGCCCTATGGTCGAGAAGCAGCGAGGCTGTGCCATAGGTGGTCAGCAATGCCACTGCATCCCTGTATGACACCTTCAGGGACCTGCATACAAAGATCTGCAACACAAGTACTCCCGAGGAGGGATTCAGCTGTGCTGAACTGAACCCACTGTGAGGCATTGTGGCGGATTGGGATGTGAAAAGGTTTGTTTTAACAGCTTTTACATCTTTTAACAGCCTGCTGTTTGGAAAAACTCCCCTCAGCATCCCACTCTACCAGTGGTGCTAAGGGAACGGGGAAAAAGTGATCAGAGGGTTGTGAGGCAGCAGCTCTGGCAGAACTATAGCCCTGAACAAAGAGGCGAAAGTCTGTTGCAATTTTGGAAAACAAATGCTCTGTATCCTTACCTTCTGATCAACAACATACTCTGCTGCCATAGCTTTAGTGCCAGTAGCACCAATTACTCTGTATCCCTGCCAAAAAACCTTATTGGATGGGTGTCAGGAGAGAAATTGTGCAGTCCTGCTGTTCTCTCCGAATTAAGCATTTGATTTTCCTGCATTTTCAGGAAGAACTGTGAACAGCTCAAGCTGTGTCTAATACCAGTCCACTTAGCAATTGTGTTAACTGCATGTATTTACCCCCTTCATCTCAGCACCTCTCACTTGCATCCACAACCACGATGCAAAGGCTTTAAGAGGACAACCTCCATGATACACATCTGGATCTCCACCTACAGTGACGGATGAGGGACCCTGAGGCCATTGTAAATTCTTACATTCCAATATTTTCTTTATCTCCTTTACCTTGCACGGGGGCAGGTCCCTGGGCCAAGGGCTGGGGAAGTTTTCGGCAGCAAAGCACCAGGTGGGCAGAAGATGGCAGCATCAGCCCAGCAGACAGCATCCGCTTGCTTAACTAGGTAGGGATTTTTTTTAATTGAAATAGCAGTACCTTTTTTTTTTTTTTCCAGAGGAAAGGAGATATTTTCATGCCTTTGGACTTCAGAATTGTAATCAAGGCATAAGACACACAATCCTGAACTGGAAAAACAAAGTAGATGGCTCGGCCTGAAGGGCTTCGTTTGAGAAGGACCACGTAAGTGTCGCCCGTGCATTGAAAGATGCGGGGGCTTGAGGGCCAGAGGGCTTTTTTGAAAAGGGCAAGGATGTGCCTTCAGCAGGGGTACAGTCCCTGTGTCCACGCCAGGCCGAGGGGTACCAAGGTGGCATGTCTGCCCAGGGACAGGCTGGCACGCCTACCCATGACGCTAGGCTGTCTCATGTGCATATGTGAATTATTGCAGCACTGAGGAGCTCTAGGCTTAGGACCAAAGAACCCACCCCTGCCCCAAAACCTCTCTATGCTTTGGTTTTCTTAGCTCTCAGGCAAGCTTAGTATTTACTGTAGGTCTCCCCCGACTAGCATGAGTGCTCTTTGCAGGCTACCTTGAAAATGCAAATATTTTACACTGACTATTTTCAGAGATGTTAAAATGTGGGGGTCTTGTCGGCTCTAAGATGATGCCTTAAGTGAGCCTCTGCTTTACCTGCAGCGGCCTTCATTTCCCAGCTCTTAACCCAATGAGAATTTAATACTTTAGTTTGTTTTAGTCACTCTACATTTTCTGCACAGATCAGCCACTTTCTCACCAGGAGTGAAGGGAAGAGCATGGTTTTCCTGATATAATCCCCGGCAGGCCAAGATACCAGCAAAATTTAACCCGCAGTAATGGACACCCACTGGGACCTGCAAGAGAGAAAGGGACAAACATTAACCCACTCCCACTCTACAGCAGCAGAATAGTTTTAGGGACAGTGCCCTGAGTCTGCAGCAAAGTCTGAATACCCAAATTCTGATTTCTCCAGTTGCCATGCTGACCACTGTGCTGTCCCATCTCCCAAAAGACACTGCTGCTCTCTAAGTCATGGGGTCACAGTCTCAAGCAGATGAAACTGGAGACAGCAACTGGTTTTGCTGTGGCATTCTGCTGTGTTGATTCTCCCCTGGGATGTTGTCCTATGGGACCTGGTAGAAATTGGACAGCATGCATTGATGAGCAGCTATCATGCTGGGACAGTTTTGTGCTAGGCTTCAATTTGGGATGTTTATTCTTTCAATCTATGTTGATCATTACAGGAGACTTCTGTGGTGCAGGTACATGAGGCTCTGTGGATTTTAAGCTTGTCATCCCTTTTCCTCAGTGCAAATAATTGGTAAAAAACATGCTTTTGCAGAGCTCTGCTCTTTCAAGGACATGGCAAATAGGTACTGACCACTCCACCATGGTGGGGGTGCACTTTGGGATGGCAGATACTGGAACTGACATGTGGGAGGGGGGTGAGATCTGAACATCACGCTGCTTTGCATCCTGGATTTAACCTTCCTCTTTCCTTCTGTCTTCTATACCTTTTGCAACCTGCATGTAACCTTTGTCTGTTTGTATGTCCTGTTCTTAGCCAACTTCCCTGGGATAGGACTTAGGAGATCTTCCAGCTCTGCTGCTGCTTCTCTGCCTGGAGATCTTGGACAAGTCTAAGTTCAGTGTCCACACTTGTAAAAGGGAGGCAAAGACCCTCTTCTCCTGTGTCCACATGGCCAAGAAGGCCAACGGCATCCTGGCCTGTATCAGGAACAGTGTGGTGAGCAGGACTCAAGAAGTGATCATCCCCCTGTAATCGGCACTGGTGAGGCCCCACCTCAAGTACTTTGTTCAGTTTTGGGCCTCTCACTACAAGAAAGACATTGAGGTGCTGGAGCGTGTCCAGAGAAGGGCAACGAAGCTGGTGAGGGGTCTGGGGGACAAGTGTTATTAGGAACGACTGAGGGAACTGGGGTTGTTTAGCCTGGAGAACAGGAGGCTGAGGGGAGACCTTATCACTCTCTACAAGTACCTGAAAGGAGGTTGTAGAGAGATGGGCATTCATCTCGTCTCCCTAGTGACAAGTGATAGGACGAGAGGAAACGGGTTCAAGTTAAGGCAGGTGAGGTTTAGATTGGATATGAGGAAAAATTTTTTCACTGAAAGGGTTATCCAACATTGGAATAGGCTGTCCAGGGAGGTGGTGGATTCGCCATCCCTGGAGGTGTTTAAAAGATGGGTAGACGTGGGGATATGGTTTAGAAGTGGTTTTTGTCAGGTTAGGTTAATGGTTGGACTTGATGATCTTAAAGGTCCCTTCCAATCTCAACAATTCTATGATTCTCCTCTGTAAAGAGCCTGGAGATGTATCGGTGAGGAGAGATGCCTCTGTTGTTCTTGCTAATGTAGCATTTAAAGGGCTAATTTGAAAGCAGCGCTTACGCTGTTGTAAGGTGGTGCCCAAATACTACAAAAAAAAAGACAGCCTCTCGTGTTGTGGAGAGATTCAGGGCAAACGGACAGAGCAGAGCAAGCGGAGAGGGGGCTGGAGTTACCGTCAAATTCCCAGAGGAGGGCTTTCTCCAGTGCACGAAGCTGGTGGCCCCTGCGCTGGCAGTAGTGTTGGAGGGGGGATAAGGACAGCAGAAGAAGGGGATGCTGAAGCAGGGGATGGAAAGCTGCTGGAGCTGAAAGATGGGAGCAGAGCAACAACAGATCCTGGAGATGAGAGCAGACCAGGTGCAAGCTGCCCTGAGGAACATGACTTGATTTACTTCCCCAGTATAAGGGCATTAGATTATTCTCCGTGATCCATCAAACGCCACAAGCCTTTGCAGCGATCACTGTACCTGGTGGGGCTGAAGAGGAGGGAATGGGACATCACTCATGGCCAGGAGCTTTGCCAGCTCAGTGCACAGCATGACTTGGTAGCCCTGAGCACCTCCTCTCCAGGATGCTTGTCCCTGGATGCCCATCCTGAAACACACGAGCCTGCAGGACGTAAGACTACCGTCCTCTCACCAGGGCAGTGTTTCATAAAGCTCTCCCACCTAAAGCTGAGGAGGATCTCCAGGATGCTCCAGCAAGGCAGTGTGGGAACAAAGATCTTCAGTCTTGGGCTTGGTGGGGGAAGCGAAGGAAGCCCTGCCCTGGGCCTGAGATGCAGGCAGGCCTGGGGGAGACAGTGGGTGCTGAAGGGGAGAGAGAAATGGATGGGGAAAAGGGGATGGGGAAAGAGAAAGGGTGCCTCAGGGCCTTCCAGCCCACCCTGTGCCCCAGCCCACCTTGAGGCGGCTGGGGAGGCAGCAGGGTCGCTGCAGCCCCTGGCAGTCCTGTCCCACAGCGCAGGTCCTCGGGGCACAGCCACCCACGTGGCTGCATATCCCCAGGGGGCTGGGCATTGAGTGCTGACTGATGCTTTTAATATTGGGTAAATATTTAAATGCTTAGTAAATATTTAAATATCTAAGTAGATCTTTGCAGCTTCAGTGAACCACACCAGCAGAAAACTTTGCAAAGGAGCATTTTGCATCCCGAAGGCTCAATTTTTGCAGCGAGAGAGTGTGCCTTTGCAGGAGCACATGGTGGTTCCCAGCAGCTATAAATGGCTGCGTGCTGCCGTCACAGTGTGTCATCACACCGGTTTTCCAGATGGGGAAACCAAACATGCCTGAACCACGCAGGGGCCATGGGGTGAGTCAAAGCTCACAGAGCCAGGGGATGAGAAAACCCGATCTGCTGACTCTCCATCCCATGGTTTCACCACAAGCTCATCCTTTCCCCTCGGGGGATGTCCTGCTCTGAAGCTGTGCTGCCGTTTGTGCATGATTTTCAGAGAAAAGTATTTTCAGAGAAAATAATGTGCTTCTTGGGCTGAAACATCTTATAACAACTCTCTGTCTGGAAGGCGGATGGGAATGCATGTGCAGGAGGGAGTATGAGACAACAAATTTGGGTTTGGAGAAATCAGTGCAGCTATTTGTTACAGCTGTGACCCTAAGAGGAAGACCACAGTACGTCCAGCAGGTACTGGTCCACACAGCAGTTACCCTGCGAAGGCACAGGGTTGTGCTACACATATAATGTGTCTGTCCAGCCCGTGTCATGCCATGTGTATCCTTTGGCATGGGGTAATCTTTGCTGGCAAATCGTATCAGAGGCAACTCCCGCTTGGCACTGGCGATCACACCACTCGTGTCCTTGCCTGTATCTTCAAGCAAAGCGGCATGTTTGCATGTGACCATGCTTTTGCTTGGCACTCGGGATGAGGAACAGAGGTGGCTGCTTCTAATAAAATCCTGCAAGAGCTCTAAAGACCAAAGTGTCAACGATGGCCCTGATGGATGGAATCTGTGCAGGGTGCTGTGCCCTCACTGGAGGTCCAGCTGATGCTTGCACAATGCAGAGCACCCTTAATTTGGGGCCAGACTCTTTTCAGTCGTGCCTGGCAACAGGACAAGGGGCAATGGGCACAAGCTGGAAAACAGGAAATTCCATCTCAACATGAGAAAAAACTTCTTTGCTTTGAGGGTGACAGGGCACTGGAACAGGCTGCCCAGAGACATGGTGCAGTCTTCTTCTCAAAGATACTCAAAGCCCACCTGGACGCCATCCTGTGCAACCTGCTGTAGATGAACCTGCTTTGGCAAGGGGGTTGGACTAGATGATCTCCAAAGGTCCATTCCAACCCCTACCATTCTGTGATTCTGTGTAATTCGAACGGATGTGAGGTTTTCTATGCTATCCCCTTTTTCTTTGTAGGATTAGCTCAAATAAATGGTATTTTAATGGCTTAAGGAGAGAATGCTTTTCTTACCAGGGTCGTGACCACTAGCCCTGGTGTGTTATGGTGACATGAAGAGAAGGGAGCAGGTTCAAGCTGAGCACTGGTACCATTTTCGGATATGCTGGGGCACGTTGTTACAAGATGTCATACACAACCTGGATTGGAGTCCTGCAAAAGGATCACGTACTGGCTCTTCTCTGGGGCAAGTGGATTTTAAAATATCAGCTGTGATCACAGAAGATAAGGTGCTGAGACTGCGCTCTTCCATGGAAAATACAGAGGAGGGAGGAAAAATACCCTATGTAGCTCCCAGATGCTTACTATTTCTCAGGCAAAAATTTGCACTCATGCACAGGGAGCCCTAAACATTTTGGACTGTACCTGCAGAGATGACTGGGCATCACATGTCTGGAAAGTGGAGGCTTGCAGGAATATTAGCTGCAGTTTGGCAGTTCAGGCTCCTGAAATTAAAGCTGTATATCTGCAGGGCAGCCACGGCGTCGGCTCTCTCCATATATGCTGTCCTTCGCATCTCTTCTTCCCCGGCATCAGTCCCTACCTGTGAGATTAAGTGGACAACTTAAAAAGCATTTTGCTGCAATTTGCCAGGGGGACTCTGTAAGCTCATTTCATCCATCAAATAAGCATACATCCAGTAGTAATCACTTCTTGTCTCTGCTGTATGGGGCTGGTTAAAAACCAGGGGCACAGCCATGAAGTGTTATCGTTGTGGTATTATCTGGCCAGAAAAACAGTCACTGCTTTCCAAGAGCTTCAAGCTTCCCTCCCATAAGCAATGGAAGGTCTCACATTAATGTACTTGCTGTAAAGGCAGATGCAATCAACTGAAATGTATGTGAATGACTGTGCCCCTGCCCAGGATGACCGTCTGGGGAATGGACCAGTGTTTCTTGGCTAGCGGTGTAGGAAACAAGATGGTCAGCGCTGCATTTTCCTCCTTGAAGCAGTTCAGAAGCAATTCAAATGAATCCCTCATGGAACCCTCCTGGCTTCTGCTGAACTATGACACAGATGGGTCTGGCTCATTGTATGCAGCAAAAGCCGCTTAATTAGAGCAACAGCTCAATTTATTTGTTTTGGATCATCTTTATTAGCCATCACTTAAGCTTGTAATTAAGGGCAGAATAGGGACTGTAAAAATGGTACCATCCCACACTGCTTGCCTTCTCCCTGTGCTGCAGCTGTGGAGCGGTGGTCCTGTCTACTCAACACCTTCACAAGTCTCTCCCCTCCTGTATAGATGGCACTGCTGTCATCTGTACTCCAAATGTATGCTTTATTCCTGGAAAAGCAGAAAGGAAATGGCAGTATTTTTATCCTGGGACATTTTTAATGGAGTGAGGTAGAACATCTGATGCCTCAGATGCCACACAGGCACAGCATGAGCAGCAGGTATGACTCCTGGAGGGATGCTGCTGCCCATCTCTTAAAATAAATACCCAAGTACTAACACCTAGTGGAAGAGAGGACCAAAATCCTTGCAGAGACTCCAGCAGGCAAAAAAAAGGCAGAGGGATTGAGACCTGAGGCTCACATGGCAACCATGAAGCCTAGACCTTCTGAGGAGAGGACACTGCTCAGAAATGCAAAGCTACATCATTGCTTTTATTGTGGCTGTTATTGTCATGTGGTTATAACTGTGTGCTCAGTGGAGGCATTTCTGGTCAGGTGTTTCTTCTGAAGTGCCTGAGATGTTTTTATGGTTTTCAGTCTGCCACTGTACCACTCCAATGTCCTGAACCTCCTCCTTGCAATCCTAAATCCTGGTTGCACTCTTTGGGCTGAAGGGCTGCTCTGACCAGCACCACACAGCTATTTTCCACCGCCAGGCTATTCTTGCTCTGAGACTCACTTTTCTGTTGTATGTACCAACTCTGGGATTCCTACATTTTGTTTTAAATGCAGCTTGAACCAGGACAAGTATGGGCATGTAGTATTAATGATCTCTGCATTTTTTAACAGAGATTGAGTTTACAACAGCTACAGTGGCATCTTATTCATGTTACCCTGATGCCTAGTCCTGGACCAGGACCCACCATAGCCATCAACCCTACTGGGCAGGCTCTGCTCCCAGGAGGTTCACAGGTGACAGGCAGGAAGCATCTTTGCAGGTGCCCTCTCTGTGGGAAGCAGGGCTGGACTTGGCTTTGAGAGCTGGCAGCTACAGTCACTGCTTCCATGTGGTCCATGAGGAAATACCCCCAGTTGGCATCCAGCCCCTGTAAAACCAGGAGCAGCTTTGTGGTGCAAGGTAACGTGTGTGTATCGAACTGTCTGGGTCTGCTCACAGGAGAGGGGAGAAAGCTGGATGTTGTATTTACGTATACATGAGCTGTTATGAAACGGCTGCCTTGTGCTCCAGAGCAGTGTTTTCTCCTTTATTTATTCAAACATCTAACCATAGGTTAGAGAATTCAAACATCTAACAATAGGTTAGAGAATTGGGAGGGGAGAGGAGGAGAGCTTGTACGTTTTGCTCCTCCTTTTATTCTGAAATGTCAGCATCTTACAGCGCTCTTGATCAGTTCTGCTTTGGTGTATGCTGCCACCGCCGCCGCACTCGGCTCCAACGATAAACATCGAAGGGCAGCGTGGGGGACCCCACGGCAGTATTTTTAATGAAGTGCATCTCCAGGCTACACCAAACGGGGCTGTTTGTGTCCTGGTACAGCCTTTGTTTGCAAACAACAGCCTCTCTAGGTAACCACACAACAGAGCACAAGTGCCTATTTATTTGCATCTGTCTCCACTCACAACAGCAAAGGAAGAGAACTCATCTGTTTGGGCAATGCAGAACAAAAATATAGCAGAGAGAAGCTGGGTAAGTTAATAATATAGGCAGCCCAGAAAAAGAAGTCTGTGTTCCTAGTGATGTAGATAAATCTAGTGATTATTCTTTTACTCACAGTTCAAGCCAAGTCATCTAACCTGGAGTCTGACAAGAAAAATAGGGACAAATAAATCGTTCCTTCCTTGTTGGCCTCATTTCTTGCTCAAAGATAAAACCCAAACCATTTTGGCTGAGCACAGTCCAGTAAATGTACCCTTTCACTGACCCCATGTCCATCCCACAGCCTCCTCTGCACTGACTCATCACAGCATCTGCTGTCGTCACCTCCCCAGTGTCCCAGGGACCAGCTTCATCACAAAAAAAAAGGACTAGTTCAAAGGCTACATTTTTAAATGCCAGTCCTGCACTCCCTGAAGATGATCCAATCCACGAAGAGAAAGCCGGCAGGTTTGTCACAGCCTTGCCTTTGCTTGTTAGAGTCAGTTGGAGAGTTTTACAGATCTGTTCTGAAGGTTGCTGGAGGCTGGTTATTTTGTTTTAAAGTACGGGCAGCAGCAGACAGGCAGCCACTATTAAAAAGAGAAATTAAAAAAGAAAAAAAGAAAAGCCATTTGGGCTTTAAAGCCAGCTGACTGCTTTTGACAAGCTGAAGGATTTTTTGTGTCTGGATATTCCTGACCTGCAAGGCGAGGGGACGTGTTGCCAGAGCAGAGGATTTGAGCATCTCCAGCAGACAGAGAAGAACCTCCACCTTCTTTAACAAGGGCCCTGCACTGACTTGTGAGTGCCTTTGATCAGACTTCAGGTACCCTGGCAAGGCCACATCCAGCCATTCCTCGGGCTTTGAGTCCAATCCTCACACCCCAGGGCCCAAATAAAAGATATCCAAAATCAGAACTTCGTATTCCAGCACCAGCCTTTCTTCATTCCCCTCTTCCCCAAATCCCACAGGAGGGGAAAAAAAAAAAAGTGCAACGCTGTGCATGCTTTCACATTTGCTTTTCATAAAGGGGATGGGATGGGATGAAGATGGATTTCACCGTAAGCGCATCCCATTGGCAGGATAAGGTGCTGTTATCTCCGGCTGCTCCCTTAGTCTTTTTTGCTCAAGGTGAGAGAACCATTCTCAGCAATTAGACAGAAACTGGCTGGTTTGCTGCATTTCTGACACGTTTTGCGAAGGTACTGAGTGTGCTGCAAAGGGACTGACTTAAATGAGGAAAAAAAAAAATGTTTCCCAAACAGAAGAGTCCTGGAAGAGAAGAGCTCACAAGAGCTCAAATGGTCACTTCTCCACCCCAAAGTGTCCACAGAATCACCAGGGTTTATATTTGGACCGTGTTCTCCCAAGATGAGGTCATATTTCCTTCCTCAAGAGTTGCTCCTAAAGGGTGGTGTTTGGGAAGAGTGCACATTTCTGCCTGGTTCATGCAATAGGCAGCAGTGGCCCTTTCTATTGTATCCAGGTGGACTTGGATTACCAAGCACACATGAAAATTAGACCTGAGCTGAGTAAACAAATATTGATCTACCCAACCTCAGGTCACTGCTGAGAATAGTATTTTGAAGTAGTATATTGAAGGGGCAGGATCCCATCAGACGGTAAAAATGCAGGGTGAAATTCAATCCTGCTCCAGGGAGTTTGCAACCTCAGTACAATCAATATTAGCATCTGAAAACGCTGGTCTCATTTGGATTACAAAAATCTGTGTCTCTGAGCAGCTCCTCTTTTCGTAGCTGTGTATCAGAGAATAATAATAAAATCAGGAGAGGGAGTGATGCTAAAATAGCTACATTTTGGCGGCATGTAGGGCTAGAAGTGGATGGGGATGGGAGGAGAGGAACAGCCCATTTGAGGGTAAAGCAGGGCAGTGGGGTAGACTTTCTCGAGATGATTAATGCTGACCTACACACCATCATCATTCAGGAGATAAGCGTTCATTTTATACAGCAACTTGTGCTTCTGAACGTGTGGTCGGGTAATTTTCCAGGTACTTGGCTGTTTGACTTGAGGGTTTTTTAAACATGCCGAATGAGATGTGATGTCTTGTGAGTGCTGGAGTGGAGGCAGCAGAGCGGATTTTTCCCACCATGGTGAATTAAGTAGGACATGCTGCCTTCCTAAGCGGAGTCTCTGACCCTCCCGTGTCTCTGCAGGGTCACAGCTTATTTGTTAACACCTCGTAGAGCAGAGCCAGGGCCAGCTGGTCTCTCCTCCATGGTCTGAATTTTCCTCCAAAATCCACATTGTGATTTTGGAGGAAAATTCAGGCTATTGAGGTTGGCTTATTCAGACCGATGAGGCTGGCTCATTACAGGCCTGATCCCTGACTAGCAAAATCTCTGGGATTACTGAGCAAATTGCTATTATTGTCCTGGTGGGGTGGGTTTTCCCTGTTTTCTGTCCACCAGGATGGAAAGACAGGAGCAACCCCATCCATCAAGGCACGTTGTCACGAGCCCGGCAGACAGCGAGCGCCAAGTGTTGAGAGGACAAGTTCTCACAAGTCCCCATTTTTAGGACCGGTTTCTGTTTCACGTTGCAGCAGGCTGGCCTCGACCCGCCGCCTGCCCCAACAGAGTGGGACACAGCGGCTTGAAAGGAGATGTTGAGTGAAGAACAGCTGAGAGTTACAACGATCCTGGCGTGTGTATAAATAGAGACAGAGCTGTTATCCCGACGAAACGAGACCAGATGTTTCTCCAAAATCCCTCTTCTCCACCAGTGAAAATTATACTTTAGTCACAACAGGGCTAAGCAGGCAGCAAAAATATTTCAGACCTACTAATGCTGGGAAGTCAAAGCAAAGACAGGAGGAGCAAAATGCCTCGCTGGGGCAGGGGGTGCCAGGGTAGCCACCCTGCGATGCTGCAGGGATGGATCAGGCACGGTTGGAGTGGGTGCGAGCCAGAGGAGCCCCTCACTGCCTTTGTTCTATTTTTCTGCTTCCTATCTCGGCATTAAGGGCCTGAGTTTAAAGCCCACGCTGTGGCCGCTTCTGTGAAGTAGAAATTCAGTGTCAGCATATGTATCCTGGAGGCAGTTGGCATGAGATGAAGGAGGGACGGCAGCAGCAGTTAAAACTGGGCCTTGGCTCTTTAATATTTAACTTTCTCCAGCACTGGGTTTTTTTTAATCAGTTTGCACATTATCTGCCATCCCTGTTCAAAGAGGGTTTTAGCATGGAGATTTCAGCGCTTAATCCCAGGGGCAGGGAAAGCGGAAGAGTGTCTCTGAAGGTTTCAGGTCTCAATCTGGCCTCAATTACATCAGCCTAACTCAGCAAAGAGTGGCCGCGATGGACTTCGCTGGGACCATGTCAGACTTGAGGTAACAAAATTAGGGGTCGGTCCCATATCTGGCCAGGAGATGCCTCTGGTCCCTAAGGCCACATCCATAGGGAGTTCCCAGGAGGACATAAGCATTGCCAGGCTGGTTCAGAATAAACATGCACCTTGGGCAATAACCAGCGCCTGGCCGTGGCCAGCTGCAGATGCTTAGGAAGGGATATCGGAAGAGGGAGAGTATAAAGTGATCCTTCCTCCGGCATACCCTCCCGGCTCCCGGTAATCAGCAGTGGAGAGACTTCCTGAGCCGGAGGTTGCATGAATTTGTCTAATCCTTTTTTTTGAATTCATTTATACTTTTGGCCTCCATGACATCCTGTGGCAATACGTTCCACAATGTAATTATGTGTTGTGTGAAAAAGTACTTCCTTTCTTCTGCTTTAGACCCGGCTCCTGAACATTTCTCTCCATGCTCCTTCACTCTCATATTGTGAGGAACAGGGAAAAATAATCCCAGGTCCATACCAGACCTTCTGACCTCTTCAGACTTCTCTGTCTTCACTTGCCCCAAGGTTTTGTTCTTCCAAACTGTAGTCTCTTCATTTTTCTACTCTTTCTTCCTCATATGGTATCTATCCCATCACTTCCACTGTCCTTACCACCCTCCTCCATGTCTCTTCTCATTTTATTATCACCTTTTTTTGAGATATGATCACTGAAATGAGACTTGCTCACTCCTGAAGATGCAAATTCATTCTTCTGGAAGAAGGTTGGCTCAAAAGCTTTATTTTCTCAAGCCAGACCCATGTAGTTCAATTTCTTCTACAACACATACGATCTTTGGCTTAATGGAAACACATATGCAGCTCTCTCTAAAACGCTTTGATTTAACCTATTCTGAGTAAACCTCCAGCCCTAACTTAACTAGAGCCCATGGCTTAACGTGACAGCCACAAGTAGATCAACTAATGGGGCTGTTTTACAGGAAGGGAATTTCATGCATGTGCTTATATTACTGTTCATTTACGCCTGCACAAATCCTCTGTGCATTGCTGGTGGAGAAGACCCCCCAGCCAGAACAGCTGAGCTGATGAGCATGATACTTGGGACTCTGATTTCCAGGACATCTTTATTTATAAAATATGTCTATTTTTGCTACTGTCCTGCCTGCAAAACCAGCCTTCCTATTTTAGTCATCCCTGCTCTTTATTGATGTTTATATTGCACCAAACCCCACAAATAAAGGCAGGAGAATGGATTTTGTTGTCTGCTACCGTGTGAATTTAGAAACCTCACTATCCAGTCATTCCAGACCTTGCTGTTAGGATGGCTTGATCATACTTGCAGATGCAACCGGTCCTTGCTTGATGGGAACCAGTTGCTGGTGTCTTGCGCCGCTCCTGCGTAATTGTCCTCCCAGGATTGTGTGGCAGCTTTTTAAAACTCCACTATTCCCCTTTTGGCAGTAGCTCAGCAGCCACATCCTTCCCTTGCAACGCGCCAGCTCCTCTTCTCTTTCTCAAAGCAGCTTCGTCCCTCTTTCCTCTTGCAGCTGCTTGTGCAAGCTCCCTGCAGCTGCAGCAGGTAAAGACCCCAGAGTTCTGTGAGGGACGGAGAAGTCTCTGGCAGGCTGATGGCAAGAAGGGGGCTGCAGGGTGAGTAGGAGGGGAAAACCTTGAAGAGTTTATTGGATTGTAGCCACTAATTGATAAGCTTGGAGAATATGTACGTTGTTATATTATCAGCAGCAGTGGGAATGAGCAGGGGTAGAGAGAACGTAGGAGAGAAAATTTGGTTTTCCTGCTCCTTTACGGTATTATTATGGCAATTTAGGCAGATATCTGCTCTGGAAGGAGTAGCCCGCATGCCCTCAGCTCCCAGTCCTTTGGAAACCATGATGCAGAGCGTGTTTTGCAGTGGGAAGGAGCCAGGAGAGGTTACTGGGTGTCCCAGCTGTGCAGAACTATGCAGAATCGCCCCCTCCCTGTCACGGTGATGGAAGGATGAATCCTCGCCAGATTTCAGCCTGGTTTAACTCTTCTTGGTTATAAGGGTAATTTTAAAATACTTATTTCCCCGAGAACTGAGGCTGACACCATCAAGCTCACGGGATCTCTCTTTTCCCCCGATCCCAGGTCTCATCCCCTACAACCTCAAGAAGCATTGAACTCGCCGGTCTGTTTCAAACAAAGCAAACAGAGGGATAAAGGTCCAAGAGCTAATTAAATCCCTGCAGGAATAACAAAAACTGGCAGCAAGGTAAAGCAGGGCAATCTTACAAGCCTCTCCACTGAGCATGTCCACCCTCTGCTAGATACCAGGCGATCTATGGTGAGGTATGAATCTGTAGGAAACTGGGCTAATCACGAAGCAACCAAACATTTTGAAGAAGGAGGTTTCTTTGTTTTCAAGCTCAGCTTGGAAATCGCAGCAGGGCACATATTCCCACCAGACAATGGAAAAACTGCAACACAAACTCATCCCGTTTCAGAAAACAGGGCTCCCAACTGGGTAGAGAATGACCCAATTGTAGGGCAAGATTCAGGTCAAGCTCTCAGTCAAGCATGAGACCGAAATCCACAGGAAATGAGGTTTCATCAATTAATCATAGGGCTGGCAGGACTTTTTTTTTTTTTCTCCATTGAAATAGTTAATACATCTTCCATTGCGGACACAACTATACCAGTGTAAGGCTACTCCCATCCAGTTGGTTCAGGTTCACTGTCACTCTGCAAGTCCTCAGCTCCCAAGAGGAACTTTTGGGAACCCCTAAGACAAACCTTTGGGTTTGGGCAGCTGATCGCAACCCGCCAAGCTGCAGAGCTTAGAGCGTTATGGCCCTTACAGAGGGAAGTACTGCTCTTCAACAGAGCTGCGAACCCTCTTATTCTGTTGTAATGCAAAACAAAACAAGGTGATATAGAGCATGGTTAGAAAGTGGGGGAGCTGTATCTCGTTTAAAGCAGCTTTATGGCAGTATAACTGCTATAGGTCCGTGCTAATTCAACAGCTATTTCAATAAAGAAATAAATGTTAGCCCCTTTATACTAATGCAGAAGTTGTGTACAGAGATGAGCCGTTAGACACAGCCCATGCTAAGCTTTTGATTTCAGTGAGAAATGTTTGCTAAATCCTCTACGCACCATGGAGATAATCACTGAATCTACATGCTTGGATGAATTTACCCAGTTCTATTGATCACTGATAGGCACGAACTCAGACCAAGGGATTACAGGGAAGGAACCCAAAGCAAGCTGAACACCTTTGCTCACCCTCCCTGAAAATTCCAGTTATCGTGATTTAAAAGACACTGTGGGATGCATGCTATATTCACAGATATTTTATTCTGGATTTTTAAGAATATGCACCTTAAGCGATGGGAACTTCGAGGGGAAAATTAAAACCTTGCGTAATTGGGGAGATCAGTCAATAGGCATTCAGAAAACAAACCCGCAGATCCCCTAAATGAAATAAACTTAAATCAAGCTAGTTGCCTTCCTTTTACTCCAGCACATCCCATGTACCTGAAAGGGACTATGTAGCACATGGAAGATTTAATGGTCTCGACTGGGCGTGCTCCTGAGGCGCAATGAGAACGCTGGCAAAGGGTCTGTACCCCAGAAACCCGGGGAACCCCATCTCATACTGGTTTTTGAGTCTAAACCCATCATTTTCCGATTCCTGCGCTGTTACAAGCAAGTCAGAGAAAGGGGCGCTGAGAGATGCAGGTGGCATATACACCCACCGCACCCCCCCTCGCCCCGGCAGACCCTCAGCGGGCTCATCCCCTGATTTTTACTTCTTTGGGATGCTTTCTACCAAGCCACAAACCCCGCTTCCAGCCGCCTTTCCCGCCTCCCGTGGCAGGCTGGCTCCTGCCGGGCAGCTGAAGCTGTGGCGGCGCCCGTGGGGCCGGCCTGCGAGTGGCGGGCGAGCGGGCCTGAGGGGAAACCCCTCGGGGGCCATTTTGAAACCCCTGGGGGTCCGCGACGAGAAACCCCGCGTGGGGATGCGGTCCTGAGCGGGATGCGGGGAGAGAGCGCTGCCCGCGCCCCCGAGGGGGAGGAAGGGCTGCGAGCAGCCCAGCGCCACCCGCCATCTCCCGC
>VZSZ01007841.1:1392015-1402604 GCA_013398815.1 Ibidorhyncha struthersii
CCCCCCCGCGTCTTGGCAGCCCCTTTCCCGACGGTACTCCCCTCCTCCCCCGCCCCCAAGGTGAGATGCCGGAGCCCGCACCCGCGGGGGGATGTGGCGGTGTTGTCAGGGGGGGATCCGCACCGAAAACCCTTTGTGTCGCCGGGAGTCAAGTACAGGATGCGAGTGCAGGCAGGGCTGAGCTCTCGCCGCCCGCCGGCCCCGGCTCTGATTAGTATTAATGAGGTACTAAAGGCCTGGGAGGTACTGATACGGTGGGTTCCCGTCGCCTCAGACTTACTGGTGCGTGTTAAATTGGCACCTTTATTATTTATAAAAAGGATGTTAAAATCCTTAGCAGTCTGGACAGCGTACAGGACCTGGTGTTGTTTCTCAAACTCTCCCTGGTATGTAACCTTTTAAAATTAGCTTGATTTATGTGACCGGGCTCTGGTTTGTTTAGGCTCCCAACTGAAATGCAGTCAGGCTTAATCTCTCGATCAGCACCTAAATAGTGGAAATGCTGTTTTATCTTTTCCTTGTCTTTCTCTCTTGTTTGTCTTGGTAATCTAATGATAATTATTCCCACGTTGCAGAGTGAAGATCACTGCAGACAGTATCTTGTTTTCCCTCTTGTAACAAATTTGATGGTCCATCCTTGAAAAGGCAGCAGTTATGGTGTTTGCACGTGCAGTTACTATGTTACCATTGCCTAACATTATGTGGAACCTGTAAAAACACTTCTTTGCCTCAGATCCTCTCGTGGTGCTGGCTGTCCCTGTCTTCTTCCTCCTGTGCCCTGAATCCCAAAGAGATTCTCCAGGTTTTCCTTGGTCTGTAAAACTAGGAGCCAAGTGCTCTCTGTTACTCGTATCGTTGGACTGTTACTGGTTGCATTATTCCTGAAACACAAAGGTGACATAAATAAGTTATCTCCTAGAACTCTGCTGGATTTCTTGGCTGATGGCAGTTAATTATTGTGAGTACCACCAGCAGTAGCCTCTGCACATACCAAATGAGGAAGATCAGGCTGCAGGTTTTCTGGAGAGCACAGTCTGTTCAAAGACCTTTGTGTTTATTTTCGAAGCTTGAAAAGCTGGTGCTGTGGGATGAGGTTGTCTGTCTGCTTTCTGTCTGGTGCATCAGTGAGCAAAGTTATACTTAGCACAATTAATTGTAATAGAAGTTTGGGATTTTTAGTAGTTTCCACAGTGTCTAGCTTGCTGCCTCTTGCGTGACTTTCTTTTGTTACTGTCAGCCTAACACTGAGACTATAAAATGCAGCCTTCTAAAAGGAATCTCTCTGCTGTTGTCAGGGGGAGCGTCGAAGAAAGCAGATTGCCTTCAAATTGTTTGTTTGTTTAGAATACTTTCCAAAGGTAAAATGAGAATGTACTTAAGAAGAGGATGTCTGGCACCAGCCTATCTGATTGTCACCCAAGGTTATATCTTGTATGAGTGGAAGCAGGAATGTGGTTTCAAAATTAGCCACAGCAAAAAACATGGCTTGTTGATAAAGTCACGTCATATGTTGTGATGTGTTTGTAGTCTGACACTAGCGTGTAGATAAATGGGAAAAAAATCCCTGTGACACAGCAGCTAGCTCACAGGCTATAAAAATCAGCATAGACTTCAAGCATGTAAAAATACATCTCATAGCCCAAGGACAATAACTAATTATTCCTAGTCTGTGTTTAAAAACAACTCATTATCTCTCTCCCTCATAAAGAAACTGATGTGGTAGTGTCTTTTCTCCTTCCCTATGAAATTGCAATCGGATTAGCTAGTATTTGTTTATTTCCTCCTGCTTATTAGCCTTTTTTTCTTGCATGAGCACATCTGGAGAAGTTTGTGGACAATGAATCAAGCTGAAACTGTGCCATGTTTGTGCACAACTAAATATGGGTTACAAACCTATGAGTGACAAGTGTTATTTATAGGATTAAAAGTAAAGCCTTGCACAGTTGTTTGAGGAACCACAGCAGTAGAGCGAAAGAAAACAGGAGCAGAAAGCTTAGCCTTATTGTCTGTATTGTCTGATAAACAATGAGAACACTAGCACTAATTATTTCACCATGAATGGCTGGGGGAGGGAAGGAATATCTAGCATATGAAAAGTGGAGAAGCATTTTCTAGCATGGCAAGAAATGCAGCTTTTTATGTCATAGTATTTCTTTTCCATGTCTCTTTACTAACATGGACCACTGTGTTGAAGAGTTGTTCCAAATGAAAGGTGACTGAAAAGTGTCTCAAGTAGTGGAAACACTTACTTTAAAGAAAAGGAGTTTAGCAGCCGCTTAAAGATAACTGTTTATTTCTGTGCATCTCTGTTCTGCAGTGGTGTGCCATCCATTTCGTCTCTATCCAAGGAAGTAATTACTGGCACGAGGGGAGCTGGTCCGGTTGCAGAGCTTGTAAAACTTCGTCTGTAAGCACAAGAGAAAAGAACTTAGTAGTAAAGTCCCATCATTACTGGTCTCTGTGGCTTGCCAGAGGTATGACAGTGATGTGAATACAGTAGGACTTCACAATGTCTGGGATGTGATTTCAGTGTGACACTGAGGTCTTGTCTGACTTCACAATGAGATCTAAATCATAGTCTAGCTATTTTCATGTTTCCTGCGTTAGCTGCAGTAGTTAAAAGTGTAGCTTTTTCATTCTGTGTTCTGGAGGTTTGTCAGCTTCTGGTTAAGTGAATTAGCAAGGACATTACCAAACTGTGGAAATACAATTTCCTTACTGAAGGGCAGAGTTTGTAATGCAAGCAGTTTCCTCTAACCTGATGTTTGAATAGTGAACGGGAACAGCAAATTTGCTTGTCCAAGTGATAGGTTTAATTGCTTGTGAAACACAAATCATGTGAATGTTGTTAGATGATGTTTCCAAGAACTAGTTGTGACACACTAATGTTTCTGTAAAATATGTATCAACATGTGTTCTGGATCATGGCTTCCTTTCAGACTCATGGACTGTGTGTAATGGGTAAGGGGGAAAAGATTGTCTTGCTTGGACTAATGCTATGATTTTTTTATTTTTTTTTTCCTCTGTAAAAGGGATAACTGACTTTTGAAATTGTCCACCAGTGTTTCAAGGGCTTTTTCTCTGCTCTTTGAAACAGATTTTGCGGGGAGGAGGCAGGGGAATAACTGAATTTACAGCATTCTCGGTGCTAACTGTGAAAACAGAGCAATTATATTGCCTGGTGTGACTGACTGAACATCTGTGGATTTTTGTAGCGATGAATTATAAAGCTAGCATATCGGCATTGGTGTTAAACGTTGCATGTGATGGGGGCAGAATCGGATTTTGCCTGACTTACAGTCTGCATCTAAACATGCTTTAAACTTCTGTTGCAGCAGTTGTCAAATTAGCATCTAGTGTGCCTGCTCTAAGCTCACTGCAAATGCTCATGTGCTAAAATGATTAATTTCAAAATAGGAGTTGCTGAAATACGTAGAAAATAGCATGGGAAAGAAGCTATTCTTTCTTGAATGTTCATCCTGTGAATGGACGTTGCTGCTCTGGGGCCTTATCTGGACTAGGAAATGTCTTTCTCTTTTAGCAGTGGTGCTAAAAGACAACAGTAATTGTACAGACTCTAGCACAGAGTGGACATGGACTTTTTCATCACCTTGTCGTCTAATCCTGTAAGCAGTCTGGAGACATTCCTCACTGCCTGAATAAGCCTCCTCACCCCCCTTCTCTTGGCAGAAAGAGAAGGCCCTTCAAACACAAGCTTGAAGGGCTCCATGCTTTTTTATGGGTATTGATCTACAGACCTTCTCTGGCTCTGACTCCAGAAAATGCCCTAAACCCTGTCCAACCAGACAGAAACATCTCTTGGCTGCCTCAGAACTGAGTTCCAGGCTTTTAAGTATTGGCCCTCAGAAAATATTAGGCTCATGCTCAGGGCTGAAGCACATAGTGTCATCTGGAGATTTAAAAATAGCTGTGGCTCAAGCCCCGAACAGAAGCATCTCCTAATCATGTGAAATTCAGTCCAAAAGCCCAATTTCTGAGTTACTCATCCCAGCAATCCGTTGTCTACCTCTTATATCAATGACTCCCACTCTGTTCTCAGGGTTTTCTGGTTCTTTACAGCTTGCCTCACTATGGCTTTGTAGGTAGCTTGATAGCTTTTTTCATTTGCTTTTTTTTTTTTTTCATTCTTTTCTTTTCCTCTTCTCTTCTTCCACTGTTTGCAGTTGTACCTAAAAATGCAAAGATTACCCATTTCTGAACCATCTCTCTGAATGAGCACCAACAGGCTTTGGTAATGAATAGCATCTTGTCATTGTCAGCAAATCCTCTTCTTCCAGCCCTGCTCATGCTGCCGGCCAGCTTTTTTTTGAGATGTCCATGCGAGGACCATGAGTGTGCACCACGAGCCTCCCGGAGGGTCAGTCTCCACTCCCCGGGGTCCAGCCTCCCACCTGATCTCCACCCAAGCCGGTGGAGATCCCACCAGGTGGCGGCATCTTCATTGCGGTGGTGGTGCAGGAGTTGCTGAAGGACGCCTGAGGCTGCCGAAACAGGCTGGGGGATAGCGTCCTCTCCACTTCTGAACCCTATCGCTCATCTCCAGAAGATCAATTAAAAAGTAATCTGGAGGCTGTATAATAAGGAATAGGTAGGAAGGGTGTATTTTAATACAAAACCAAAAAAACCCTCGTAACAAATTGAAGTGGTGAGGGAATCTGATAGTTGAGGGATGGCTGTTACAGCTGCAGAGGGTTTTCTTCTGCTTCTTGAGATGCGTCGCTGGGCTAGGTTTTGTATGCTGCTGCATTTATGAGTGTGTACATAGCTGCAGTTTGTTGCAGGAGATCGTTTGCTGTTATGAAGGACTTAACATGAGATAAGCTGAAGGTGCGGATGAGACGCTTGGAAAGCTGGAAGGGAGCTGCATGTCTGTGCAGGCAGTCTTACATTGGAAAGTAGAGAAGGTCTGTGTTCATGAGCGTTTCTTTGCCTTCTGATCAATAGGCTTATTTTTAACTCACTTAGAAAGTTGGTACAAAAGAAGATAAACCTTGTTGGGCCGGGAAATGTCATTTCCTGTGTATTTGGACAATGCCTACTATAGTGATATCTGACCTTATCATAGCCTTCAGGTACTGCTGCAGCATATTGGTTACAAACATTAAATAATGAAGGCATAAAGCTTTTTTTTCATTCTGTTAAGATGGGAAATAACAATGATTTCTAGTTGGTGCCCCACTGTAAAAGATAGATAGAATTTAATCAAAACCAAGGTTTTAAGTGACTGTATTTGCTACAGATTAAAAACTGACAAGTGTGCTGTGGGCAGAGATACCACTTCACCTTGCCAACCAGCAGCGGGGAATAACAAAAGATTCGACTGAAGTGCTCTTACAGGTGATCTGCTCATACCTGCTGTATGACAGCTCCTCTGATAGCTCTTTTTGACTGCAGGGAATTCGTACAAGCGTGTAGGGGGTCAGTTACGGGTCCTCTGTGCTACTGCAGCTACTGAATCTCTGCTGACGTTCTTGTGTATTTGCTGTGGGGATTTGCAGTGCAGCTGAGGGCTGGATATAGCCTGTTTTCTTCTTGGTTGCTTTACTCCCAAACTTCTTCGCAGAATTAGACCTTTGATGTTAAAACTGTTTGCCCTTCCTCTTTTTAAGGAATGTTGATGTTAATTTATCCATAAATGGATTTTTTTTTTTTTTGGAGTTTTTAGCTGGGCTGTTTCAGCTGGCTGTGTTGTTGCAAATGTTGCCTAGGTTACTAATTTATTAAGTCACTTTAGTATTGTTGATGCCTCCAAATATTTGAGTGTGTTGGGGAAAATGAGGATGACATTATTTTAAAACATCAGTTTCCTGACTCCTGTATTTCAGTCACACGATTTATCTGTGGCTGAACATTTTCATGTGGTGCTGTTTCCTATTTTTAAACAATAGGGGAAAAAAAGGGAAGATAAGAGGAGCATAACTGTGACCCACTGACTTATTATGAGATCATGGGTTCCTTTCAACTGATATTTATAGATTTTTTATAAAAAATGGCTGAGGTTTCAGCATTTTCTGGCGTATACGCCTTCTTAGCCCCAAGGTCACGGAGTTCTCTTGTGAATTCTTTCAAAATCTTCTGTAAAGGCACATAGTAATCATTGAAATACAATTTGTTTCTGCAAGGAAGGTAACCAAGTGAAAAGAAAAATTACTGCATTTTGGTTTGTAAACATCTCACAAAGTCTTTTGTGTGTTTTGACACTACCCTATCTCAGAAAGCCTTTATAAAAGTGATCAGGAGGGAATAACATTTGTTAATTCTCTTTAATGGGGTTTCAAAAGGTCACAAAACTGTAGAAAGGCTCTTCTCCAAGAACTGGGATTATTTTTAATTATAAAGCAAGTTGGAGTAGAGTGAGTAATGAGCTCTTGGAGGTGAAGGGGGTCTTTGCACTTAAGTAAATGTAAAACCAAGTCCTGGATTTAGATCCCTTATTATCTAAAGGGATTCTTTTTTTTTTTTTTTTTACAGCTGGGAATACCCCATTAAAAATTAGCTCTTATACTGCAAGCACTGGCAGGCACTTAGTTAAACACATTAATTCTGCAAACTGTGGGAAAACGACACCCATTTCAGCAGATGTGCAATGCGTCTGGTGTAGATTTGCATAAGAATGCATATGCTTCTCTGTTAGTTTCTGGCTTGATTAAAACTTGCAGGCACCTTTTCCCTTCCCGTAGCGCTGTGTCTGCATTCTTGGGCATTAGTGGTTTAATTGAAAATGCCCCATTTTCTTCTGTGTTAAGAGAATTCCTTTTATTTACACAGTACTTGCACTGTAGATGCGCTTGGTGTTTTACAGACAGAGGCTGCTTTGCTTGCCTTTTGGAATTTGTAGCCTGGACTGGAGAAGAAAGGAAATAGCAAAGATGAAAAACGGCAAATGGGTTTGGAAGCGGAGGGAGGATTACACGGTAGAGTATCATGAGATGGGAGGGGATTGTGTGTATTCAGTCCTTGCTTCCAAGGAGGTTTGGGGATGGAAATCAGTACCGTGATGAGAGGAAGAAAAGTATTTAGGAACCGGTGACTATAAACGATCACCCGTCTCTTAGACTTAACCCCTCCCAATGTTAGGCTTTCATGTAACAGTCCAAAGGACTCAGCAGAACCTCTTCATCTTGGTCCTGTTCACAATCTGGATGGCATGGTGGAAACGTAGAAAATTCTTTTGGGTAGACCCTAGGTACTGTAGCATTAATTCTGAGAGAGCTCTCCATGCTCTGGGTAGCAGGGAATTTAAGCAAGGTACTGGAAGGTGGGATAGTGGAAAAGAGGATGAGAACTTGGATTTCAATGTGAAGTTTCTGACAAGGAGAGAGAAACTAATTAGGAAGCAACATTTTGCATATATTTTTATCCATCTATGACAAAGGGTGGATACCTACCACCATGATCCAGGGCTTCAGGAGAAGAGGTTTTGTGTCAGGACTTATTAGGGTTCTTCTGTCATGAAGGAACAAAAGACAATTTAGCCGTATTCTAGACAAAGCTTAATGCTCAAGGAATGCAGGTCTGGAGCTGCACTGCCCCGTCTCCTGCTGGCGATGATTTTTGCGTAGGCCTGGTAGCCAGCAGAGCACTTTTGGGTTGGCCAGCACTGGAGAGAGCATTATCTCATCAGATGAGAAGTGGTTAGCATTGCCTGCATGCAGCACCTCTAGCTTTGTCATTTTATCAGTTGCAAGGTATTTAGTGGTGTGGAAGAGAGAAGGAAAGGAAGGAAATGCTCTTAGTAGGCAGCAGGGGTCTGCAGGGCTGTGAGCTGTCACTGGATGGCAGTGAGCCAGCTTACACCCTTAAGAGCTTCAAGCTGTCTTGCGAGAGGACTGATGTTCCCCAAGTCTAGAACAGCAGTGTTTATGTTTAGGTTGAATAAGTTGGAAAGCCTAGAAATTTATGTCATATCCATTTTGGGGGATACCCTCATAGAAGAACTTAAAGTTGACTGTGTAGTGAGGGTTTGTAGTAAATATGGATGGGATTAGTACTTCTGGAGGGATTTCTTTTCCATGGTTGGTACTTGTATGGCAGATGGAGTTAAAAACCCCTGCTTGCTTTCTTCAGTTTCTCATTACTTGAGTCAGTGGATTGTCTTGAGATAAGGGGAGGTAATTCACACCCTCATTTAGCTGACTCTTTAGTGCACTGATACCCGTCTCAACAAGATAGGGTACAGATGCTGCACTAGTCAGCACAATGTGTGGTACAAGGGATTTCACATTTGAGGAAAATGCGTGGAAAGTAGCAGTGCCTGGAAGGGCCGAATCCAGTCTTTGAATCTCTTTAAGGAATTAAATGATCACTTTGCTTCAGTTTTGTGTACCATTTTGTCATGGCAAATGGTGACCACTTTATTAGCAATTCCCATGCTGCCCGTTAGGGTAAAAGAAGGAGGGATCAGTTTCATTTACTTGGACCATTCATTGCCTTGCTGTGTGAGTGCATCCAAAGCATTAACGGTTTTATTTGAAAGTGCTGCTGTGAGCTGAGAAGGTGAAGAAACGAGGCACAAGTAGGTCAGATAACTTGCCCAAGGACATACAAGAAACTTGGCAACATAAGTCAGATCTCCTGAGACCTCTACAGTGCTTTGCTTGCATACTTTGAGTTGCACTGCTTCGTGTTTGGGATACCTTTAAGCCTGCTACTTTACTTGGATCCTCTTGAATACTCTTTTAGCTGTCAGATCTGTAGGTCAGCAGGGCAAGACACTCTCAAAGTGAAAACCATAATTCAGGTGGTTATGTCTGCTTACTCCCTTTCTGCCTCTCCCCCCCCAAAAAAAAACCCAAAGGTAAGTTTTGTTGACCTTCAAAATGTAACCAACTTGTCTCATTACAGTGATAGCAGGCTGGACTGCTGGTATGAAGGAGTTTGGATAGCTGGCACAGATTAACTTCTCTTAACTTGTGGACAGGGCCAGGCGTTTGACTAAGTCATTATTTCCAAGTAGGTAAGTCTTCACTGTAGACTGGAGGAGGAAAATATATCGCAGATTGAGACTGGAAAACCATAGAGCAATGATTAAACCATCTGAAGCTCTAACATCCTTTCCATAGCATTTGAGACCCCGTGCCACCGGGTAACACTTTTATGTTTTGTTGGCTTTGCCAGGAGAGTTGACTGATCCATAGTAGTTTTCCATATTAGCTAGGTAATTTATCTTTATGTGCATGAGTACAGTGCAGTGCAGGCACTATGAAAGAAGAAGAATCATAGAATTGTTGAGATTGAAAGGGACCTTTAAGATCATCAAGTCCAACCATTAACCTAACCTGACAAAAACCACTTCTAAACCATATCCCCAAGTACCACGTCTACCTTTTTTTTTTTTTTTTTTTTTTTTTTTTTTTTTTTTAAACACCTCCAGGGATGGCGAATCCACCACCTCCCTGGGCAGCCTATTCAAATGTCTGATAACCCTTTCAGTGAAAAATTTTTTCCTAATATCCAATCTAAACCTCACCTGGTGTAACTTGAACCCATTTCCTTTCATCCTACCACTTGTCACTAGGGAGAAGAGGTCAGCTCCCACCTCTCTACACCCTCCTTTCGGGTACTTGTAGAGAGTGATAAGGTCTCCCCTCAGCCTCCTCTTCTCCAGGCTAAACAACCCCAGTTCCCTCAGTCGTTCCTCATAAGACTTGTCCTCCAGACCCCTCACCAGGAGACAAAAAGCTTCCTGAAAATATGTTTATTTATGTTATGAGGTTACACCTCAGGCTGTACAGCCAAGCTGATGCCTTTGCTAGGTTTCCTAGCTTGCTTGAGTATACTGGAACACGTACATCACGCACCAAAAGCACAATGTGCTTACACTGACTAGGAAATCATTAGATTTCCTCATCAAATAATACTGAGCATTTGCTATTTTGAGGTACATTTCTGTAATTATTTTCCATTTTGTTTTGTTCAGGGTGGTGAGCAGCTGATAGGTCTCTTGGAAAACAAGAAATCAAGAAAAATTGAGTGGTATCACCAAAATGGAAATAGAGAACTATGGCAAAAGAATATGGTGTTTTAAACAATAATAATAATTTAAAAAAATCAACATCTTTTTAAACCTGATTTGAGAAGATTTATCTTCTAGATGGCATAGGCTTATGGCGTCTCTTGCTCTCTGGCAGCACTTATGTAGGATGTCAGTGAGGTGTGGCGTGATTGATTGCCCCATTGAATGGATATCATGGGGTTCTTCCTTAACTCCTCCCATTAGCTAAGGCCTTGCTCACTGAAGTTTTCAAACTGCCTAAACTCCTCGGAGGTAATGAGTTTTATATCCCGTATGGTAAGGTAGGAAAAAAGTTTTATGGTCTTTCCATAAATATTTATGTCAGTTTTCTTTCACATGCCCTCGGCTGGTGACTCCTCTGTTTAAAGAAGCCCCCGTGGTTTTTCACGGCAAGATGTGTAAGCAGTGGCAGATCACTGTGAACTGAGGCCATTTCAAACTCAACTGTCCTCACTTTGATTCCAGTGGTTGCTAATTTCTCAATTTATAACTGTTAAATCATTATACCCATTAAATCAAATTAAGGAAGAAAGCCTCTTTTTTTTTTTTTTTT
>VZSZ01007841.1:1411714-1424199 GCA_013398815.1 Ibidorhyncha struthersii
ATTAAGTTGTTGATTTCAGTGGTTTTTACCCGCATTTCCTGTTGGAATAAGATGCCCCCCCCCCACCCCGATTTGGAGAAATACCAGTGGCCAGTGAAGACAGAAGCTTCTTGGCTTCGAAAACTGACTGTCAGGAAGCGACATTTTTTGCTTATTTTAAGCTGTGCAACACATTCATTCCATGTTTTTTCTGTCCTCAGTTTCAACTTGCAGTATCTCGGCTCCCTCCCCATTTACTCCAAATACATCCACATATGAAGAAAATAAAAAGGGTTGTCTTTCCTCTTGCAAACTATAAGCCTTTAGTAACACTGATGCTGGTATTATCACCAGGCTGAAGTTCTCAGGGTGATGCTTAAGTGAGAAATAGGCAGGTTGTAAAGGAATTACTTTGTTATTGTGCTCTAAGCTTTTTCTCAAGTGGGAAGTTAAAAGTTCAGTAAGCATCCAGATCACCGATGTCTGTTTTTAAAGGTACATAATTAGAGAGCAGAGTGACAGTGTGATCGAAACAAGATGCACCGCATCTGCTGCTATGCCTGAAACTGTATAGATTCTGTTCAGTAAACTTAGTTACTTGGGTTAAATTTTACTATAGTTTTACTTGTCCAGTTAAACTTTTTAAGTAAGTTTTGGCAGCTGCCTTACTTAATATAGGTATGATTGCTTTCTTTATGTCTTCATTTTGCCCTGCAGCCTTGTTAATCTGGTCCTTCTTTCAGATAGCATCATTAAAATAGGCAGGCTCATTAGAAAAATGCCAGTTTTATAACGTCTTCTTAATATAGCCTGTGTGCATCTACTTTCTGCAGTAATAGTGTATGGGAGTTTGCCTTTTTTTCCCCTCCCCTCCCTCTCGCCTTTTTTTTTTTTTTTTTTGGTCCTCCAGTGTATTATCAGCTGTGGTAGATGAACCAAGAGCAGGGACCCCTGCAGTTCACTGTTCGGGCTCAGGACTTTAGTAGTGACTTATCTGAAGCCTTGCCTGAGTAATGGCTCTGTCAACATTTGCTGAAGTGGATAAATTTTGCTTCCTTGGTCACAGGGTACCAGGTTCAATTTTCTGTTAACACCTTTGACTCTTTCTTTACTGGATAAAAAAAAAGAAAAGTAAGTCCATCTAGAGTAACCTGTAGCCAAGTTAGAGACAGACATGTTTTAATCCTGTCTTCATTTGAATGCTATTTTGATTATATGAGATGGAAAATTTTTAATTGCTCTGTGTCTGCTTGGTATTGGTGGGTCGCAAACACTCTGTATCATTATTAATATGCAAAAAAACAATATTCTTGAAATTTAACATGGGATACTTTTTCCTCGCTTTCTTGTGATCTGAGAGATTGGGGGATTTTCTCTCCCACTTTCCTCATTCTCCCCAAACTCTCACTGTTTCTCGACACTGAGAGATAAACAAGATACGTCAAAAACTTATTTCAGGTTTGCTTGCAGTGACCTGCTGGGCTATGTGAATGGTGCTTTGTAGAATGATTACCTGGAAATCTGTGTGTCCTCTTTTATGATTGACCCGCTACCTCCAAACTGTTCTGGCTCACTGACCTTGAACAGTGTATTTGTAGAGCATTTGCCTTCTTTATGAAGCAAATGCAAATCTACCAGACCCCACGTTTCCCAGCAAGAGGCTTTCTGTCACTCTAATTCCCTTATCATAAACACAGCAACTTCAGTTGTCCCTGAATCCTGGCCCATCTGTCTCGGATTTACTAGAATAGTATCATGGTTTAAATAACTTTCCCTCCATCTGTGGAAGCAAACATTTATTGTTTTGTCTACAGGAGGAATTGATGAATATTAGTATTTGCCAAGATAAATGGCATTTTATCATGGACCTGCACCAACTCTCCACCTGGCTGCACCTGCTGTTTGAGACAAAGTGCAGGGAGCAAATGAGCAAGTTGACTTACAGGCCCAGAGGAGTGACAGCACTGCCCTGTCTCTCAAAAAGACCTGTTTATAAACATTTTTTTTTCTTAATTTGAGGTGTCTGTTTGAATTTTGAGTTTTAATTTAGTGATCAAATGCTTATCCCAACTCCTTGACCACTTTTCTTGACCATTGTTTTTTTTTATCCCCATGGGGAATAAGAAATGATAATGTCATTCAGCTTGGGGACGTGCATTTGTCTGAACACTGTACCATTCGATTAGGCGTCCTCGATGAACCAAACATGCTGCTTTTTTAACCTAGCTAGCATGTACCCAAGCTTCATTTCAGCTTGGGAAAGATTAAAAATGAGTCCTTGATATTTGTGCTGATTTCACAGGTGGAGAAGCTTTATTTTCCAGTTTTACAAGCTGGTCTTACAAATATTAGGGCAAAAATCATCCTACTATGAAACTAGCATGAATAAGAGTGAAACCTTTTCTTTAGGTTTCCAGTAGCTTTTCTGCTGACAGTTTTTCTTGTTACAGTGATTTTTGCAATACTTATATATGTACTTTATTGCTGGCTTGTAGCAACTGTGAGGAATCTTTTAAATAAGGACAGTTGTTAGTGGTGGGGAGTGAGGAGTTATTAATGCACAGCCACTTGCATGTGCAGGAAAAAAAATAGCTCCCCCCCTCCCCCCACCCAATCATCAGTTATTTCCATGGTCATTTCACACTGCCAGATTCCTCTGCATCCTCCAGGTATGGGCAAGCACTGTCATTCTGAACAGCAAAGTCTGTGTTGGGTCCTGTGATCAGTTTGAGAAGATTGTAGGTCACCGTTGTAAGTCAGAGTTTATGTGCATGCTCTGCTGCATTGGAAAGTTTAAGTAATTAGAGGCTTCGTATGTTTTTCTCTGGCCAGTGAGACAGAGATGTACATAGGCACACGTGTGCATGCTGAGTCAGGGACTGCTCTGTCATCTCTTCTGTCACTTGCAGATCCTGGGAGGAGGTGATTCCCCAAAGATAATGACCTGAGGCACAGCCTGTAGTCCTAGGAGGAAAGGTACTAACCTGACTTTAGTGCTGGGCAAAGGGTGTTGTGAATTTTACTGCATTCATCAGTTTGCCACTCCCAAAGAAATGAGTAGTCTGCCCTTCTTGGATCACCTGTTTACTAGCCAAAGTTTAGGAATAGAAGGAAAAAGTAGTATGTGTACTGTCAAAGTAGCCGCTAAACATTTGATTGCAGGGTTAGAAAGAAAATCGTAAGACAAGAAAATGTAAGTGCAGATTACACGCGAAAATGAGATTCTTCCTCAGCTGCTTCATATGCCACTGACTTCAGGAGCCTGGCAGTGTGGTCTGCTGCTCCTCACGGGGCTTGATGGCTTTGGGATTTCTTCAGGTTTATAATTTACTTGCTCCTATTGCTCAAATAGAAGCTCAATAGACTGCTGAGGGCAGCCTTCTCCTGCAGCCTAAAATAAAATGGCCTAATACCAGTCCTCTGTCCAGGCTGGGCTTTGGCAAGTTGGGTTCAAGTGTGGGAGCAGGATAGTTCTCTCCTTGTGGTCTCAGTTGGGATAAAAAGCAGGGTGAGAAGCTTTCCTTATTTTTTTCCCCCACTTAATTTGCACGTTACTCAGACTTCTGTTGGTTTCTTGCATGTTGCAGTGTTTATGGGGCTTCAGTCTGTCTTCAACTGTTTATCAGTGTTTGGGACTTGTGCTGTATGTTCTTCCTGCCTTCCATCTCGCTGCAAGCATTGCATAAAGGCTAAGCATGACAGACACATGACTGGTTTGCCATTCCCCGTTTTCTTTTTTTCCTCTGAGCTACCTTCCTTCCTTTCCCACCACATCTTTTTAGCATTTTTAGCCACTATAACGTATCTCCTATAATTAGCTCTGAGCATAACTGTTGTTATCTTTACGGAGTTTAATTTTTAAAAGACAGTCTGGAGGAAGTAATGCTCGTTTGGCTGAAATCCTTTTATTGTTCTAGCCAAGTGGCCAGCTTGGTGATCATAACACTCAACGGACTTTTTAGAAGGTATCTGCTTATCTTCTTCAGGTCCTTAGTCTAGGTAAGGGACCTGATGTACCTTGTGGTGTACAACTTAAAAAACACATTAGACACACACAGCCCCCAATGCATACATCTGTTTATTTTGATGTAGTCTGGATTTGCATCAGTGTAATTTCTCTATCATATCTAGGTCATTGGTGAAAATAAGCTTAGGGTATTATACCCAACAACCATCAGAGCTATGTAAATAAAATCTGATTTTTTGACTTATAACTTGTCTTCAGTAGGGAACACGTCAATTGTAGGTTTTTGCAAAGGTTGGGGCTTGACTGTATAGAGGAAAGAATTTTTCTTTGCTTTGAAGCTTGTGCCAATTAAGGCTGAGATGCAGTGGTGAAAACTCTGCTGCGGTGTTTCCCTGGGCTGCCATAGCCTGTGCCCTGTTAACTCAGAGAGTAAGTACACCGATCCCAAGGGACTCTGCTCCATCTCTTTTGCCTGCAGCTGCTTGTCGTTATTCATGAGCTCTGCTACACTCTTTTTCGGTGTTATTTTGTTTTTTAAACAGTGGCTAGTATACAATAACTTTTTATCCCTTTCACCCTTTTCCTTTTAGCACACATACGAGTGAATTCTGCCTCCATGTTTACTAGTGTGAAATAAAAATAAAATTAATAAATTAAACAGGATATGGTTTCATTAACTTTGACTTCACCTTGCACCATCTTGCAAACAAATCAGCGACTATCGTAGTGCCCTTCCCAGAACTGGGTGTGGTGGTTGAAATAAAACATGTCAGGAGTACAAAGAGAACAGAGTCTTATTGTTTCATGGCAGGCAGAAAGATGACTTCTGAAGGCTTAAGGGTGGGGTTTTGTGTTGTGGTTTTTTTTTTTCTTTTAAAACAAGTAGGATATTTTGCTGCTCTAGTCACTTTTTCTCCAGTCTTACTATTTTGTTGATTATCTAAATAAAGTAATTTTACAATGAGCCTCGAGGGCCAATTTCTGTGATTTGAAGCTGGTTCCGAAGTAGCTGCTCCAATTTAACTGAAGAATTTCAGCGAGGGGTCGCTTAGCTTTGAAGTGTTCCTCTGCACCGAGGAGGGATTTTACCGAAGCAGAAACTCCCTGGACAGTTGTCTCGATATTTAGCCTCAGAGAAATGTTCATATCCCTTTCTCTTCCTCGTCCTCATTGTTTTACACTCATGCTTATAACCATCTTGAATTTGATTTTTAGTTTTCAAGCCAGGATTTTTCTTACGCACTTTATGTGTGCAGCATTCAGTCTTGTGCATTAAACTTAGTTTAGATTTAGTGCCTAAATAGCAAACAAGACAAGAAAGCCTCCTGTATATCTGATTTAACTTTCCTTGCTGAATAAAACTGTTTTTATTATAATTTCTTAAGTGGCAGTAGTCCTGAAAGGTTTGTAGACTAGATGCTCATGCATGCCCTTTGTGACTTTTACCCATGTACGGGATATAAAGTGTATCTGGCCTAAGTGTATTACATACATTCGTCTTGGAGGGATGCTGTGTACTGAACAAAATAGCTGGACTTGGCACAAGGATGACTAGCTGAAAACTTGAGGATTTGTGTTATGCAGGAAAAAAGGCCTTATGGACTGTAAGATAGTCCCTTGGCTCTTGGTCTCCCAAAGAACCCCGGATGGTGGTACAGCGTAACTAAAGATGAAAGGAAATTCATGCATCATAAAAGCATAATTTATGATTGTGGCTTCCTTGTGTCAAATAACTGCATGTGGAGACGGTCGTCCTCAGTAACATAAGGAGTGGTCTTTGCGCTTATAATTTTATTTACTCAAAACCCTAGCTGAGACTGAGTGTGTTTGAAAGGATGTGATTTTAGGGTGTTTTTTCCCCCTGAAAATAGAGAGTGGAGCACTAGCTTCTTCCTTTGCAAGCACCTACTTCAATGGTGCATTGGGGTATATGAGCACAGCCCCAAGTCTGGCATTTCAGCAGATCTTTTACTCATGTCAGTTTACATAAAGTAACACTTCACAGTGCGTAGCAGCATTTTTCTTTTTTAAACTTTTGGTTTTATTTGCAATCAGCATTGCTCAGTGTGGGAAAAGAAAAGGTTTCCCTTTAAGACCTGTTGTTACTCCTTTCATACCTGATCTTTTAAATATATCCTTGTGTGGCTTTTCTGTCTTCGCTGTGTTTTCTTTTGGAGCAAATCTGATAAAAATGGTTGATTGAAAAAAAGAAAAAGAAATAAAATTCATAATTCAGGTATCCTGCTTCACTGTGAACCCAGTGATAAAAATTTTAGAGAGTTAACATCTTGTCAGAGCAATTGTTTCAGGTTGTTTACCACGGTGGACTAACGTTTGATCTTTCAATCTCCTTTGGAAATATAAAAATACAAATTTTAAAAGCTTCCTCTCTATTACAGATTGAAAGCTTAGATTGCATAAAATGTAAGTGCGCTACAGCAACATGTGCTAGTCAAATGAGATAAATATTTGATGTCCTTCAGCACTGGTAACAAAAGGACCATAGTCTGTGGAATCCCTAATGCCAGCTGTGTTGAAAGTTGCTGACTGTTGGCCTGTGGCTGTTTGCTGCTCGTATAGTATTACACTTCCATAGATACAGTCTAAGCTGTGTGCAGTTTTCTTTTTTTTTTTTTAAATAAAGAAAAAACAAACATGCACAAATACAAGCAAAGAGGTATGTGCAAGTGCAAAATAAAAAGCAGGCAACAACACATGTTTATTTATGAGAGTTTCTTTGTGAGTAATCTTGGTTTTGACTGTTGTTTGCCACACCTTCATTTCTTTATCCCTTTTTCCTTTTGTTCATCTTCACAAGTGCTGCAGCTTTGCCTCATTCCTTGAAGAGAGGGATAATAAAGTGATAGTATTTCCAAGGAATGCAGTGTCACATCTCTGACTGTGCAGCCTTCCTCATGTTTGCTCTTTGACTTCTTGGTCTCTGCTACATGCAAATAATTGTCCTCCTTCTTACAAGTGCTATTCCTGTGTGTTGAATTGCATGTAATACAGATACAGCAGCTCCTGGTAGGTGCTTTTTTCCTTTCTCCATGTTGTAATGGGGAGAGATAGTAATGGAGAAGCGTTTCCTTTTTTCTAACCACTGTTAGAAAAACAGAGCAATCCGTAACATGTCCAGGATGCAAGTAGGACTGCTGTTTGTGAAAGATCAGTGTGTTGTGCCATACAATGTTTAAACAGGGATGATTGCCATGCACGAATTTGATGATATCTACATACTGTCTACTCATAAAAAGAAGAAATTACATTATTTGGAAAAGTTAAATATTTCCCCACATATTTTCCTTTCTCCAGAATCAATGGTCTTTAAGTGTAGGACCAAGATAAAATTGAATTAAACTGAAGTTGTAGAAAACATGGAAATATTTTATGTGACTAATTTCAGTAAGCTTGACCTGAGAAGGTAAATACCTGTTTTACAATGTCATTTACACAAGAAAACAGTCAGGAACATATGTTTCTTTGAAGGATAACTCTTTAAGCTACAACAGAATTTTATTAGGGGGCTCTTGGGATTAGTTTGCTCTACAAAAAGCATGGCACTCCAGTAGTAATTCTCCCTGTAAGGAGGAGGATTGACTGGCAGGGTTAACTGTTGAAGGTCTGAGTAATTCATTGACCCATCTTCCTTACTGGGGAGGGAAGCTGCCTTCTGAAATCAGAATCGTTTTCACAACAATGAAACGTTAAGAAGTGCAGCACTGTGATTTTTACTTTGCTAATGCAGGAAATCCTTTAGTCGCAAGCTGAGAATTTCTATCACTAATCTGCTTTAGAAAGGCAAATCAGAGTTAACTGATGTACTTCTAAACGTGGCCTGTGTGAAATGAAGTTCTTTATAGTGTAGATTTATTTTTTTTTTTTAAATAGCATGATTTATTATTCCATAAGTAGGTAATTTCTCATTGCTGATAACCACATGGCTACTCTTCCCTTCTGCCATCGCAGTTGCCTTGCAATAGCAATGTTGCCTTTCAAAATACCATTGATTGAGTTGTAGCCCCTTGGGGGGCTGTATTTAGACTCGTTGTTAATAGATCAGTTCGTTCATGTAATCACTGAGCTCTGACGGAGTAGCTTCTGTAGCTCACTGCACATTATCACTTTACATCTGCTTTCTGAATCGCAGGACAACTCTTCATACTTGGCGAGGAGTTTACGGCTCTAGAAAACGAAGAAACCATTTTGTAGCTCCCAAAAGACCTTTTAATAAATTTTAGCAAGTTCCGTTTATCTGTAAGATAGTAGGAAAATATTTTCCTGCCTGATTCTGTGTCATGACTTCATTGGCTTGAAATTACATGTTTTGCTGTAAGCTGAAGTGCCTCTCGTGCTGGGATGTGTGTGTTGCTGTCTTTGGCACTTGGGGTAATGAGTTAACTCCCGCCTGCGTCGGGAACGGGCTTCACTGAAAGTCCTTGGTGAAGGATCATACATGAAGCTGTACCCGGCTTTGCAGCCGTTCTGTTCACTTGACTCCAGGGAAGACTGGTGGTGTTAAAGGCAGGATTTTTTTTCTGAGGCTTTTTCTATCGTTTCAGTTCTTTTTCAGCATTACGGAGCAGTATGAATGAGGCGGTATGGAGCGTATGAATGAGGCAGTGCGGAGACGGAGAGAAAGGCTTTGTGGTTTTTATTAGCAGCAACTGTGCAAGCAAACTTAATTTGATATTCTTAAGTCCGTTGGTGTTTTTCCAACTTTACCCCTCAGCTGTCGTTAACTGCATTGCAGAGGACTGTGTAATCTAGCAATTTCTCATTGTCTCCAGTCCCTGCCATTTATAAGTGGGCATTCAGATTGCATAGCAGATTAAGTGAGCGTTCCCTTTTATTTTTATGGAAGTATTTCCTCAAGTCCTTGGAGAAATATACCTGGCACTTACTAGCCTGAGGGTATGTGCTTATTAGCTGAGGTGAAAAATACCTGTATGATCTTGTCCCATATGGTTTTATAGGAAAGAAACAGTTATATAACTTCATTTATTCCACTTCCTATATTTCATCTCTTCTTCCAACCCCCAAAACAACCAGTCTGACTTTCTTCTTTCTCTTCTTTCTCCTCTCTCGTTTCCTTCTTGTATAGTTCTTGGTATATATTATCCTGTCTCTTTTGTCTGTGTGCTTCCTTACCACTGCCCCACATGGAGCAGTGTGCCATCTTGCTGGTTTTTATATCAAAATTCATATCCTTTTGATAGTGATGTTCTTTAGGATGTCTTTTACCTGCGCTTTTTTTCAGTGCATGGGAGAATTAAAAAGGTTTTCAGCAGTTGCCACTAAGAGACCAAGCCTTCTTTTCTGTCTGTGCCAAGGGGACAATATCTACTGTCCCCTTGTTCAACTTCCAAATTTGTACTTTATTTGGGAGAATAAATGCATGAGAGGATTTGTGGGTTTCACTCACCCTGGCCCTGTTCCCTTAAAACATTCATTTTACAGAAAACCATTTTACACAAATTCTTGCTGGTTATTGACATGTCAGTGGTGAAATAGCACTTGAAACCATGATTTGGTGGTCCAGAGTACCTTTTGCCTTTCATGAAAATGGTATCCCAGAGCTGTTTTACACTTGTGGGGAAGGCTTCTCTCTCGGTAAGTAAATTTTTGGCTGCGTATTGCTTCCACTGGTTGCGGTCCAACAGCCTGTCAAATGTCTGACTTACTCCCTCTTAGAAAAAGTTGGGCAACTTCAGAGTAACACTCAGCTACACCCTGAAGTTTTTCAGCCGACTGACTCACAGCTGCACTCACAAGAAAACGATGAGTGGTTGAGTCAACTCTGCTTCAATAAATAAGGTAACTGTTGCTCAAGCATAAAGATATTCCTAATGCCTTGAGTAAAATGAGCATCTTTTTCATAAATACTACCCCTGCTTCATGCTCTCACCCTCTCCAGACAAAACTTTTCAAGAGGAGGAAAGAGAGGAAGTTTGGTGGTTTTTCTTCTTGCTAGGTAGCCACTAATTGCAGTTCAAGTGAAAAAGCCCAGGACTACAACCACGTAGGAGGGGAAAATGCACTAATTTTCATTGGTAACGCAGCTGAAATCTGGTGTGAACATGTGACTTGCTTTTTTGGGCTACAATATCTTGCAGCTTTTTTTTCTCTCACCTACTCTAAAATACAAGTGCCTGCCCCATGGCAGAGGTGTGCATATACTCATGTAAAGATCTCTTTGGGAAAGCAGGTCAAGAAGAGTTGTGCAAAACAATTGAAAAATTGAAAACAGTTTTTGTTCCACTAAGGGAAAAACAATTGCTTCATTAAACTATGTATTTGGACTTTCACACAGACAATGTTTAAATCCATGATTTTTCAGAAATGGCAGTTCTGATTCCCATGATAATATGGGACTGAAATGCTCATTTGAGGTTTTGTGAGGAAAAATACATTCCTTTGCACATGGATTGCCATGGGCTTTTAGGGTTACTTCGGAGAGCAAATTACAAGATTCTTATGCGGTTCTGAACTCTTCTGTTTTCCTTACGAATATGTTCAAGTTTAGGGATTAAGAGTGGGTTTCTGGCAGCTGTCTGCCAACTGCAAAAATGTACGATCTCATATGTAGTCACAGTGATTAAAAATGTCTGGTCTACGGTGCAGGAAGAGGGAGATCCTGGGAGGAGAAGGGCAGAGACCAGCCAGTTTCTTCTGCTGTCCTGGAGCAGCCAGGCCTCCCTTATGCTGCCAGATTCCAGCTGGGAGGATAGCTCCAGGCGGAGTGTGGTTCCACACCATCCTCTCCGGCAAGCCCACGGCCCCTTTTGTGGACCACATCTGGAGCATGGTTCTGGTTATTATGTGCTGGTGAGGTTTCATAATACACCTAAACCAGTATCGCAGCTGGCCGCCACCAAAATTTTTTCCCCTCTTCTACTGGCTCCAGAGCTCAGTAAGCCCTTTTATTGAAGGTTTGGGGGTGGAGGGTAGAGGGATGCTCCAGTACTGAGGAGCAACTTGAGTCATCTGGTGGGGTGCGTGGAATGTAGGACTGTTTTTCCTTTTGGGGGAATGAAGCTGTTCAGTGGTCACAAGCTGTCTCAAGGATGCAGTTTCCTGGAAAGGTGATATGCATGGGAGCTGGAGAGGCACAGGGCTTGTACCTCTTGCATTTTTAGAACTTAAGACTTAGGGGAATATTTTAGTATCTTAAGAGCCACAACAATTATTTTGAATGGGTGAGAGTGAGACAGATTGTCATGTGTTGAGAAAGGTTTTTAAAAAATGGTTGGTTTGGTTGGCTGACCTTCTTGGTAAAGAAAACCTTAATGTTAAAGATTAATGTCTGCATCTTCCTCTTAAGATATTGACACCTGCAGTAAACCTATTCCAGACTCCAAGAGTTGTCAATAAAGCTACAAATGACTAAGTTTGATGTCACTGGGAGGTGACTGAGAATGAGGGAGATGGATACCTTCGAGTCTCTTCTACCTTGCAGGGTAGACAAAGCTCCAATTACTGTCAGTTACTTTCAAAACCCCATGTGTTGTTATTTATAAAGATAAGGTAGTTTACTAACACAGTAATAGCACTATTTTGTTATTTTAACTTGGTGATATCCTACAATAAAACAGGTAATTTATTAGCATACTAGAGAGTTACATACTCTTTATGCGGAGCAGCAATAAGTATGGTATGTAAGGAGGCACTTGTTCTTTTGTCTTTTTAGCATCCTTTGGCAGGAGATCCTCCTCTGAAATGAGGGGCGCAGGGTAAGACAAGGTCTGATGTGTGTTTCTTTGCACTGGTGCTGACAACAAAATCATTAATCTCACCTCCCAGCAGAGCCAGTGGCAAGAACTGGGAACAGGCCTGTGGTAACAGCAATCAGAAGTGTGATGGATGTTCTGCAGGTGCAGATGGCGTTTCCTCACTGTGCTGAACATAGGGTTATAGAAATACACTGTCTCCTATATGCACCCCAAAATTGTCTTTCTAGAGAGATACCAGGTCCATTTCCAGCTTAGGTACATCCGTTTATACTATGTTAAGGACTGCAAAATCATGTGAGGACCGGGAGAGTATGTAAAGACAAAAATCTAAGTCGCATTTCTTCTGGTTTCTCCCCGTTTAGTCTGTTGTAGATATCTGATCTTTTTTTAGCTTCCCATCCTCAGTGACTTCCCCCTTCCCTACTTTCCTCCCTTGCTTCTTTTAAATGTGTGGTTTGATTACAAAGCTGTAATCTCTTAATTGTTCATTTCATTTAAAAGTACTTTAACTGGCAAAATGAACCACTGGCTGTTTCTCGTTTGGTTTCCAATAAATTTCCTGTTTGTCTGGATTCTGGGTTATTCACTCAACAGTTAATGGAGGCAATTATGCTGCTGAAAACTCCTTGACGCTGAGATCTGCCAGGCTGGCACACATGGCTGTGTGTCAGCCACAAAGGCTTTCCCCCTTTACTGGCAATGGCATAATTTGTGCAGTTCTTTTTCATCTTTCATTTCAGATTTCCCGTCTTCTGAATTTAGCTTCTTGTCTTTGTCTTTTTTTTTTTTTTTTTTTTTTTTTTTTT
>VZSZ01007841.1:1424221-1472349 GCA_013398815.1 Ibidorhyncha struthersii
TATTGTCTGGCTCAAATTGCAGCTCAAAAGCAATCTTTAGCACGTCTTTCCTTGGATGTTTATGCAGAAAATTGTCTGTCTCCCAGGGGAGGGAGGGCAGTGGGAATGGAGAAAACAATCTGCAAATTCTTCCTGATCAAAATCTTTCGTTGACAGAATTTAAAACCTCACTCTTCTTTATAGACCTTTTATTTAGTGCACCTTAAAATACTGGATAAACTCCAGCAAAGCTATTTTGTTCATCAAGGATGTTGTGCTGGAGTTGAGAAACACTTGTCACAGTGAAGCTTATATTTTGGGGGGAATTTTTTGCCTTACCCTTGCAGGTTTTGTGTGTAGGCAGAAGAGCCAATTGCACCCAGTAGTAGACTGACTTGTTTTGTGACCACCAGCAGCTGCTGAAATTGCCCTCCAGATCCCAACAACTGCTTCTCTAAGGACAGACATGAGATCGCCTCTTCTAGGCTCACTGTACTTGACCTCCACACCCCTCTATCAGAGGGCCTGTCCTTGTCTTCCTGTCCTCTTTTTTTTTTTATTTTTATTTTTTTTTCTTCTCCTGTCTTCTACTGTAAAGTGTGCAAGCATGGGTGAGAGAAGCTGCATAGAGAAAGGGACTTCTTCCAAAGGAGGGAGGCTGCTGGGGAGAAAGGGAGACCTGTTTGGCAGAAGAACCCTGGGGTTTGAAAAAATGGAGACAAGATGGCTCTTGGAAACCTCAGTGAGGACTGTATCGCACACATTCAGACCACCACAGCCATGGGGAACTTGGTTGTTGAGGAGAGAATGAACCCTAGCCCCGTACTGAGAACTTGCCGAGCTCATGGTGGAACGTTTGATTTTGTAGACAGCAAAATATAGATAAAATAATGGGCTCTGTTTTAGAGAATTCATGCTGCATACAGAAAAGGGTGACTCCATGTTTGCAACTTTTTACAGTGTTTTTTTTTGTCCTATCAAGAGTTATTAGAGACATTTTGTTTTGACATCTTGGATTCAGGAAGACAATATGTCATTTTATCAGCATGTTTCTGGAAGTGTATATGGTTCTCCCCACGCGCACACACCCTCTTGCTATAGATGTTTTGTGAAGCTTTATTGTTGTCACTTAATAATGCCTGGAGTTACTGATAATTTTGCTATGTTTCAAATTTTGCTGAAGCAAACCAGAGACACGGAGTTGCTATTGGCATTTAGACATAGAAAATAAATATACTTCTGCTCCTAAAAAAGGGCCGTCTCTGGAGAAAAAATTATAATGATCTCCCACATAGTCTCGGTACTCTTTGGCTGTCTTGATTCCTCATTAATGTGCAGAGAGATGTGGTACTGAAGAAGCCTAAAAAGTTGACTTTTTAAATTAGATTACTTTTTCCAGATTGTACACAATTTGCAGGGGTGGTATGTGGGGAATTGGTGAATACCTGTAGAGATAAATTTTAAAAAAAATGAACATGTGAATGTGATTTTTTTTTTTTTTTTAAATCCAGCAGGTCTCTCATCTGTTGTGTGTTTTTTTTTTTTTTAAGAAAGTGAATGCAGACTGTGTAAATACTTTGAGAATGATCAAAACTATTAATGCATCATTGATTTCCTCCATTGACTTGACTGTTAGATACTTAATCCCTTCTTTTTAAAAAGTGTGTATTTTTCTGTTTCAAAAGCAGCCTCCCACTGTCCTTTGCATAGCGGGAAGCATCTCCCGCTGGCTTTCTGTCACTTTGCCAGCCCTGAGACTTTGCTTTCAAGGGTGGTTGAATGCTTTGGACTTTTCCTGTCCTGCTGGTGGAGTTGGGGAGCAGACTCCTCCATTGCATGCTCAGCTTTGTCCTGGCCACGGCCATCTGAGCCAAGTTAATCTGTCCTGCCTGAACAGTGCATGCTATGATCCCATGGCTTCGTTGCCAAATCATGGCAGGAGCCCCCCTGAAAGCAATCACATCCGTCTCCTGGATACTCCCTGTCCTGTGTGCTTTTTTTCTGTACCTCCTCTATCTTTACTTGTGCCAGTTGTAATAACGTTTTTTAGATGGTTACTGGTGATGAGTTTTTTTTCATAGTAACAGCTGTTACAAAGAATTGCCTGAACTGTATCTGTTTCACAGTTCTGTAATAATTCTGTTTTAAGAGTGCATTTCACTAAAAAAAGAAAAAAGTAAAAATGAGGAATGATCTTAGGGTCTGCACAGGGACTGGGTTTTTGAACTTCTCAAATTAAATTGTCAAGTTGAATGCCTGAGAAACAAAGTGATTTGACTCATTGCTTATATTTAGTATCATTACCTACTGCATTAGGTTCTGTTTTCTTCTGAGCATTAATGTTTTTGGTCAGGAAGGTTAACGGGGAAAACGCCCAGCAGAAGGCATTTGTGTGCTTATCAGAGGGTAAATGCATGGAAAACATCAGGTCACTGTGCTGGGTGTCAACTTTTTTCTCTTTTTTAGAGTCTGTAGAAGGAGCAGTGTTCAAGGGTGGGGAGAGGATGTCCTTCCTTTTTGGTAAAGCTTGTAAAATTGAAGGTGCTAGTGGATACTTAGTACAAATGTGACCTGAAATCACAACAACCTTTTTGTGTCTTGATGCAGAATTACGTATCGTAAATGTATGAGATCCCAAACTTAAAATGTATCCTAGGTTCCTAGCTACCCAAAGTTATAATTTCTCTGAGTTTGAGTATATTTGTAATTGAAGCAAAAATTTTGAGTACTGGTTTTATATGTAATATTAAAAATATGATTGATCTTATATTTTTGTTAGGAACAAGCTTTCATTACATCTTTCTGTAACCCACATGGCAAACAGGGGAGATGCCCAGTTTTAAGGTGCTGCTTTTGAAGCTTTAGACTAAAGCATTAAACCTTTGAATGTCATTTGAAAGTCCTAGTTGTCAAGAGAGCTATAAACCTGGGCAGGCTCAGCTTGGGAAGCTGCATGACTCCTTGTGTTTCTGGAACCAGGTAAGGAGCTGTAATCGGCTTTCACCATAGAAGTATAAAATACGCAATTAAATTTGGTGTGTAACAGGTGAAAGCCCCTAACACTGGGGAAGTGGGGTTGAAAATCTAAGGGAGTGGAAGAGTTTCACAGAATCACAGGATGGTCAGGGTTGGAAGGGACCTCTGGAGATCATCTAGTCCAACCCCCTTGCCAGAGCAGGGTCACCTACAGCAGGTTGCACAGGACGGTGTCCAGGCGGGTTTTGAATGTCTCCAGTGTGGGAGACTCCACGAATGGTTTTGCTGGTCTGAAGCCTGCGTGCTGCTCTTCATTCTCCTCATTCCTGTCTCTGCGTGTTACGGTGTTGTTTATCCCAGAAAACCTCTTCAAGGGGTGAACTGACCAGACTCCTCTTTTTATGTGACCTTAAATAGATGCCACATTCAAGACCATTTTTCTCCTCCTTAGGGGTGTGAGAAGCAGCAGAGCTGCTACCATCTTTTTGCCTTTCTGAAGACATGGAGGGCTGTGACTCTTCAGAGTGCAGTTCGTGGAAGCAGCAATGTCTTCTTTCCCTTGCTCCCAAGCAGTCTCATCCTGGGGCTTGTTATTTTTATTACGTGGAACCCCCTCCATAACCAGGCTGAGCAGCCTCTGCTGCCTGAGGTAATCACTCTTTAAACTGATACAAATTTGAGGCATCGTGCAGAGTCTTGCCGTGTCTCCCGAGATTCCCCGTGACAATAGCATCATCCTGCTGAGGAACCCCTGTTAATATTCATGCAGTAATTGTTTCAGTACTTGGCAGGGACGGAGGCGTTAATGTGAAGCCTTCTTTGGCTGACACGTATTAAAGAAATGATTTGTGTTTTGTACTGTTGCAGTGATTTCATTACACTTGAACAATGAAATTCGGGATGTCTTTTGGTAGATGTGCACATAAACACTTGTATTAAGGCAGTTAGCTCACACATTGGACTACATGAACCTTACTGTATCTTGTGTACAGATCAGTTTCCCAAAAGGGAATTGCATGGTGCTGGTCACAAGGTGAGCTTCCTGACTTCTCAAGGGCTACCCAAGAGATTGGGGATGGTCCTGCACTGTCCCTGGATGTGCTTATGTGTATGGACATACGTATCCAGGCACAGTCTTGTGGTGTGGTATATGTCTCTGTGGCTGTGCAGTCTTAAATCCAGTTGATGTGGACTCACATTTTGTTGTTGGAGACAGTTAATGTGTTTTTGGGGGGTTTGTTTTGGTTTTTTATCACCATGTTAGAGTTTGATCACAGGCCCTACTTCATAGATTAGCAGAGTGGAGTTTGCCAGAATAACAACTTGCCTGACCAGTTCCCTGCCTAGTATCTCAGGAGCTGTCAGGAGGGAAGGCTGAGAGGTGAGACAATGTATGGATGAAGACTTCTGGCAGGGCACAGGACAGCTGCGGCACACAGGATGGCTGCTGCTGGTCAAGCAAAGGGGCACAAGCATGGAGGGGTGCTTTCTCAGTCAACTCTTACATGCTAGCATGTTGTTTCTGGTTAAATGGAAACGAAACTGTGTTCAGTTCTTCCGTAATGAAGTGTCGCTTTTTAAGCTTGGACAGTAGAACAAGAAGCGGTAGCCCTTTGGCAGAAGACTGATGGGCTTGTACACTGCTTGCCCTGTGCTGCCCTGCTTCTCTGTAATTGGACTTCTCACTCTTATGTGGAGGGTTGTTGTGAAACTTGTCCCATGTACCCTGGAAGGATTCATGTGAAGTCTCTGATTTTAAGAGCAGCTCTATCTCTTCTTTGACCCCGACCCCTTGATCTTGCAGTTACATGCTTTAAGGGATAGCAGCATTTTAATTTTACTTTACTTTTATGAGAACTTGGTTTATCTTGAAAGATGGGGTGGAAAGAGGAGGGGAAGAGGTGAACTGTGGAATCTGCTGTTGCCATGTTAAGAGAGTCAGAAAAAATGGGGGATCTTTTAGTAGCCAACTTTGCAAAGTGGTAATAAAAAGGACCTTTGAATAGTCGCAGATCTTTCACTGTTTCAGCTTAGATGTAATAAAGCTCTTTTATGAGATAAGTGGTCTTTGATAGATAAAATAACATGCATCTGTCTGAAAAGGCGTAAGATGGCAGCTTTTTCCAACAGGCACTTACCATCTTGGGGCTAAGTATCGCCAAGCTGCCAGCTTCTCTTCACTCAGCCTTTTGTGCTGGCCACTGTGTGACTCAGTTTGAGAAACCACATGGTGGTCAGGCACTATTTCATTTGTGTTATCAGTAAAGATACTGGCTGCGGAAGATCCCAGACCAAGAACCAACATAACTTCGGTATACTTTGAGATACAAGGAAAAATTTCTAGTGCTGCAAAGACACACGTATCTCAGCCTTTCCTGATGTAGGTGGTCGGGGAGAAGTCCACCAGATTTGCATTTTTCCAGCAGCTGGGATGGAAAGAGACTCTCTCTCATGGACTCTGCTTGCCCTTGTTCATCATGCCTGCCAAGTGCATGGGCCTGCTGGAGATCCAGTGGAGTTGTCAAAGCCATCGCTGTCTTCCTTTGGAGCGTTTTGGGTCAGGAGAGCTTGACCTCCTCTCTTACCTGTCAAGAGAGTGTTTGTTGCCAGCAGTGAGGCAAATGCTAGAGCCCTCTGGGTCTGTGCAAAAGGGTTTGGTGGCATGTCTGATGCCTGCTGGTAGTGTGTTCTCTAGTTTCCTCAGAGGTGGAGCTGCTGTGAGTTAAATCCTTCAAAATGGTGGACCTGTTGAAGACTAAAGGAGCCTGAAGCTGTGTGAGGGGAGGCAGAGATCTCTCAAAACACAAATGGGCTGTTTATGAAACACTGTTGGAGAGGATGCACTTGACTCCTGCCTAATGCCTCCACATACACACACACTCCTGCCAGGCTGACCTTGTTCCTGAGAGCTGGTGGCTGGCTTGCAGGGCAGGCCTGGTAGCCCAGCAGCATAGTCTGACCCAGACATGAGCTAAGCGTCCTTCCCCTGCTTGTTCATGGCACCGACACTGCAAGGTGCAGCAGTTGTATCTGGTGGTGCCTCTTCTGGGGCTTGTTTCTGCATCTGCCTCCCCCTTCTCTGCCTTCTGTCCTTGGAGTGACATGGACACTTCTCAGGTCTTTCGTCCAGGCGCTTGGAAAGCTTGTGGGACGCTTCGTACTGGAAATCCAGGAGACCTCTCCAGAGGAGGAAGAGGCATCTCCTGTTTGTCTTGAGTTATTCTGTCACAACAATGGCTTCAGAATTTGCCTAATTTAAAAGCTAGTTTTAATCTGATGGGAAGATGTTTGTGTATTTAAAATAGTTATTCCTTGCTGGAGCCACTCCCTTCTTTTGTCCTTCTCTGCTGGACTTTTCGGCTTGGCTTAGCTACTATGCAGTGCTTGTTTACAGCAGAGATACTGGAGCATGAAGAAGGAAGTCGGTACGTTTAATACTGATTCGGTTCCAAGCTTCCTGTGCGTGTGCGTACATACGTGTATGTGTGTGTGTTTTCAGCCTTGTTCATCCAGACGCTGTGCAGCCTCGGCAGAAAAAGCCAAGGGGACGGCAGGGACGCAGGGACTAGATGCAGGCGTTTCGGGTTTTTTTTTAACTCTTCCACCCAGTTTGGTCCTGAGCAGGTTTAGACAACGTGGGTAAAAATTCCGGTATGGCAAGCCTGATGAGGAAGGTGCTAGTGCAGACAAAGCCATTCAGTGGTGAGTATGAGAAATATCTTGCCTGATGCGAAAGATAACTGATCAGAAAGTGTTGGTTTAGGCACCTAGAAGGAGAAACACGGTAGTGGGCAGAGAACTGTTGGGTAGTGGTGGTGTTTTCATCTTCCATTTCCAGTGTGAGATGGCAAATGCCAAAACCTCTGTCCGTGGAGAAGATGGTTATCTGGAGAAATGTGCTAGTTATGGGGCATTGTCACTTTTAAAGTCTGTTCCTTAGGCTGCCCTGAGATTTCTGCCTTAGCTTGGCTAAATAACAGCAACAGTCCATTGTAAGCAGGATGGCTTTTAATTTGGGATGTTTTGGGGGGAGTGGGGAGCTTGCAGGAGACAGGCATCTCAGGAGCATATAAACTGTTGTGTCAGTTGTGACTATACCAAAAGATAGGATTGAGGAGAAAACAATGCTAATAAGCTGTAGGATAAACAATTTTAGTGCTTTATTTTTATTCTTTTGATTTGGTGGTGAGTACCTAAGTGGATTTCAGTAAGGTGCTCTCATGTTGCAGTGGTTACAGAAATAGTCATCAGCAGTGCTGTATATTTTGCTTTTTAAAATACTCCAGTAGCAGCCTGTGCCTGTTTTTTTTATTTAAATTTATGGTGTTTATTCAGCTCTTAATTGTGCAAATTAGAATAATTATAGAGTGTGATTATATGCGTAACCGGTGAGTGTTTTTAAGAGGCCGGCTCAAATTTCAGGAATTTATTTTATTAGCTTTGTGTCTTTCTGGTGCAAGCGTCCTTTCTTCATGCTGCTGTTCTGCAAAGCAAACATCATAAACTGCCACAGCAGGAAACAATTTTTTGCAGCGGCATATCTGAGTGAATCAATCTTTAATAGGGCAGAAGGCTCTTCAATAACTCGGGCTAATTAGGACCATTTTGTCGAGTTACCGGAGACTGAAACAACCTTCCCTAAGCAAAGCGGCTTCTCTCTGCTCCAGGGTTTGATAAGGGCAGGAGGGCATAATTTGAGCCATGTGTGGTAAGATTTGTGCAAGTGCCAATTTTGTCAATGTATAAACTTTAATGAAAGGTTGTTTTTGGAAAAAAGGACTTTTATGTGAGTTACTGGCTATTGCTAATCTCTCCCAAGGCTGCAGCTGAGCCTGTATTTGTGGAGGGGACAGTTCAGACACAGATTAAGCAGTGTTTCTTATGTAGGTTATGGACTGGATGTGCAAAGTATTGCTTTGGCCTTTGCTGGGAAAAATACCTTGTTGGCAGATGCTATTCCCTTCTAGCCCAAACTTACTAGTCTCTTGTTGCTCACTCAGGACTTCTTAGAAACCATGAATTTCTACCTCTAGGAAAAACGGAGATATCACTTGAAACTGAGTAATCTCCTTGATTATGTTGTGACAGACCTGGTGTGACAAATACAGGAAACTGAAGAGGAGATCTCCCTGATCTTTCTGTAAATAACTTGGGACTTTGGGTAAATTAACCAGTCTTTACAAAAAGAAACCGAATGACAATAAATAAATAAATAATTTGCCTTGCTTGAGAGATAAGGAGATTGGAATGATTCTAGTTGAAATTTCACTTGAAAAGAAGGCAGTTGTAGAATTAACATTGAGGGGGGTTTTGTAGAGAAGTCTAGCAGATATTAAATGACTACAGCATACCTTTACCTTGCATATATTTCTTCAGAGAAGTTTTAGCTCATCAATGTTTGAAAGCACAATTCTTTGATGAGGGAAACATAGCCAATAGGGAAACATATAATAAGCGTTGGCTTGATAACTTTCAGCATGATTCCAAAATCTCTGGAGAGTGTTTTTTTTAGACTTAAACCTCATTATTTACGTTATGGAGATGTGTGTTAAATGCACATCATAAACATAAAGGATGTTAGGAAGTTCAGGATGCTAAGAGAGTGGTATGAAGTACCACTGGTGGGAGGATGATCCCAGAGGAGGCATACCCATTGAAAAACTATTTGGATGGATGTGTAAATACCAGCACTGATTCTGCCTCAGGGAAAGTGTGTGCTTGAAGCCAGTTTGGTTTCTTCGTTTGGGGAGGCTGGTGAGTTCTGTAATCCTAGCCTCCTGCCCCAATCTTCACACTAGTGCCTGGATAAAAGGAATGCTGCAGTGAGTGGTCAGATGGAAAAAGAAATGGCACAGTAAGGAAACATTATAAGGAAGTATAAAGAACATTTACAGTACTTACTTTCCTGTGTTAAAGTATGGGGAGCAGCAAGAATATAGAGCTATACCTTATTCTGTCTTATCGTGTATAATTCTGGCAGAAGAAAATTCTGCAGCAAAATAGGCTGATGAGTATTTTGGCTTTACTCTGAGGGTCTGTCTGATTACCACTCTTCACTTAACTCTTTTCATGCCATTAAAAAAAAAAATAATCTTTTCTTTCATTCTCAGTTCCTAGTGAGAGATTTACCTATAGGCTATCTGCAAGTGATCTTGGGTTTGTGTGTTCAAAATTTATGCATTTGCTTAGCCACCAACAACTGGAAGCAGCTTTCAGAGATTTCAAGATTAATGAACTAAATGAAAAAATATCTGTCTTTATAAGGGACCTCTCAGTGGTGACTTCTGTATAAAAATAGACATGGGCAGAGGCTATTTCAGCAGCAGTTATATTCCACTTACTTAGAAACAGTTGCGTTTTTTTAACGACCGCTCTGTATAAATATGTTTAAGGTTGGTTATGGTAGGGAACTTGTCAATGCTTCATGAAGTGGTGGTGAAACTGAACATCCTAAGGTTTTGATTTTTGTTTAATACAAAAAGGTTATAAAAAGTCAAGGTTAACGTAGGCAAATGGCATTTTGCCAGCTTAACAAATGCTGTTGTATTTATCTCTCCCCTCCTGAGATCGCTGTTACTTTTAAAATACTGTTTAATTTGCCCGTCTGCTGGTCTACAACTGCAGGGGAAAATGTAAACTGTCTTTTGGATTTGAGATGATAAACTGAAATTAGTTTAAGCCATGCCCTAGCTGAAGAGGCACTTAAGTCAACTGAAATGAGCTGTTCTTGAATATCACTGTTTGACTTGTAAAAAAAAAATTAAAAAACCAAACTGTATGGAAAACTTAAATGTTAAAGAACAACAAAGTAGCAAAAACTTATAAAGAAGGACTTAGCTAAGCAATATCCTTTATTTTCTAACTATATGTTGCATTTTCTTTTAGTTAGTGCTTGAAATGACACCCATTATTTCAGCTGCATCGCCACAAATGATGCTGCCGAGTCATGTGAAGGTTGTGTAAGGTGATGTCGGATGCAAGAAGCTGTTAAATGAAAGTTAAAGTTGTCACATAAAAGTTCTTAAATAGCAGAAAAGTAACAGCCTTGACGGTTGCATCATCTTAACGTTACTTTCTTTTGGCAGGTAAATAATGGTAGTCTAACAGGAATCTCCGGTACCTTGGAGGATTATTATTTTTTAAGCATGAGGAATATCTTATATCAGACCGCTGAGGATGATGCATTGGGGACCTTTACAGTAAATGGCCATACATGAAATAGTACCGATTTTAAAGGCAGTGCCCACTAAGCTGTCATATCAGAACGCTGTTGCTGAGGAATCTTTGGTATTAATTTAATCACCTAAGTGCAGTGACATTTATGCTGCCAGTCCAAATGAGCGTGCTATAGAACTTACTTATTAACAAAAGCATCTCGCTTAATGAAAATCTTGCAGTACGGGTGTCAGAAATAGTCTAAGTGTGGTTTGGATTTAGTAATGTTGTATTCTTCTGTCACAGAGCCATCAGAATGCTGTCTTCAGAAGGTGTTTTAATGTTCTTAAAAGAAAAAAAAATCACAAAAAAAAAAAAAAAAAACAGAAGGAAACAGAAATAAATCTGTTCAAAAATAATGTGACATTACCTTGTATATTCATTGTTCTTATAAACCTTCTACCTAAGCAAAGAATGTTGTGTGTTTATTTCCTCTGCAGACAGATAATTGCGGTAGGGAGAGGAAATTGAGCAGTGTAAAAAATGAAGTGAGGTACAAAATCTTAAATAGTGTGTATAAGTTCCTATTTCTGTTTATTGGGAACTTCATATATCTTTTCTTTTTAATTTCTTGAAATAATGAAAACATTTTAGCCTCTAAAAAGCAAAGTTTTCATTAGTAATAAATAATTTAATAGTGTCTCTGAGAAGACCTTATATTAAAAGTAAACTTTTTCCTGTTCTTTATATATATCTGTATCTCCTCCTCACTACAAATAAGCAAGGGACTGCAGCAAGGCTACTTGTATTGTTCCATAGTCACTTTTCTTCGTGGAAGTAAATTTGCAGTCCCTCTCTGATGTGACAAAATAGGGTATTTCTTTATTCCTGGAGTGCAAGTCATATTCTCTGACAGTTCTGCAGACCAGGCATTCCTTTCTAGATCTGCAATAGATTCAGGCTTAGATTCTCCACAAGATAATTAGAAGTTCTACATTGTAGTCATTCCAGCTTCAAAAACTGGACTAATGATACTCTTTACTGTTCTCTCTGTGTTTGTACTTTGAGAGTTCAACAGAGCGTTCTGTGAAGGGTGTTTTGGGGATCTGTGTATTCCACTCCATCACATGCTATAGATATGCCGACTGTTTTGGGACTGGCTTTTTTCATGATTGATAGAATTTTTCCAAAGAATTAATTCCAAACTGAATTAAGCCATACCAGAGGAGAGCCATGATAATTCTGAATGGGGAAGGTTTTCTAGGTATTTTGTTATCCATGGTAAATTATCATAATTGCTGAACATACTCAGTTTTTTGAATATCCCCATATTTATCCACCTAATTTCACAGAGTGTACTTGTAATATCAGCTGTGACATGGAGCTATTTTGCCTTCTGCTAACCAGCTTTCCACTACTACCACTATGTAAATAAACACCAATTATTGCTGATGGTGTAAACACTTAAATCATTCACATTCACCTGTCAGCATTTTCTGCTATTATCATGATTAAATTTGCAATCCTGAGGGTTGCTATCAGATAACAGCAAGGGAGAGAATTAGTTTTGAGAATGAGATTTCCAGTCTTAGTAGGGCCTGAGAGGAGATAACAAATTAGATGATAGTTTAGGTAGAAAGAAGAGTGAATTTAAACTTTGAGTTCAGTTAATACTGAAAGTTGCTTTGGGGCTGAAAGTTGTAATTAGGCTAGTTAGAAAAAGTACAAACATTGATTTCCTGCTTGTGTCTGTGTATTTTAAAGCTTTAAAAGTTCCTGTATGAATCTTTTGACATCGCCAGTTACTTTCTGGGACAATCACAGGCAACAGCTAGTTCTTCTCTGAGCTAAATTCAGCCTTTTCCTGAGTAAGTGCTCAAAAAATAACTACCCTTGCTAAATTACAGCTTTCTAGCTGTTGGATTTCAAGAGCTCTACATCAGTTGCCAAATTCCTATGGCCAGGTAATGGCAGCATTAGACCTATCTGTGTCAGAAGAAGCTGCAGTGGAATTTCTTTGCTGCTTCTTTACTCCTTCTGGAATCCCTGAAGTTAAGATCTTGGGATAATAAATACATGTTTCTTCCTTCCCTTCCCCTTCCTCTCCATGTCATGTTTCCTTTCTTATTCCTGGCTCTAAATTTCTGAGCTTTAAATATATGTTTATTCCTCCTTTTTCTTTAGTTGAGAAATTGTGTTGTGTCACTAATCTCTTGTATTGCTGCACTGTTTTTTTCATGCTGCTTAATTTTCCCAATAGCGTAGTTTGTGGCGATTGGCTTCAGTTATTTCACTAGGGATCCTTGCATTTAATTATATTGCATTTAATAATAGAAGAAGAATGACAGAGTAGTGATTTTTCTCCCCCCGCGCCCCCCCCAGCTTTGGTGGGTTTACCCAGAAATTGCCACGTTCTGGTTCATTCAGAAATTCCCTTAACTATCTAGTATAAAATTTAGAGATCTTAGTCGTAAAGGAGCTGAAGCTGTCATTTTAATATTCCTCTCATTGTCAACTTTAAAAAGTGTTAAAAAGAGAAAATTTAAATTAGTGTTGAGATAGATATTTTTTTGCATTGTTAAATCTGTTGAACTGTGATTCATTTGATAGTCTAGAGTTGTGATTATAAGAAGGGCTTTCAAAAATGGACTGAAAGCAAAGGTGCGGGTGGGTGCACTCTCCTGTTAACTTTGGAGATACGCAATCTCTTAAAATCCTTATAGATTGGAATGGCATGGGTATGGACTGTTCAGCTGTGAAAAATACAGTGAATACAACAGGAAAGCTTGTGTGATTTAATCCATATATTCGTTGTGCTTGATAGTTTATTGTGCTTGACGGGAAGAGAGAGAGGAGAGTCGGTGGAAAAAATAACAGGAAAAAAAACAGTAGGATAGAAGAATGAAGGACAGGAATAAAACTAACTCTTTCCAGTGAACATGACAAAAAGATTCTGAATAAGGAACTGATACGCAATCATCTCTGTAGTAATCTTGCATTATTTCTGGAAAACTTTTTGTAGACTTGGAATTCTACTGTAGACTGATTTCAGTAACCAAGTCAGTTTAAGAGGTATTTGTGTTCTCCCACCTTTGCTACAGGTTCCTTGGATGTGCCACCTTAAACTGTGAAGCTGTAAACCCACAATCACCAAAGTCAAAGGTCTTAAACAGCTCAGAAAACAAATCGCTCCCACAAGATCACCTCATAGCCAGAGCTTCTGCAGGTTACAACAGCAGCCTGTTGTGAGCAATGAGTTTTGGATTTGCTTATGTTTGCTTGTACTCCTGCAGTTCAGGATGCACAAGTAAATATCAAGTTGATTCCCTCTGGACTTGATGGTCTTAACCATCCTCCTGTCAGGCTGACCATTGCAGCTTTGCAAACTCAGTCTCTGCGTACCTGAGTTTCCACCCAAACCGCTAAGACATGCTAAACTGGGTATATATTGTAAGATTTGAACGTGGTTTAGTGGTCTGGCAGGAAATGTGAATTTTTGTTCACTCGACAAAAGAAACACTTAATATAGGCACACTGAAAGTTTGCAAAATGGTTGGAGTTTGGAGAGGAGGGTATGGGACATCTTATACCCTGTCTTGTGAGTAGACAGTGAGTCATGGTATATGCTCTGGGAGACAACTTCGTAGCTGGTTGGGGAACATCTTTCTGTGTTTGGAAAAAAGCAAGTAAGAAAATACAGGAAAAAAGAGCTCATGCCTTCTGTGCACAGGAAATAGAGCCTGTATCTAAACTTCAGTGACCCAGAAGGGAAAGACAAGGAAACTCAAAAGAGAGCTTGTTCAAATAACTTTTTGTATCTAAAGAGTGAATAAGGGTTATTTTAAATATCAACAATTAAACCTGTCTTCAGTGTAAAAGTGATGGTGTATTTACTGTAGGACAGTAAATATGTATAGTATTATCAGCTCTTTTCAAGTACTTCGGTATCAAGAATGTCTTGTTGATCTGTGAGAGCCTGAGTCAAAAAGTTGGATGGCAGGCTACTCAGCTTCCCGTGGTGATGTTGCTGTGTCTGGTAGATGAATATATCACGCTCTGCAGAAGTTCCGTGAAGTTATGAATGATACAAGCTGAGACCTGAGACTTCTTGCTAGTTTAATAATTAACTATTTCAACAAAGAGGTTTAGAATATTTTTATCAGTGGTCCTAGTGTCTTGCAGACTTTCTGTTCTGGCTCCCATATTCATCAGTTGTGAGAAGTTCAGAAATAGGTTTGACAGGTTAGTTTAAAACACAGGTCAGTTTAAACATGCATTAAAAAAATCCCCCAAACCACAACTTATTAAACTCTTAAGGTGATTTGTTAAGGATTATCTTGAGGATTGTCTTTTTATATCTAATTGCAGCAAATTATATTCCTTGAGGGGTTTATATTTTAAGAAGATAAGCTCTTACTTATCCCTCTTTTTTTTTTTTTCTCTGTTCCAGTTTATTCCAGAGTAATACTCAGTTTTCTTCTGTCAGTTTTTCAGACAGTCAACAAGATAAAACGTGGACTTGATAGCTTGACAGCATTTCAGAGAGGAGAAACGTGGTTTTGTTTTCGTTTGTTGTCCTCATGTCCCTGCATGTATACTTATAACAGGGAGGTGTTTTTGGCCTCCACTCCTGGAAATCATGCCAACTGCATGATGGCAAGACCACAGGACTTCTCCCCGAGTCTCAAAATTGTGTGTTAATCCTGTGCCACCAGCACTTTTGAGTGCGAAGCTATTTGTGCCTCACTCTGCCACTGGGATACAGGAGGGCAGGAGCTTTGCATAGCCTCTCTGAAGCCGGAGCCGAGGTATGGGTTGGAAATGAGACTTTTACATGTGCTCCACCCCCTTTCCTGCTTTTTCATGTCTGTTGTGAGCAGGAGCAAAGCTACCTGGGTCCTTGTCTCTCTCACCCCCATACAGGGGGGTTGCTGGTAGGGAGAGAGTTGTTCTGAGCTTTGGGTTTTTTTTCCTTCCTTCTCTTTTAACCATCTCTACCCCAAAATTCAGCTGGGTGGTGGCGATAAGAGGAGAGCCTCGCTGACTTTTGCAGGAGGCCTGGCCAGTTAATCTTTGTTTTAGAGATGAGAAGTGTAGGAGAAGCTTAACTGAGTTTTAAGACCTGATCTGGGTTTTCATAGTTAAAAAAGGGGATGCATTAGTATGGGATAAGAAGTTGCATGTTACCCAAACAAGTAGTATAACCCCAAGCTCATGCAGAGTTGACCTATGGGGCTTTTTCTGTGTTTGTAGTGTCCCTGTGAGATCTGATGTCGGCAATGTCCTTCTCCATCCTCGTTTGCTGTGAAGCGAGGAGGCAACAGGAAGCGAAGGCCTTGTGTTCATCTAACGTGGTGGTGTTGAGAATGCCGAACTGGGAGGATTTCCTGGCCTTTCTTGTTTTTTTGGAAAGAAGAAAACAAAACTTTAAGACACACACAAAAAAAAAGAAATCCTTGTTCTGTCTGCCTCTTCCCTTGCCATTCTCCACCTCTTCTGCCTTGTGCATCACCAGCCCGGGGTGGAATGTTTCCAGGCTCCTTTTTGAAGATATTTATAAATAAGCTGAGCTCCATATGGGTTGTGGGTTGTTGGGTTTTTTTTCTTTTTTTTTTTTTTTTCCCCCCAAATGATTTCTTTACTGTAACTCATTGTATTTCTGTGTAATTGATCTATGCATGGAAACTTGCATCTAGGGAGGGAAGTCGCAAATGGATTTGGCCTGTGCTGTGCAAGCATGGAGAAAGGAAATAAAAAAAATAGTTTGACAATAACCTTAGCAATGACAGCTGGGGAGAGAAACTTGTTAAAAAATTACAAGTTAGTTTTAACTTGTTTTGAAACAATAATAATAAATGTGCTACATTCTGTTACGAGCTAAAATAGAGTGGGGAATAGCGGGCACAGATTTCTTGTCTCTAACCTCAGCCTGCCCAGCAAAATTGAGCTTTACTTTTATAAATATCAATAGATCAAGAAGGGCAAAGACACTTTAAGTCATGAGTATTTTTAGCAAGAAGGAAAAAGCATTTTGGCGGTGTTCCTTCCCATGCGTTATGGTTATAAATCTCATTACCTCGGTGTGCTTCAAAACAAATCAAGATTTTGGGTTCAGTGTCCTCAGTATGTAGATTTTGTTTCCCAACACAAAAGGGGTGAATTCTACTTGTTCCTGCATGGTTTGGGGAAAGCAGGAACGTATAGCTGGATGTATGGTGTAGTAAGGAATATCTGTGGTGGAAAAACATAAGCCACAGAGGGCCAGGGTAGGGGGAGGCAAATGCCCTGCCATGTCCCACGTAAGAAGATTAGGTTAATACTGCAGCATGGATTTAGCAAAAATTAGAAAGGATAATGCTGCATTAATTCACACAGGTCTAGTTTCTGTAGCACAGTGACAAAATAAAACTAGTAATAGTCAAAAAATATAACCCTGAATAAAAGAACTTTCTCCTCCTCCTTTTTAATTCATTCCCCCTCCTCCCTTCATTTCCTGCTTGGGCACCCGAAGTTGGAAACTTAGAGTGGGTTTTGAATGGGATTTTTCTTTCTCCCCCCGTGCCTTCATTTAAAAAAATAGAATTTTTTAAAAATCCTTGTTTCTGTGGCTGTGACTCAGTCCTGCGGTGCCAATCTGCCTTGTGTCAGGCATGGGGCTGTCTGGGGGAAGCAGAGTATGCACATACCCAAACCATGATGCAAGGTTTGAAATTGCACCAAGTGCACTCGTAGCATCAAATGTGCTGGATCATGCTGCGTTTCCAGTAACAGCCAGAGCTCTCTTGGCTCCGAGTGGGAGAGTGGTCATGCAGCCTGAAAAGGGGAGAGAGGCCAAATTGCACATTCATTTGGATAATTAGGTAAACAGTAAATATGAGAAGTCTGTCTCATACTCAAACTCCATTGTTTTTTCCTAAAAGTCTATATTTAGATTTGGCAGCCAGATTTATCACAATAATTGGTGCATTGTTTAAACAAGGTCACTGATGTGTGTGCATGTTTATCTCTGCTTAACTGGATTGCTTATTTGAAGTAGAAATACCTCCAAAAATACTATGCAGACCTCTTGAAAACTTGTGTACTTGACTCCTGAGGCACATGGTCTTTATTAGAAAATAGATGCAATTATTCACGTTCAGTTTTGCAGCTTGAAGTCCCGAGGGCTTTGTACATAAAACTGTGGAGATTTGATTACATCCTGATTTTATGTCTTACTGGTGTATGAGTGTTTCGTATGTGTAAAAACCTTTTTATAAGGCAGAGATTATAATAAGTTACTAAGTGAAGCCATACGAGTGCTGTCCTATCTATTGGAATGGGAATACAGATGTTCATTAATTTAGTCTAGCTTTGGTGGTTGCTTATGTATTTATAAAACCCAATGTGGCTTTGTGTTTTATATTTAGAGCAAATACTTTTGGCTTGTTGGCAGGTTGGTTCAAAACTTCAAGATGCAATTTCAAAGTCAGACTTTATTGTTCACAGCAGTTCTGCACTGCTCTGTGAGGATGGAGCATGGTTTACTAACAGTGCTAGGGTGGTCAAGGCAAATAACTGCTCATTTTCCCTTTTACTGGTGAAGTGAGGAAACATGAAGGCCTTGAGGCGGAATATTTTAATCATGTAACTTTTTTGACAATAGCTGCACATCAAGAGAGGGTGGGACAAAAGCGTCTACTGAAACTGCTGCCTCCCATGACCTTGGTCACAGCTGGACAGTGGCAGGTCATTTCACAGGGCTGGCAGTAATTTGTTTTGTGGGCAATTAGTGGCTTATTTCTGAAAGCTAGTTTCTTTGTAGGTGTGATGGTTGTGTTAGTAGCACCCTAAAAAGGCTTATACAAAACTGTCTGAGGATTTAAATAAAAAGCATTTAAGAACTATCAACTGGAGAGGATTTTGCTCTAAGCAAGAGCATGCAGTTTGGGGTCTTTTGTTTCAGGTTTTCTTCTGGTCCTGTTATACATTTTGGTTAAAATTTCCATTTTTTGCAGTGGAAATAGTTGAGAATATTTATTTTGTTTAAAGAGCTTGCTGAACAGTGGCTGTCCGCTGGAAGTGCTGCTTGGGCAGATTTACAAATGGGACTTCCCATGCTCAATTTGGAAAGGATTGACCTCAGAAATAGGCTGTTCTGTCATCTGGTAAGCCAGTGTTCACACCTAATGAAACAAAAACAAAGTAATTTTGGAACTTGAAAGAGTAGTCATCTCTGGTACAGCAATAATGAATGAAAAGACACAAAAGAAATGAAGTGCTTGTGTCGTGGACATGGCTCGCTGTGTGTTCAGGGACTGGACTTCAGCCTCCCTGTCCGGCTGACACAGACAGCAGTCCTCAGAAGGACAGCTTTAATGGCTGGGGACTCTGTCTGGGATGCAATGACTCGTGCTTTGTGCAAATCCTTTTTCATAATTTCCAGTTGTTTTTTTTTTTTTTTTTTTGTCCTGTAGTGAGAAGGTGTGTCCATGTGTCACAAATTTGTTTCCTAAATAGTCTCTGAAATAATCTTCCTTCCCTCTCCCCCTCCCTCCTTCCTCTGCCTTCAAAGGTTGAAATTATTCTATATATTTCTCATTTTGGGAGAGCCTCTCTTGTACATGTTACCATCAGACATGTTTTAATATTAACTTTTAAGTGGTTTCATTTATATTCTCAGTTCAGGCTCAGTGTTAGGCTGTACAGGTTCATCTCTCAGAGATCACATGGCATTATCGCAAGCAGTGTCCTACAGTGGACATCTTTCATCGTTCTTTAAATTACAAACACAGAGATAGATTCAGTCAAAGAGGGTGTGCTCCTTTCTTTCCCCTAGTCTTGTGCTGTTTTGGTGCCTGCAGGTCACCTTGCTTCATCTTTTGGCTCTGCACGCTGTTGCCAGTTGTGAAATCTCCTCCAGCCCTGGCGCCGGGCTCACAGCTGTCTCAGGCTGGCAGACAGTACGTTTTCATTCAGTGCTTCATCACTGCCCCTGTCTTCTGGCTTTTGCACTGATTCAAGACTGTTCCCGACAGACAACCTGTGGAGAAAGAGCTCTTCTGGTTAGAAGGTCATTTAAATTTAATAACTGCTCTTTTTTCTCCCCCTCATCTCTTTTTCCTTCTCTTTCAGTTGTTTCTTTTACTACTTTCTCCACACGGTGTGTAGTAGTTAGTGCTACAGCAACTGGAATTTTGCACAGACCATCTTTCCAAGCTGGTACTAAATGTTTTAATCCCAAACTTTTGGCATTTTGAGATCCTGGCATGTTTCATCTTTCCTTCTCATGATCCATTTCTCCATTTAGATGAAGGTTTAATATTAAACTCTTACACGTCACAGATTTATTGTCAAGTGTTGCACTTTAATTTGCTAATATTAATACAACATTCTGGAGGGGCTGTGAGGTGGGTGTTAAGCTAGTTCTCATACAGTTCAAGGAATTTTCCTGCCTAAACTTAGAGCCTAAAATAATTCTGGATTTTTAAATTCTTCCTCCTGCTTGGTTGTATGCCCAACTCACAGTGCCCATCTCCATGGCTAACGCTTTAACACTGTCATGTATGCAGGTTCTCATTGCTGTTTGTAGTCTGGTGTAGCAGGCAGAAACACCACTGGATATCAAAACTGTCATGAACCGCTGTGGAGACTGGATGTAAAACTAACCAGCAACTCACATGTGTCTTTGGTGATTTCTAAAATTTAGTTCGTTTGCTCATGTTCCTTCAGTTCACGCAAAGATTCCATACGTATCAAACATCTTGAGTGTTAGACGCTTCAGAAGTATGTTTTGGTTTGTGTGAGCTAATTGTTCACTTTCTTGTAATGGACTGGACTTTTAAAAAGTCTCGCTGGTTTGGCCATGGAAACCCCCAAGTCTGCCTGTTGGTATCTTCTAGCAGTAAACCAGACTCCAGAATGGGTAAGTGCTTGGCACAGGGCATTGGAAAAACCTCTCTGCTGATGTCCTGTTGTCACCCATCTTTCCACCGAAGCTACCACAAAGTCTCACTACTTAACACCAATGCAGGGTAAGAGTTGTGACAGCAGACAGAGTATTTCCATTACTTGTGTTTATATGGTAAATGCAAGAATTATAATTATGGATGTTGCTGAAGTTTGTTCCTTATGCATACTGTAAGAATGCACTGATCCACAGTGATTTTGGAGACTATTGTCAATTAATTGGTGGTTATCTTTTGCTGCTAGTTGGCCTTACAGCAGGTTTTCCAGTGTTTGAGAAGACACATTTTAAAATATATTTACAGAGCTAGTATTGCGTGAAGGAGTTGCTGAAATAAACATAGTTTATTCACTCTATCATAGGGAAGAGCAAGACAAAATAAGGCCCAGCAGAGTTAGAGCAAGTAGTCTTTAAAGAAATGGCACAGAATGAAATTATAAACCAAATTCATAATATCCTTGGTGGAGACTAGAGTTGGTAGGTCTTATTTTTGCAACAGTCTGCAGTGAGGCTGTGCTCCTTTACAGTTACACAAAAATAAAGGCTGGAAAGTTTGACTATATGCACCTGCTATTTGGGCATAGTTACCAAGACCATTATGTTTATCTATTAACATGCCTATATACTATGACTGTTTTTCCTCTCAGTAATGTTTAAGCTGCTGTTGGTTTGATGCAAGCAGGGATCACATCTAGCAATAAAACTGTATTTTGCTGGTAACCCTCTGCTTTAAGATTGCAGGAATGCTCTTTCCTCCCCACCCCAACCCAACATCATTAAAAACCTTAATCAGTAGCTTGTATATGATATTTCAGATGGTACCAAGCCCAACCTGAAATCATGAAGAAATGGATGTCAGAGCAGGGATGCGCATGTTTTTAGTCATAGAGTTGAAGGATGGTCTTGCAAAAGTTGTCAGTGAGGTAGGTCAGTGCGCTTGTCTGTCTTCAGGGGCCAAAGATGGTGATCTATGGCTCCAAAGGGTTTCTTCTCAGCTTGAGCCCCCTCTGCGTGTTGGTGGCTTCACAGCTCGGCATGGTGGTAAGCCCACGGAGGAGCCAGACCTGCGGGAGCAGCTGTGTCGCAGGTTGGGTCTGAAGGCTTGCATGCCTTACAGAAACCTGTAAATCTGTACAAATTTCTGAGGCAAGTGCCGCCACTCACTACGAATGGGTCTTTTTACTGTTACGACTTTCCGTGCTACCAAGTAGTTGCCAGAGTGTTTACCTTCAGGTTATACATTTGTTTATTTGCATGAGTGCGTGTTGCTAAAATACTTGGCTGGCTCGGGGTGGCGTTGCAGCTGTGTGTGGGCTCGCTTAGCCACTGCACACGCTTGGCTAACTTCTAAATGTACGTTTTTATGGCCCTTGAAACTTGGCATGAGCTGTGTTTTGTCGACGACAACAACAACAAAAGATTGCTAGTGAAATGAAAATCTGGCATCACTGTTCTACAGGTTTATTTGCTGTGTATTGAAATGGGATTTTCTTGCTAACTCTTCCTGGCATCCATCCAAAACCTGGCATCTCATAAATTTCTGCTGTCTCTCTCTGCTCCGCTCAGTTGACAGGGCTGTAGCGGCTTCTCATGTAGATCATGGGAACAGCATGGAAAAATGTAGCCGGGAGACTTTCGAGTGGGGAGTTCATATCAGCAGAGAAAGTGTAGAAGAAGAATTTGAAGGCAAAACTCTTCAGTACCTACCTTCAGATACTAGGCCGCCGCAAATGCCGACCTGAGCCAGTCTGCATCACTGCAGCTTTGGCTATAGTGAAAGGTAAAGGGCTCGGAAACGCGGGGCAACGACTGTACAGCGCGGCATGCCTTGGCGCAGAAACTTCAGATCATGAAAGGGAGGTGCTCTCTGGCATTCAAATATGCTGGTATCACCATTTAGCTTGTTCATAGATGCATTTCGTTCTCAGCATAGTGATATTGAAAATAACATAACTTGTTGATTTATCTGGGACAGGTGAGCTTTCTGTGTGGTCACTGATACGCGTTGCCAGCTCAAAGCTTGTCAGATAAACGCGCGGCAGCTTTGCTCTCAGGAACTCTAATCTGGGCTCAGTAAGTTATCTGTGTTCCAACCATGCCAATTCCAAACTCCAGTGAGCCTTGTTCTTCCAGTCGCTCTAATCCCAAATGCAACAATTTCTAAGGTGCTATTTCAGTTGTCTTCTGCATAACTTCGTGCACTAAACATTAAGCGGTCAAGTAAGTCAGGTGCACTGGTCTGTGCTGAGCCGAGGAGAAGTGATATCCACCTGCAGGAAATGTTGTAGAGGGAAACAGATGCATCTTGGTGATAGGAGATGGGAAGGGGATGTTAGGTCATTAATTACTTAGCCTTGCATAAACAAAACTTAATATTTTGAAAAGTCTCTAATTTAAAGGGAAGGAAAAATCTTTCATCTACTATGCTATTCAGCTACATGTCAAGTTGGGTCAATTGGAAGACTTTTGTGACGGTTTCTGCTTTATATATTGATTATTCCTCCATGAACTGTTCCACTGCAGTAAGCATTGGACTAGTTTTGAAGGGGAAAGGAGCTAAGGGGAGATAGGCTGCAAAATTGAGGATCCCTGCCTGACTGCGTCCCTTCTGGTTGCTCTGGGGAGGATGCAGGGTGCAATTTGTTTTGCTGTTCTACAGGTTAAAGAAATAATTTGATGGCTGGTAGTTGGGGACTTAGTCCGGGATCTTCGCAGAAGTGGTGTTTTCTTAACCTGCTGTATTTATGATTTATAAAAGAGGACTTGGTTGAAAACCGAAGTGTAGTGAATAAATGTTCAGGGTTTGTTGTAGGTTACGGTGGTTGTGTGGTTTGGGTTTTTGTTGTTGTTGTTGTTGTGTGTTTTTTTGGTTTGTTTTTTTTTTTTGTTTTGTTTTGGTTTTTTTTTTACACTCTCTTCTCTTTCATCCCTCCTCCTCCGTGTCCTAGCAAATGTTTTAAAAAATGAGAAGCTGGTAAATTTGTGCTTGGTCCAAAACTAATTTAAAATAGAGTAGTTCAGTTATGGGAGGTTTCAATTCATCTTTTTCTCAATATAAGCTATGCTGAAGAGGAACTAAAATTTTACGCGCTGTAGTGCCTTTACTCAAGCACTAGACAACTTTCAGAGAGCAAGCGAGCATTAAACATTAATTTTTATCATCAGAGACAGGTTCTCCCTCCAGCTGCTTTGCAATGATACATTTGTGTTTTTGTGGTGTTGCTTTTTTTTTTTTTTTTTAAATGGGCTGGTAGTATTTATTAAACAACAGATACTTGAGGAATTTCTGAAGCTTCATGCAGCAGGGCTGGGTAGGCTTTTTGGAAAGCCAAATGGTGGAGAGCAGACTACCCACGCAGGACACCGTTGCCAAAGAATTATCTTCATATGCTTGCTGAAAATGTAATGCTGCTTGTGTACATTTTCTGTGAAATGTTGTTATAAAGTTAAGAAAGATTGTTTTCCCAATATAATCCTAAAGCTGAAATACAGTTATATTCCAACATAGCAAATCTGCATTTTGTGCATAAATTACTTAAATATCTAGGAGTAGTGAAATGTATGCTGTTAAACATGTCAAATCGGATGATTAAATGACTGGATTGTTAGGAAGAAAATAGTAATTTTCTGAAAAAGCTAAATGAATGATTTGGCACAATGAACTGCAAACATTACCAAAAAAAACTTCTTCTGAGAAAAATTTGCTAGCTGAGAGTCACGTTTTTATGTCGTAGATATTAAAAACAGGAGGTATAAGTGAAAATATTCCAGATTTTCTCAAGTTAATTGACAAGCTCCTTTCTTCCACTGAAATTATTTTACCTGCTGACAGCTGAGTGGGTGGCTCTGTATGGTTAGGGATCTCACATAACCAATATGTTAGCAGTCACTGCTGTTAAGTTGATTTCTTTATGATAGTGATACCATGTAAATGTTTCCCAAGATGAACTGCTGCTCTCAAAGGACTTGGGTTTTCACGTGAGTAACCCGACTGCGGATCAAGGAGAAAGCTCTGCTACATGAATTACTTGCTTCCATGTTATATATACAGAAGAATTGCTGGAGCCAAGTGAGACCGATTTTAACTTGATGGCATTAGATTAGTACAGACAAAGGCTTTGTTTGGGCATCATCTTTGCTATTGATGATGTTTATAAAGAAGAGAGAGTCCAGTTTGACTCAAAGCCCAGGCTAGCAATTTAAAAGAATTGTTGTATTTGTAGACTAAGCAAACTTGTGTATCAGTGATTTTTATGTCAATAAACATGCAAGCCTTGTATACCAATTTTAGAAGAACTTTGAGAAAGACCATTTTACCCTCTGTAGAGTACAATGTGAAATCTCCACTAAGTGAAGGCAGCTGGATAACTGTTTTCTTTGATCACAAAGTGTATTCGTCTGAGCTGTGGTAACATGAAATCAAAAGTGAAATCAAACGTCAAAAGTAAAGACCCTTCTGAACATTATTCAAGCTTAAACTAAACTGTGACTTTGATGTTCCTGGGCTTCATGTTGAGTGCTTATTGAAGCCTGTCTTTTTCTGTGTTATTAATTCTGTACAGAACTGGGGTCCAACCCAAGCCACACCAATAAAAATATTTCTAAGTGGAAGTTAACCCATAACTGGTTTTGCACGTTGTTTGGTGCTGGAACTTGATATATGGTTAATCTTTCTGTGCGTTCCCATGCTGAAATGGGTGGTCTGTGGAAGTCTGTGACTGATGTAACGCAAGGTGTATTGGGAAGGAGATGAAATGGGCTTTCCATACAGTCAGGTGTCCACAGGATAGTGGTGAAAAAGAGAACTAGGATGAGCTGGTGATTGTATCTGTCCTCATGCAAAGACCAGTGTCTCGCCTAAACGTTCACTCTGTCCAAAGTGCTGTTGTGCTAAATCCCTGCTTCAGGATAACATCGATGTAGCTGGTGTCATATTATCCAAGTTGAGTCATTGCTGTAGGTCATACCGACTCCTCTGATACAGCAGATAAGTGCTTTCAAAACGCTGTTTCAAAACAGCTTTGTATGAGCTTGGTTGTTGTGTTTCAACAGGAGTTAGAAAGTGTGCTAGAAATCTACAGCAAGCAAATCCCAGGAGGACTTCAGCTGCTACACTGTCTCTGTCTTCTGTCCTCTCCTGCCCTTCTGTGCTCCCAAACCAAAAAGCAGATGTAGATGTGCTAGTGGAAACTTGTACAAGCAAGGCTTACAGAGCTGACCAGAAACCTACCTCACATTCTCAGTTTTCTCTGCTGATTATGGATTGTGCCATTAGAGTGAACCACATCGTCGTCTGTCATATTTATTTATACTTATTTCTGAAGTTCCATAAAGCCTGCTTTACCAGACTGACTAATTGAAAGCATTTGTTCAAAGCACTACTGCCACATTAGTAGTAAAAGGCTCAACAAGGAAAACCAGGACCTGTTGCCAAAAGGGGTGTATGACCTTAGTAACAGCAGTCCCAGTTAAAGTTGAGGTCCTCAATGCTGCCTTTGCCTCAGCCTTCAGAAACAAGGATTGTCAGGCCTCTGTGCTTGGTGAAAGGGGTCAAGAAGGAAAAAAACTACCAGCAGGATGAAGGTCAAGTCAGGAATTACTTGAGAATTACTTGAGAAGAATTCAACCCATGCAAGTCCGTGGGACCAGATTGGCTGCACCAAAGGGTAATCAGCAATCCCTGCAATCAAGAAACAGAAAACAAGAGTCAGCAAACTTTTTCCTGGTGAATTCTATAATTTTCACGATGGGAATACTTGCATCTCTGCATGTGTTCACTGCTCCTCATGCCACCTTGAGGAGACCGCTGCTCTGGATGGAAATTGTAGCAGAGTTCTTGTTTAGATACATTTTGTCATTTATGCTCTGAGCAGCATGACTTCCTACAAAGCACAAGAGTCAGCATCATTATTTTTGATGCAGAATTTGCATTGCAATGTCTGAGCTGTTCTTGCGTCTGAGGTTATTTGTTGTAACTTCTTGAACATCACGACTTTAGAAGCAACAGAATTGACTATCTAATAGAAGAACATAACTTGCTACTGAATAAGGAAATTATTTCTCTCCATAATGGGAATCTTTGAGTAACTCCATCCCTGTTCTAGGAAGCAGTGATACCCTTTACCATATATACACATAAGTAAGGAAGTTTTTGCATCTGCAGCTGTCAGGAATGTACTTTGGCTGATGAATTCAGCCTAGCTTAAAGGCGAGATCCCATAGTGAGTCAGTTAAGCTTTATTGGTCTGCCAGACCAGATTATCATCTTATTTAACCAGAGAAGTAGTTTTCATTGTCACTTGATTGCCAAGGGTCTGTCAGTGTTTCCATTATAAACCCCCTATTTTCAGGGATTTGAGTAGACTTGGGATTTAAGTGTTCTGGTCTAAAACTTGGCAAGCATGATCTGAGTTCACCAGCAGATATTTTCTTTGAGATTTTTAAAATAGTCAGCTGTTTCTTAAATTGTATAGAAGGCAAGTTTTTTTTTTTTTCCACTTGGTTAAACAGATAGGACTATTTTTTCCATTTCACATATTCCAACTGGATTTATAAAAATAAAACCCTATTCTGTTGGTTTTTTTTTTTAAAAAAAAAAGGTGAGGGGGGAAATCTGCTTGCTGTCTTGTTCTGTTTGCCAGACGATCATGACTCAAACCCCCCTTCCCTTTGCTTTGGTCTGTGTTTGGTGAAGTCCCACCCACCCTCTCTGTCCCTTTTCTCCTCCCCTTTACTTATTTCCCTTTGGTGTATTTACACTCTCGCTACATTAAGTTGCAGTGTTTCCTCTCCTTACTCCATTCCTCCCCTTTCCCTTCCTCTCTGGGGCTTCCAGCACTCGATTCTGATGAATCTGCCTATTTTACCTCTCTCTAAAAGGCAACTCTGAGGTATTCTTAAGTGATACGACGTACCTGTGGTAAATATAAACTCTAGGAATCATCTTTGTATATTACTATGTACTTAACTATATATATAGTTGTATACTTCACTACCTAACTGAAGAACATAATACGCATGACTCAGTTGAGTATTGCAATTTTTTAACGCTTTTCTGAGACTTTGCTGTGACTCTAGTCACGTGTTCTTTTTTTTTTTTTTAAACCAAATCTTTAATGTAGACTGAAAAAAGTGAAGTGTGATTGGCGCAGAACACCACTGTGGGTTTTCATGGCTGGGCTCTTTTAGTCATTTCCTGAAAGCTCGGTGCAGAAATGTGACAGCGCAGGAAGCGGCAGCAAGCTTAACAAGGCTTCATGTGCTGTTAGAAGTTGGCTTGCTGTAGGTGAGGGCGCGTCCTTCTTGCTGAGATGTAGAAATACCTGGTTCTGGGTCTGACGCTCAAGATCTTCAGAAAGAACCTCTGCCAACTTGCAGTTCACAGCGGTGAAGAAAGTGACTGGGGCTTTGAAATGGTGAGTGAGGAACTACAACTATATGACTATTAAGCAACAAGGAATATAAGTTAAGAGCTGAAGTTCAAGGGGTGGAAAATGAGTGCTTTCAAAAAGCACTATAGTCTCTCTCCCAGGATCTTCAGAAGATCGTTGTCGGAACAAGATGCTGGTACTGCTGCCTTGAAGGACTATCATTGGTACCACCAAATGAAAAGCAAGAAGATGAATAAACAAATGAGTTCTGACCCAGAGAAACCTATCAGAGTGTACAGGTGGCAGACGCATCCTTGGCTTCCCTGGAGGATAAGCAAAAGAGAGGGCTTATGCAGCCTGAAAGGGGAATGCAATGATCCAGGTCTTGCCAAAAGTTCTGCAAGCGTGGATGCTACCAGTGCTGATGATCTCCACGAAGACCCAATGGAGGTGCTTTTCCAGGCAAGGACTAGACCGTTTCGGGTTCCCTTCAACCGATCTCTGTCTGAACCTGTGCCACACATTGGAAGCAGGAATGCAAAGCCATTTCTGCAAGCCATGCATTCGGTGGACTCTGAACAGCAAGGCTATTTCATCCGTGGTTTTTTCTCCTCACTCTCAAGTGGCTTTTCAAAGATAATGAGTCGGAAAGGAGAGCCTGGCAGTGAGTCAGTAAATGAAGGGAAGACAGATGATAATCAAATTGATTCAAGTACAGGTAATGAATTCATCTTTGTTTTGTTCTACTTCTGTTTGTGTAGCAGGTGAATATAGTGAGCCATTCTTTGAGACGTACTATAGTTGTTTAAATTGTTTCTTAACTTGGTTTTATTAACATGACATTGGAGACTCTCTGATATTCTATCTTAATTTAAAAATGGCAACTGAAAAATAGCCTTTCCTGATAAGGAAGTGGTGTGAGATGTTTTGGTGTGTGCTTAGAAGCTTGGAGGTCCCTTTAAAACAAGCATCATCTGGTGGAAGCAGTAGCATGTGTGAGGTGTATGCAGTCCTGCAAGCACGGTAGCCTCTGTGGCATTGTAGTGTCCTGATTGAGATATCAAGCCTGCTACTGTAAGCGAAGTACTAGGGAGAGAGAAATAAAGCTGTCTTTTAAAAAACAGTGTTCAAGACAGTGGAACGGATCTAGTTCCTCATACCAGATTCACTGGTTTTTAATCAACCAGCTAAATTGATATCTGCTCACTGGTAGATGCCAAGGACAGCAGTGTTGCAAAGGTTTAGCCAGCTGGGATTGAGGTCAGCAAGATGCCAGTCTGAGATTTCATTTAAATCTGCCCTGCTGATAACACTCATAAAGCAGAAAAGAAAAAGGGGGAAAAGGGGAGAAACTTGGCTTCTATTCTCTCGGTCTCTCCTGTAAATAGCCTAGTGGGCTACCCAGCCTGAACCAAGTAACTGATAAGGCTTTGAAAAAAAACCCACAAAGTTTAAATTTGTAAAAAAAGCAAAAATAAACCTTCCTTCTCTGTAAAACCTCAGCACTTTCCAGGATCCTCCAGATTATCATATGAAAAGCCTGATAACATCTGGATCCAGTTGAGACTGCTGGGCAAGTCATCATTGTTCAAAAAAACTCAGCTTAGTAGTGAAAGAAGAACATACCCTGTCTACAGGGATATTCAGTCTTTCAGTCACAGTGGAATATCCCTTACAGGCTTGTGTTTGCTACTGGAAGCAGTCACATTGCTTTAAAACAAAAACAAACGGCCAAAAAGAAGAAATAACAAAGAAGGACTGTATCTGTTCAAACCTAGTTACGTACGGTCACTGATTTGTGTTTCTCCAAGACCTTTCTCAACAGGAATTTGGCTTGATGCTGCTTGTTAAATTGCATGGAATAAATGAAAAAAAAAAAACCAAGAAGTAGTAAAACTACTTTTTTTCTTTATGTTCAAAGGCTTCTCGTTAAGGGATGGGGGGGTGGGTTGGTTGGTTAGTTTGCTTGTTTCTCTCCTCTCTAGTCATTCACATTAGAAACAAAGATTTCTACTGCAGACTCCTACTGTTGATGAGACCTCCTGGGAGACTGAAATACTACTGCAGACTACTTGGGACAGTTTTTCTTTTTGGTCTCTTCTGCCTATATACAATATACATCAGCAAGCTATATTGGGGAGGTATTCTGTGTGATCAAGCATTTTTGATCAAAATCTCGCAGTATATGAAGGGCAGAGCATGCTGTAGTTCCTCTTTTTCCTCTCTTCTGGTGCACTTTGATACCGAATGGTTCTGTCATAATGCACAAGTATTGTCAGTGGACTAGGTTATTGGGTTGCTTTGCTTTTAGTAGTGTGAAAAGTAAACAGAGGAAAAGGATTATTTGTGACAAGCCCCCATTTGGTAAATACTTCATGTCAGTTAGGGGACAACAACAGAGTCTTTTGGCTCTTTGGGGTCAGACAAACCTCTGTCTGAGCCTGACAAAATTGTTCTTGCGAAGAGAATCACTGTTCAGGAACTGAGAGAAGAACAATGGGACTCTAGATTAAAAGCCAAACTCTCTCGAGGGAGGAAGTTGTAGCTGGGAAGGTTTTTGAGGAAACAAGTTTGATGCAGTCACCCACAAAATTGCCTGAAATGGTCAGGTCCTGCTTGGGCTGCTGTCATGGGACCACAGAGCTTTTGGTGGGATGGATACCTCCATGGAGTTTCTTTTCAGCCTTTGCCTTCTCAAAGGTTCAGCCTCTGATCTTCAACTAGACGACAGTGTAGATTTAAAAGAACTAGTTCACCCTGTAAGACATGCTTCTGTGTGGGATATATAGCCATAGGACAACTAATTGCTTACTACAGGTTTTATTTTTCCTTGAAGAAGATCTGCTCTTGCCAGAGTTAGCTGAAGCTGCTGGGTAGAGTCTCCTGCCCCACACTGTACTGTAGGCTGGGACCTCATAAAACGGTGGCAGAACTTGTGAGGTCCTGGGGTTTAGATCTCAGGTCTGAGGGAGATAACTTGGAGACAAAAGGGGCAAGAGAAATATATCTAGTCTGTCATGTTCTTCAACCACAGTCTAGAAGCTCAGAAGAACTGCAGTCTAGATGCTCAGAAGTGATCAAATCTTCCGTTCTTCCAAATACCAGATGAGTTTAGTTCCATGAGGGGGTCACCAAATTGTCCACTGAAAGTTTTAGTGCTTGGGCAGGCACAAGGTATTTTTCTATATATACATTCCAATCCTGTCTACTGTTCAAGGAAAAACCCAAGAAAATGGATTCTGTTTTCCTCTCCAAGAGAAGCAGAATTTGGGAATCCTCACGCAGTGGTAAAAGCACTCTGGCACTTCACCAGCCAAGAGATGGTGTGAGACATAGGGTTTCTCCAAGTATGCAAACAGTTTAATTTGGAAAAGCTTCATTGAAAGTCTCCGAGGATACATCTGTTTGGACAGAAATTCTTGTCACTATGACGCAAACCCAAGAGGACCTTTTCTGCATTGTTAAATACACGGTGGAAGAGGCGTGCTTTGGAGTTCAACGAAGAGAACCTGGAGGCATGCTTTCTGTCTCCCTTCTGTCATGGAATCATGGAATTTTCACAGTTGGAAGGGACCTCTAGAGGTCATTTAGTCCAACTCCCCTGCTAAAGCAGGATTGCTTAGAGCACGTTACTCAGGACTGCATCCAGGCGGGTCTTGAAAATCTCCAGAGAAGGGGACTCCACAACCTCCCTGGGCAGCCTGTTCCAGTGCTGTGTCACCCTAACTGTAAAGAAGTTTTTTCTTGTGTTTGAATGGAACTTCCTATGTTGCAGCTTGTGCCCGTTGCCCCTCGTCCTGTCACTGGGAACCACTGAAAAGAGTCTGGCTCCATCCTCCTTCAACCCACCCTTTAGATACTTATAAGCAATAATAAGGTCTCCCCTCAGCCTTCTCTTCTCCAGACTAAGGAGTCCCAGCTCTCTCAGCCTTTCCTCATAAGGGAGATGCTCCAATGCCTCAATCATCTTTGTTGCCCCACACTGGACTCTCTTCAGTAGTTCCCTATCTCTCTTGAACTGGGGAGCCCAGAACTGGACACAGTATTCCAGTTGTGGCCTCACCAGTGCAGAGTAGAGGGGGAGAATGACCTCCCTTGACCTACTGGCCACACTCTTCCCTATGCAGTCCAGGATTCCATTGGCCTTCCTGGTGACAGGGGCACATTGCTGGCTTGTGGATAATTTACTATCTACCAGGACCCCCAAATCCTTCTCCTCAGAACTGCTTTCCAGCAGGTCCACCCCTAACCTATATTGGTACCTCGCATTCTTCCTCCTCAGGTGCAGGACCCTACACTTGCTCTTGTCAAACCTCATTAGGATCCTCACTGCCCAGCTCTCCAGCCTGTCCAGGTCACGCTGGATGGCAGTGCAGCCCTCTGGAGTGTCAGCCACCTCTCCCAGTTTGGTATCATCAGCGAACTTGCTGAGGATATGCTCTGTCCCCTCATCCAGGTCATTGGTGAATATATTGAACAAGATTGGACCATCCAAGGAGCCAAGCCTTTTAATTCCACAAACTCACTTTATTAAAAGTGCTTTCACTTTCCTCTGAAATACTTGCAGATTATCAACTTTTTAAAAGCTTATCTTCCTTCCGACACTTGTCTGGCCTCTCGCATTTTGCTTCATCTCAGCACCAGAACTGGAGAGTCTGGTTTGTATAGTGACTGGTGGAGTTTACTACTGATCTTTGTAAGCCTAGGGAAGAGCAGTTCCCTTCTGCAAGAAACGGTTACCTCCTAAAAGAGGATCGGTTGGTTTTTTGGCAACTTGAAGAGGGAAGTGGGATTTAAAAAGAAAAGGGGAAAAAAAAAAAAATCTGGGTAAATATTTTCCAGTTGGTCTCACAGGCTAGAAAGCATGTTCAGACACTGCTTCATCGGTTGTTGGCTGTAGCAATCCGTAACTGGTTGGACTCACTCATCTTTGGTGATGAAAGGATCCTGAACCTCAGGAGAGCTGCCTCCTTTGGCTCTGCCCAGAGCTTTGGCAAGATGCAAAGGCTCCCTGACGCGTGTGGCATGCTTTCTGCAACACTACAGTGTGGGTTTTAGGAGGAAGAGGACAGACACAGTGGACAGTCAGTGGGAAAAGCGGAGCTCTTTCCCAGTGTGCTGCGTGGGTCTTGTGCTTTTGGTGCATTTGTATTGACATCTAACCACTTCTAGAGCCAGGCATTTTGAACCAGTATTTACATTAGCATATGCAAAGCCTAAGGGCAAAAGGATTTATACTCACTGTTAAGTTATTATTTATAGCTTAAGAAATCTAAGAATATTTTAATTTCTAGTAAATGTATCAGCTTGAGGAAGGAGAAGTGTCATTCTGATAAACTTGTTGATTGCGAACATACCATGATTTTGTTAGAAACAAGGAAGGAGCTGTGCAGACAGAGCCTTGGATCCAAGGGTTGTAGGTGAGCTGCTGCACCTTTTCTATTATTTCTGAGTATTGCCAATGACCCTTTAACACCATTGAGAATGGGTTTGTGAGAGACTTCTCAGATAACATTTATTTCACTGTTCCTTCTTATCTGGGTCTCAGGGCAGTGCAAGTTACATTGTAGATTGATGACAAAATAATTCTTCAGTAGAATCAACTACCTATATCTTCCCTCGCTATCTCTGGTTTGGTTTGGGGGAGGGAGAGGGTAAACACTGATTTCTTTTATTTAGCTTGCATTTAGGTTTCACAGTTACTCTCTTGTTGCAATTTTTATAGACACTTTCTCAGAGTTATTTCCTTCTCTTTCTTCACCTGGATGAAGATATGTTTCTTCAGTCTTTTAATTTTAATTTCATGCTTTAACTCATTTTATAGAGTTGTTTATGCCTAGAGTGAGAGAGAATTTTTTATATCCTTGATTTTCTGGAATTGATTTTTGTTCTTTTATAATTCACTGAAGTTGTTCAAACTCTACGCTCTTTTTAATATCTTTACAGTTTAGATTAATTTAATTCTATTTCTTATACATTTTCATATAAACTTATTTAGAGATTTGTATTTTCACATTTATAACTCAAATTAAAGCTGAAGCAGTTGCACATCCAGTTTCTCTCAGCTATTCCCAAAATACAAAATTGTTTTTTCCTGTCTGAGAATTTAGTATTTATTACTCATTGGAGCAGCTTTTCTATTTTCATGTTTTTAAAACCACTTTCTCATTTTAGAAGTGCTTCTACTGACTCATGTTCTTCCACCCCCAAATCTCTTTTGCTCTTAAGTAGTTTATTTTTGGTGGGGTTTTTATTGGGGAACTTTTGCACAATTGAGCTTATTCTGTAATTAATGTGTTTGTTTAAGTGCTGTGCAATTTATATGCCTTCTGCTATGATCCCCTATGTTTCATTGCAAGGTGTAGTCTTAACGTTAAAACTCATTTACCTTTAATTGTCAGAACAGATTCAAGATAGCTGCTTAGACCTAATCCCTACATTGCATTAAAATGACTATAGTTTTTTTCTAGAGTTACAACTGTGAAAATAACACATTGCAGTCCAGTATTGGTCTGTCTCTTTAAACTGTAGTGTGACTTTGTGACAGTAAATATTGTGTTACATGGTATATTCAAAATTACAGGGGGATGGGGATGATGCACAGGAGAGCATTTCTGGCTTTGGGTATCACTTAAACACCCCACCACCCTGCACCCCAAAGTATTTTTGCTGGTGAGCCATGCCTGACTGATCCCAAGCATTATAACACTTAAAGTGGTCAATAGGCTGATACTATTCAACTGAATATTTATGAACATAACACAAAATAATTAGCCATAATATCTGAAACTAATAAAATTACACTTATCTGGTTTTAATGACACTTGATGAATGGTGTCTCTAAGCAAGTAGTTGTGCTCATTTCAGCATTGACTGTTGATTTTCATTTCTTTAATCCCTAGACCATTTTGTCTGAATCCAAAAATTAACATTCAGTGGGATGAATGAGGACATTTATATTTGTAAGAGCTATTTTCTGACTCATGAAATCACAGCAAGTGAATAACAGTGTCTTGCATTCCAGGTTGCTTTCTGTTGGTTTTGTGGTCCGTATCTGTGGGACTGTTGGGATGTTGTACTTGATGCTGCTCATGCAGAGGAGGCTGACAGCTGGTGCATGCAAGAATATTATCTGTGATCACCTCGATCATGAGAAATTACAGTGTGAGAATTATCTGAGGAGAGGGTAATTGTGTCCTAGAGATGTCTTGTCTCCTGTATTTTCTTTGCAGGGCGATAGGGGTTTGAAGAGATGCAGCTTTCTTAGAGGCAGCCAAGAGTGAAAATATGGAGATTAGGAGAAAGGGCTCACACTGCAGTAAAGATTTGGGGTTTTGGTGGGAGAAGCTTTTACTTTGATAACAGGCCAGACAGGGTCAAAAGGAAGTGGCTGAAGGAGGAAAAACAGCCTTTGCTTTCCAGAGGAGGAGCTATGTCTGGAGCAGTTGGATTTGAAGTCTTTGGCAGAGCTTCATGTTTCAGCTTTTGAGTCTCTGGAAAGAGAGACTTCAGCTGCGAGACCCATTAGGGTAGGATCCTTGGGAGGGCAGCGGGAGATGCTCATGGTCTGGGGGGTGTCTGCGGCATGTCAGCAAACTACCCCATAGCCCAGGAGGGCAGCTGGTCCTCGCCGTTTCCCCTGAGAGGTAAGCGAGCCCAGGCTTAGGAAGTATGAAAGGAACTGTGTTAAACTTTTCTCAAAATTCTGTATTCCTCTTAAAGATAGGCCTAAAACACAGCTGTCGCAGCGTGCAGAAAGGGGAACTGTACCCAGTGGTTCAGCTGTCCTGGAAGACTCAGTTCCTGCTAAGCCTATTCGACACTGGACATGGGAATCTTAACTCTTGTAGACATGTACGTTTAGAGGCTGTAACAAGAGGGTAAGTTTTGCTGTGGTAAAGTTTTCTTCAGGCAAAGCTCCCTGGTTTTCATTTCCACAAACGCTGCCTGTAATGGAACTTGGCGCAAGATGAAAATTGCCTGCCTGCTTACACAACGAGCGCTTCCTAGGCACATTGACCCTTTTTTCCTTAAAATAACAAACGCAAAGGAAAGTATTTGGGGTTTAGGTCTTTGGTTTTTTTCCAAATAATGAATGGTGTAGATTTGTAATGCTAACAGAGTGTGATTTAGGGCTCAAAGCAATGGTATTTTAGAAATAAACATGTACAAGATTATCTCAGTGTCGTTATTTATACCATTTCTCTATTACAGAGTTACTCGATTGCTCGCTTTAATTAATTAACTTGTATTATCATTTAGCCTTATGCTTTCTGTGGTGATACTTTCTCTGTGGTAGTTAACTCAAGACACTCTTTAAACTCTTCTGAAATAAATACTTCATAATCCTGTAAAACATCACTTGTTTAAAGGAAACTGTTTATGTAAACAACAGGCTAATGCATGAAACTCTTGACATGTTCGCATTGAAACCAACTGTCCCCTGCGTGGTTTTGTTCTTACTATGAGGAAAGCTGAAGGTAGACATCTGGTCGTCTGTGGGCGAGAGAGCTTTTTGCAAGTAACGGGACCACTTGTTCAAGTCAAGTTAAAAAATATTTTGTACAGAGAAGGTGAAAAAAAATTACTGAAATAGCTAGTTTCTCCAAGAAGCTTATAATTTAGAGAGCAGGCAGTCTCTGTCTTTATTCATTATAGGGAATATGCTGGTCATTTTAATCTGGGCATTTGGTGTAGCAGCATCCTTCTCAAAAACCACTTGTCTAAAAGCCAGTGCAGAGAGGAGCCAGATTATTGTGTAGCGTGTGAGAACAGGTAGGGAGCAAACACACTTTTCCGGCTCAGATGCGTGTATTTCTGTCTGCTATCACCACACATTGCTATTGATGCTGTCTATGGGTTTGAGACATAGGGGATCAGAGTTATGTGTTGGTTTAATAGTTTCTTGTCTTTGGATGAAGTTTGAATTCTAGTTCTGGAGATCGGTTGTGGGTTTTTTTGTTTGGTTTTTTTTTTTTGCAAAGCTCTCTGATTCTTCTCTTCCTCCATCTCCCCTCGTCACAGACAAATCCCTCTTTCTAAGAAGTGAAGTGAAAGAAAGTACACTGCCAAGTCCAATGGCAAGTTGTAAACAGACCTGCTTATTCATTTTATGTCTGACTTTAGCTGGTTTTGCATGTTTTATAGGAACAGAAGTGTTTTCCTGTATCCCATACTTGAAATATTCCTGTGTAAAACCTTAAAATGTTCAGAGATTATTGCATACTTCTGTGATGATATGGTCTTACATCTAGCTGCGTCTCACTTGTCCTCAGCTAAGTTGCTATATATTTTCTTCTACTTACATCTACGGGTTTACAATGCATTTTCGTAGAAAAAATAAAAGCCCTTCCAATGTAGTCACTTTTAAGAGCAATTTTCCTCTAACAGTCATTTAGTGACACAGATGCTTTGGCAAGTGGTTTTGATAAATTACTACAGAAAAATCTGCCAGCCTTTAAATTCTTGCTGTGTGGCTCCATCTACCTTGTAACTCCTATTAGCTCTGGCTGTATTTGTACATGAGAAGAGGCTTTGTCAACGACACCTCTCCAGGTGGTGCCACTGAATGAGCTGCATGTGAGGGGAAAAAGGTAAATACACAGATCTGAATAGCTCCCAGTTGCCTACAGTCATCTCTGCTCAAGCAGCGCCTTTTTTACATTACTGATCATATATATATTGGCTGTGTCCTGTATAAATAGCCTGTCTTAGTAACCAGTTCCTCTGTGAGCTTTATTAAGCAGTGAAGACTTGCACACTTAGTATGCTAAGATGCTTGCGTTTTCAGGGTTGGGTTGCTGAGCATGTGGTGATTAGCAAGGGCAGGCTTCTGGCTACAGTGTGGTTGGTGGTGGGTTTCCTGTCAGCCCTCCTGAAACTTGATAAAATGAGTGGGGTTCAAGCCACCGATGTCTTGAAATGACAGTCTTTTCCTTTAATGAGGTAGTACTAAATGGTAACGAGACTTATTCTGAGGTGTTTAAGGCCAGGCTGGATGGGGCTTTGAGCAACCTGGTCTAGTGGGAGGTGTCCCTGCCTATGGCAGGGGGGTTGGAACTCGATGATCTTCAAGGTCCCTTCCAACCTAAACCAGTCTATGATTCTTAAGGAAAATAGGAGGAAGTTCTGAAAAGGAATGGGAGAGGAAGGGATAGTCATTCAAAGTCTGCTGCAACGGAGTCAAATCATTTGTCTCTATGTTGCTTTTCATGATTTCTGACCGTGACTTTCCACCCCCATTTGCATGTGTCACTGTCACATGAAGATTTGACTCTTATTTACCATGTCTCAGTGTTAGAGAAGACCTGTGTTGGTAAAAGCCTTTTAATCCAGAAGACTTATAGAAAGCATGGGGCATCTAGGGAAGTGTTGAATACTCTGGCAGCCTGGGAGGTGAGCCCTCGTGACTTTGTGGGGTTAGGCATTAAGAGGTTTATGTATCTTTTCCTGTTAAAACATGATTTAAGGGAAATTGCTGAGCTAGTCGCTGTGGTACTTCAGAAAAGTCAGTGGAATAGCAGTGTACGTAATAATAAGGAAAGAGCAAAGCAACATATGTCAGTAAAAGATGGTGCAAAATTGTCTTGATCTTGGTTGTGTCCAAAATCAGGCTGGTGCCCTCTTACATGCTTGTTGGGTGCCGGTGAGCGCAAGTCAGGGCTGGGCAGTGGGGGGGTAGCTGAGATGGGCAGTCCTGTGCTGCTGATAACTGGGCATCTCCACTCCGGCACTGCCCCACGCTGCTTCCAGACTGGGCTAGCTCCTAGGTCTACCCAGTGCTTTTTTTCCCCTCTCCATACAGGTACCTGACGGCTGCAGCCACTGTTTTAGCTGTGCTAACAAGGTAGTTTTTAGCTTATCCGCAGCAGCAGGCAGCTCAATGCAGGTTGCCACAAATCCTGCCCGAGGAGCTCGTTATAATGACAGGTCGTTAGCTCCTACTTGGATATAGTCTAATCGCTGCAAAAGAGGGAAACTTCTTTACAGGAAATAGGTCTTTCCTTCTTCATTGTGGAGTTTTCTTCTGAGCTTTCTGTGAATGCTACATGTCTATGAACTGACATGAAGGCCCTTGAATATAATTGTAAAATGCCATTGGGTTTTTCTGGGGGGGAGCGCAGAGCAGGAGTTTTGAGTTACTTTAACAAAAGATATGAATGGCTCAAATGTACTAATTGAGAAATTTGTGTTTGTACATCAACCAAAACAATTTATTGCATGCATATGTAAGGTCTTGAATTTGGTGGATGCTAGCTCTACAACCGCCTCGCTGTGCTCTGCAGCATATGTGCCCAGACATCTGACACCTTCCCACTGTTACTGTGGAAACTATAATTTCTAACTCCAGACTTGTATGTCCCTGAAACAGTTGGATTTTTTTTCTGCTGAGGCAAAAGGGGACAAAGTCTGCAGATCAGAAAGAAATACTCCTGTGCAATAGGAACCCAGCTGGTGCACTGACTGTATTTGATTTACATGGTTGTGCTTGATGGGGAATCACATGCTCGAATGGATGTAGATGCATTTATTTTAATGGTGAAACTCCAGGCAGGTATGCTATATATGAATTTAGGTATATGAACCTAAGGAGACCTATCCTGAGAAACTGAAACTGTAGAATGCAAGGGGAAGAAAAACATCCTTACTGAGTCATATGTTTCTGAACTGTCAAGTATGTGGAGGGGAAAAAAGCCTCATCAGACTCCCTCCCTGCCCCTGATAGACCCAGGCTGAATTGAAAACACATATAGCAATCTCCACTCTGAATAACTTCTGCATGGCTATATAATTTCAAAGATAAATGCTTTAAGGGTGATGATAGGTTTTGTCTACATCTGTAATGTCTCATTTGTCTTTGGATACCCAACAGCCTTTGCTTTGTTTATTCAGAGATGAGCAAACATGAAACCGAATGTACTTTTCAATGATCAATGTAAATCAACGTGAAAAATTGAGATCATTATAAAAATTTATACGCACATATATATTTAGCAAGGTTTACTAGATTGATTGTTCCTAAACCTAGAGCTTGACTCCTCTAATGTGCAGAGAATTCACAAAGAGACAGTCATAGCCCAAGGACAGTGAAGTGTGGTCACTGATGGATAAAATAAAATTCAAGCCTGTTTGCATTTTAATGGATTTTAATCGCAGGAGAGTTTGGGAAAGAAAAAACAGATTTTTTTTCTTTTTTTTTTTTTTTTTCCTTTTCACCTTCATCGAGTCTGATTGCTTTAGGGCTAGCAAAACTGGTCCCAGGTACGAAGATATCATTGTCAGTTCTCATCCTGTTGTTAAAAGAGTCTTTTACAAAGACAGGGGATGTGCATGATCATCATTAGTCACTGAGAGCAAACAAATAGTACTGGTCTGTAGATGTGGTGAGGGAAGCAGAGCTTAAAGTTTTTGGCAAACTAAGTAGTAAGGAGGAAATGAACAAGATGCCATGGATGGTTTTTATCACCAGAGATTTACTAAAATAATTTTGACATCCGTCAGGGGTTGGGGGTAGGGTACCATCCTGCTCTAATGATGTGGAAGCAGCACCGTCTGTCTGTAAGAAACTAAAACTCTTGAAGAAAGGGAATTATTCCTTAATCTTTCACTCTTTGGTACTGCTTCTCATCTGTTTGTCATTTCTGCTGTCTGTGACAAGATCTTCATACGTATTTTAAATGTTCTTGCTTTGTACTGCTAGTGCGGACTAGCTCTCCCTGATTCCCCACTCCTTCCTGCTGTCTGTACTGCTGCAGCCTCGTTCATGCTTTATTGGCTGCTGCTTGTTTCATCAGGAACGCCATTCCCTGTGTAATAATATTGGCTGGAATTTATCCCTCAACCCCCCAAAATAGTTTTTGTTCAAGAACACCATTGCAAAGACAGCTAAGCAGGGTATTTTGTGATAATACTGTCACTTCAAAAAAAAAAAAAAAAGAGAGGGGGAGGGGGGTGAACTGGAGGATGTGTAAAATGCCAAGATATTTTATAATGGGCAGAAAATAGAGAAGCTCAAGTTTTTTGCCCTGTATTTTCTTTTGTTATATCACTAAGTGGATGTTTGTGTCTGTTTATACTCTGATTTCGTGTGTGTTTTGAAATCTCATTGTACTCGGTGGTGGAAAATTGGCTGCTTAAGTAAAGGCATGTTAAGGACAGCTATCTACAGTAGCTGGAAGGAAATGCTTCTCAAATGTATTGTCCAAGTTGGTTCTAGTTAATAGTCTCTTGGGTATGTGAACTTTCCTTACCTTCTCCACCCATCTTCTGGCAGCAAACAGAATTCTTAGTATTTCGATTTAAAAATAAATTAATTAATAAAAATCTGCTGCCCCTGTAAATTGTTTCCCAATAGGAGTGAAATGAATTTAAGTAATAACTCATAAAATCACTTGTGTGGGTTGATTGTTCCTACTGGGGGGGAACCCCACAAAACAGTAACATAAAGCAAATCTCTTCAAACTGAATGAAAATTATTATAGAAATATAATGTTTCCCCTCTCCCTTTCCTCCTGTTTTGGTTGGATTTACTTTTACAAAATGCAGTGTGAAGCGGGACTGCTAATTAGATGTTATCAGGCCTGTTTCTGCAAGGTTGTGACCTATAAATTTCTGTTTAGCATTGCTGTAGGAAAGACGTTTTCTCTCCGCTGGTTATTTATCCTTATTGGGTTCATTTGTTCTCCTTCTAGGATTTTGGAGATGAGCACCTGTGGCTTTACCCTTCTGATAGAAGGGGGCTTGGGAGCTGTGGGGGCTTCATGATGTAAGTTTACAAAACTTATGGCAGGGAAAACATTTGGGAACAAGTGCGTGCTTGCGCTTAGGGGTTTTGTGGCATTACCACTAAGCATCAGAGAAATCACATTAAAAAAAAAACAGCGTAGTGAATAACGTAAGGTTTAGTTCTCACAAGCTTTATATTTTGCAGGTTTTGGGAAACGTAGCAAGAGTAAGGAGGAAAAACTAAGTAGGTGTGGGCTCTAGGGTGGACGGTGTTTGGGGTGAGGATGTGGGCTTGCCTTTATTCTTCATAGCCTAGCTTACTGGAGAGAGAAGGAAACATATTAAGTAGAGGGAAAACCCAGTTGAAGAATACCTGAAATACTGCACCCTAGCTACAGATCCTTTTAATTCGCTAGCCCGTCATCAAAGGATACATCAATCATGCTTATTTAGGTTTGCCAAAAGCATATTAAACCTGCCCCACGTGTTTTGGTTATATCTCGGGAGCCTTGATGTCAGCATGGCTACGATGTCCAAACTGAGCTGGCCTACAAGCGTGAATTTCCCCTGACACAGTGTTAGCTCAACACTTGCAATTTCTCTGCCCTGGCACTGTTATTTGTTCCCATGTTGCCTCTTTCTTTCACAGTTATTTTCCTTCAACATCATATAGAGGAGGCAAGAAGAAAGAAATCACCTGCTATATTCTGAAATTTCAGAACAGAATTGAGCTTTGATTTGCAAATATTTAGATTATGTGGCAATAAGGAGAGCAAAGCGCTCAGAGTCAGAAGGCTGCAGAGCCTTGGTCCGAGCCAGCAACTCAGTGTCCTGCCTTGACCAAATTGGTGGAGACGTCCTTGTGCTTCACCGAAGTGGATTTTTCTCCTGCAGCCAGCTTTCCTTCCCTAAAAACAGATACAACGTCTAGGTTAAATTACAAAGGGAAACAAACCTCATATAACCTTTAACTAAAGGTTAAAGAGTAGAGCTGTTAAAAGAGGTATTACGGGTCGTTACCTCACTGTACTGGATTAAATGTGGGATTCAGATTATTTGCAACAAGACATCTCTTTGCATAAATCTTAATATGGCTCAGAATCCCCATTGCATTTATGTGAGATCCAGTCTCCTTCCTCTAAAAGTTTTGTGTCTGAACCATCTTTAAAGGATGAAAATAAGTCCAGTCCTTTGTATATTAGCATTGCATTAGTGAAATGCACGAAGACTTTTCAGACGTTAGGGAGAAAAATGGAATGAGGAGCGAGCGTTCTGCTGCTTTTGTATGGGGTTTTGTTTTTAAGTAGGTCAAATCAACGAATCAGTGTGTAATAGCTGGTTCCAGGTTCTTCTGAAAAGATTTTGCAGATGCCAGAAGGAAGAGAGTGGGTCTTTTTAAATAGCATGGGGAGTACTGGAGGGCTTCTTTTACATTATATTTTAATCCCTTGAGGTGGTCCCTTACTAAGTCATTTGTTTTAAGTGGTTAAAATAAGAAAGCTAAGTTTAGCCTGTGTGCCTGAATGGCCTGGATAATACAGAAAAAAATGCACATAGTTGTAGCAGATTGTAGTGTCCTGTGAACTCTCCCTTCGACAAGGGAAATAAACTTGTCTGTCTTGAGATATCAGCAGTGGTCTCAACTCCTGTATTCTCTTTTCCCGAAAGTGTTGAGGCAAAAACAACAAACCCAAAAAAAGCACCCAATCACTCAATACTCAGGCTTCAAGAAATGCTCAGGTTGGAAATAGCTAAAAGAGTACAGCAGCAACAGGCTCTGCAGTGATGGCAGGGTGACTGAGCATTTAAAACACCTAGCTATGGGAGAGCATCACATAAGAGCTTTGCGTTTGCTTTGTTTTTTATTATTATTATTTATTTTTTCTTCATTCTTCTCTCTCGCCATGAAAACCACCACACGCAGGGAGGGTTGTTTCTGTGGACCACAGAGGCTGTGTTTCTGTAGAGGTAGGTTTAAGGGAAGGGGAATTCAGCAATCCTGCCATTGCTCTGAGGATTTAAGTTTATGGGCTGAGATTGTTCAGATCAGTGACAATGAATCTATCAGTTTTCTTGAAGGAAAGCTAAAGATGAAAGCTTCTAAAAGAAACAGCCTGCATGGTGTAATTCGAACTGCATGTGAAAGCCTGAAAGATGGTGTGTTTGTTTCTCAGTTGTTCATCTTCAGCTACTTGTGGGCACTATCTCACCACCTTGTCTGTTCCTGTGGCTTGTTCTTGTCTCCACAGAAATGCTTCTCCACCTTTGCTCTTCCCGTACCTCCCTCCCTGGCAGAAGGTGGTAGAAGGGTCTTTCTCTCTTGAAACTGGTCTGTAACAGATGACTGTCAACTGGTTGATGCCTCGTTGGCAAGGGTAGTGGGTAAAGCTATCTGTATGGGCAGAACCTTTGGTAATGGTGCTTTTGCCAAGATCCACTGCTTGTGGTACGTGCATGTTTAGCTTTTACCGCAAGTACACTAGTACATTTTTTGTGCACCCAAAAATGTGCAGGAACTGAGTAGAGTTTGCTTTTAAATTGTTGGTAGTTCTGTTTTTTTTTCACAGCTGCCCTGGGCCAAGGTCCTTTTTAAGTTCAGGATGCTTTTCCTCTAGTCTTCTTCCTGCACTGCTGCAAAGAATGAAGAATTAAGGGGGAACAGCCCAATCTGGATGCTCGGTGCTGAAGAGGCTCTAAGGTGGAGATTAGGGGTTGGTGAGAGCAAGCATTAGAGAAAGGAGCAAGGGGAAGGGTATAGAGCTGGGTAAGAAAAGGTCCATGCATAAATTAAGAGGAGAAACTGCAGATTTTTTCTCTCCCACGAATAATTAACTTTTCTGCTATTCTCCATTTTCCGCTTCCTAAACCTCTCACGAAAGCCTCTCCTTGCTTTAGGGAGAAGTGTCACTTGAGAATCTTCTCCGAACTTGGCAGCTATGTAATAGGGGCATGTAATCTTTTATAATCCTCTCTTCAGGTTTGTAATAACCATTTCTGTTTTGAGATTCCAGAGTGTTTTGTAGGCCAAGTGGGAATTTAACTGCGAGAGAAAAATGTACTTGATATTCAGGAGCAAAGATGAGTGGTCCTGGGCAGGGGACGGGAACTGAATAAAAAGGAAGGAAAACCTGCTTAGTATTGTAGGAAGGGTCACAGCGATGGCTTTGAGCAACTGCGGGTTATTTGAAATCCTAGGTATCCTGGGAACCAAATTGGTTTTTACACAGATAGCAGCTTCTGTTGTGGTGATGTCATGAGATTTCCAAGGCTGCACAATGAGTTGCTTGTTTGCAGGCACACACGGGAAGCTGGGCTTGAGAATGGAGCGCACCTGCGTGTTTTGTAAGGTCCCCACCTTGATTGGGTTGTGTTTTCTGGTTCCACTTGTTGAGCCACGAAGTGTGCAGATGACTGCATGATTTGAGGATGCTGGCGCCGATCCATTCAAGAAGGTGCTGATGTCTCCCGATAGACACATCTTTCACGCTGTCTCTCGTGAACCTGGCTGGGTACAGACCATGAGAACAGGGACAGAGAGAGAGGCGCAGCCGAGGGAAGTGAGGATCAATTACCCTTTGTAAGTTTAGCAATCGACTATGCGGCACATAAGAAGCTTAGAGGAGCTCAGCAGCGTTCAAGCTAATTGGCAGCTTTAAACTGCCATTAAGAGCTCCCACACCTTTTGCTCAAAGAAGCTGCACAGTGACAGCAAGCTGGTGCAACTTTCTGCTTTCTAATCAGAATTACCGTGCCAGGCCAATTTTAGCTTTATGCCTAATTTTTGCTTGCTTCTGCTGCTAGCTCCTTAGCTCTGTTTTTTTAGGACTTTGCAAGAAAGCTCAAGACTGTTGGCACACTCAGCATCTGCTCGCTAAACTACTCATAAGATTATAAGACTTGCGGTTTCTTTTTTGGAGCGACTCCATGATTTTTCCCCTTTGAAAAGAAAATCTCAGTGAAACTGCTTGCACGGTTGTGGCCTAACTGAATTTGTGCTCTCGAGCTTCCACAGAACGCTTGGGTACCGGGAAACACTGAGCCCTTTTAGCAGAATTTGGGGGCTGAGGGTGGTAAATGTGTTAGCACAGGTCTTGCAAATGGTTTGGTTTTTGAATTGCATGTGTTATGGGGAAATGAGAGGGGAAGGTCTTGGCTGATCTCTAGTGAAGTCTCAGCCTTGGTGTGAAAAGTACTGAGCTTTTGATAGGTGAAGCAGCGACGTTGCAAGTATAGGGCAGATGTACTGACTTGGGACCAAGTTAAGTTGGCAGAGCTGTCTGGGAGCTCAGCTGGGGGAGTGAGCCTGCTGTACCTTGCTCACTGCCGGCCGTCTCTTGTACAAACAAGTCAAATGTCTCCTAGGGAAGGAATGAAGGGGTGGGAATGATGTCAGCAACGGAGAGAAGAGGCAGCAAGAGCTCATCCTTCTGGGAGATGCCAGATTTGTTGAATGGTAGCATTCTGTATTTTATCTCCTGCTGGTTGCAAAGGAGACAGTGCTTGGCTGGCTATTAGGTATTCACTCCCCTGATGGCTTAGCCCTTCCCACATAAAAATTGCTCTTTACATTTTCTTTTTATGCAGAGAATCTGTAGGAAATTTAAGAATCTGGCTGGTGGCTCTGGTAGTTGACAAAATGCTGATGTCCACTCTTCCAACTTTAAAGGTTAGTCTTTCTTTCCCTGTGTTGAGGTGAGACTGCTGCACATGAGAAATTCAGAGCAAAAAGGCAACCCTTCTCCCACCACATCACAGATCAAAGACTTCTAGCAGCTGGTGGAAAAAAAAGCTGTGCCCTTATCTGTTTGAAGAGATGCACAGTCCTCATTCAGAGAGGGGGGAAAAAGACCTCAAAGCAGTGAGCAGCCAATACCTTCAGACTTCTCATCTCTAAATTTTAAGAGAGTCCTTCACCCATAGTTGGCATACTAATGGTAGGGAAATGGAAGCACACACAATAAGCGTAAAAATTTCCACAATGATATTTCTATGAGGGTACAGGGTATGAAAATTGTACCTGACTGAACAGTTTTTGTGTGAATATGTCTGTGGCTGATGACGTTCTCCACTGGGATAATGGAAAACCAGTTTTTAGACTCTGCCTGATCACTGCCACTCAGTAAAAGAGTAGTGGAAAATTAATAGATTAGATTGGCAAGATTGGCCTACACTAGAAAAATTAAAGATCTTGTGAAGAATTCATGTTACAGTGCCAAATGCGTTGGAATCTGAGAAAGTCATGGCGCTGGTCATGGCTTCTGCCAGCTTCTAAAATACCATTTTCACCTACTTAAACCTTTTATGGCTTTATTCTGCGTAGAATGGATTTTCCAGGTAGCATTTTGGCTGTAACCAGTTGGGATGAAGAGCTTTTGAGATCACTGAAATCTGATGGTTTGACTAAGCTTTCTTTACCTCCTACCCACGATATTAGGTTTCCATACAAGAATCTGGTTATCACTGCACACAGCTGCTGGAGGAGAGCAACTGCATTCAGCTGAACTGAAGGCTAGTCATTGCACGTGTAATTAAGTTTGTTGAGTGTGGCTATTAAATATAACAGAAATAATTCACAGTAGATACCTCTGTAATAACATCCTACATAAATAGAGTGCTTCTCATCCCAAAGGATCTGCTCATGCTTTCTACACTTAAAATAACACCTGCTTCACCAGAGATATCTGTTGCTGACCGCGAAAATGTAGGTAGCTCTTAAGTGAAATGGAGCAGTGCCACACAGTGATTTAGAGGGGCAAGTGAGCAATGCCGTATCTCTCAGTAGCTACAGGAAGCTTCCTAGAAAACCTACAGTCACTGCCCGTGTTGCAATTTGAAATAAAATAGCAGGATTAATGAATTTATTTTTATAATGTGTACTGGTCATATCTCTAAGTGTGTTGTGATTCAGAGAAGAATTACTCAATCCTAAAAGCATCGTTTTCTCTGTAGCACGTGAGTCTCTACGTTACCACACACAGTATGTGCTGAATTTTCCTTATCGTATTATACGATTAGTCATGAGCATTTTATGTTATGTGTTGGGACATTGTGGTGGTTGTCTGTACAAACTTGGAGGATGAGTGTCCCCTCCTTTTCCCAAGTGAATTTGTGCATCATGATAGGTTCTTTGAACAGTTGTTTCTGATAGTGCCTGTCTACTGTCCTGCTTGGATCAGAAACTGTTGTGTATGGCTGGGAGTTTGTTTGAGAAATAAGAAATGTAAACAAAAGCTATATATATCAGCATGAGAGAAAGTGGAAGTTGTCTTGATTGTGCTTTTCCTAGCAGACCCGCAGTAACTGACCTTTGTCGTCATCTGCTCTGTGTAAATGTAGAGAGATTGTCCCTCTTTTAGCTGAGCCAGGGTTGCTCCAATGCCTGTACCTGCTCTCAGGCCAGTGGTGCTTGAATTCTATTTTAAATCCAGATTCTGCAGATCTTCATCTGGATGACACACAGCTGTCTGAAATAGTTGCAGCTATACACAGCTGTGTGTCGCATAACTGTGCTGTTGCTGTTTATTTTCACTCGCATTAGTGACTTCTTTTGCAGAAATCCTGCCTTATTACAAGATGCAGGTTTAAGGGAATGAAACATGTTGAGACGCGGTGTATTTCCCTCTGCCATATCTTTCCCTTGAATCATGAGCTTCATCAGCTTTCAGAGACATGGGGTAAGTTTAGTGAAGGACTTTTAATTGCCTTTTGTCTTTAAAGCTTCATGTCGATAGCAAGGCTTGAAGTTTCAGCTTCTGTTCAATGGCTTGATAAAGGTTCAAACTGATTATTGTTGACACTGCACTGCATACTCATGCACAGCTGGGTAGGTTGGGGTACTGACAAGCTCTTGGATGACAGCGCTTACCTAACATTCTCTGAGTCCTGTCTCTATGGTAAGTATATAAAACACCATGGAAACATTGACAATTGGGCAAGTAGACCTGTTGTCAAAAGGTGTTAAGGTTCCTACTAATCTGCCT
>VZSZ01007841.1:1480415-1577656 GCA_013398815.1 Ibidorhyncha struthersii
AACCTCCCACCACTATGGATTTATTGTCAACGCAGTTTGGATAGAGTATGTGCAGGAGACATTTTTGTGCTGTGCAAGCGCAAGAGTAGGTCAGAAATCAGAGAAATTTTGAGGTATAATTTGATCCAAATATATCTGTAATTACTTAGACAAAAATAGTCTGATGGTATCACGTTGTGCAGCGTAGAAAAATATTAATTACTCAACACCTTTTTCAACTTTATAAAATGAAAATAGGTGAGACTGAAGAATGAAGATTGTTAATGAAGTGAAGAGATTGATGCCTAAAAAGTAAGTAGAAAGAAAATGAATCCCTGTAGGGACATGAGAGATGACTTAGCAAATAAGAAGTCATGAGTGACAGGAGATGTGCAATTACTACAACATATCATGGTGTAGTAATATCTAGCAGCATATTCCAAGAGTAGGAGAACAGGTCTAGGTTGATTCACTTACAAATCAGGTATTTTTTCTACAAGGAAGTGTTTCCCACTGTTGGGAAGGGGTAGATATTTTCATCGTTTGTGAAGCCCCTTCCATAGGGTAAGAGCCGTAAGGGCACAGCAGAAGTGTCTGCAAAATCAGTGCCATTTAAACAGGGAAAGGGAATGAGTTAGTTTATGAAGAGCTGTTTCAGATAAATAATCCATTGCACAGCACTTTCATGAGGGATGTGACAAATGGCTGCATCTGGTTTTGGGCTGCTTTTTAGTTAGTCACTGTCTCTAACTTGGCTGCTGTCCTGCAGAATCTTTTTATTTTGTGTTCAGTTGGAAACGAAGATGAACAGTTTTCACTGTGTTAGACTCTTCCTTTTTCCTCCCTGCACCCAAAACCTCATCTTTCTTCTTAGATTTAGAGGTGTTTTTAATCAAGGGCAAAGGATAGTGAAGACCTACGTCCACTGGGAGAAGATCTATTACTTATTGGTGCTGGTGACAGAGGCCAGTAGCAGGACATCTCTGATGCATTTTCCTCCTCTTCCATCTCCTGTGACTGACATCAGTAGTGGAGCGACAGTGGTGATCCCAAGAGAAAACAGCAAGAGCAGACACTGATGCATGGGGGAGGTTCTTCAGAAATGTTCTCTGCCATTCTCAAAAAAACTTGTCACATTGGCATCTTACAGCAGATATGTTTTACCTGTAAACAGGAGTTTGTTAAAGCTGAACCCAGTTGTAAGAAAAAATTTGCTTCAATTCCCAAATGACTTTAATTATTTTCCAAAAGCACAAAGAAATGTTTGTTGTCAATATTATTAAAGTGGATTTTTATGTCAGAATTTTAGCCAGCTTCTAACTTTATCAAGGAAGGTAAACATTAATTTTAATTATTTAACTGTTTTGTTGACATGATTCCAAACTTTCTGAGTTCAGAAGAGGTTGCAAGTTCTCAAATTTTTGTCATGAAACAGTCTTTCCAGTCTCTAACAATCTATCTGCAATGAAGAAACATCTTTTCTGACTTCTTTTTTTTTGAAAGGGTCTAGCTCGGTTTGCCTTTTAAGAGGCATTAAATGCTTGTACTTGTACGCTTAGTCCTCCTTCTTCTGAAATCTCTTCATCAGCAAGCTACTTGAAATCCTAAATATAGGCTTTTTATACTTAAAAAGCATGTTCAGTGGCAGGTGAGCTGCAATGCTGTTAAAGAGTTTAGAGTCCAAGCTCTGAACATATCCTGGTTAAATTTTGAAATTTGCCAGTGAAACGTGCCCTGTGACCAAAATTGTCAAGATTGCCAAAATAGTCAGCGTCTGGACTGTCCCTACATACCTTTGTGTCCCAGAGTTACGCTGCTCAGAGTCCAGCCCTGAACCAGGAGCTTCAGCATGTCTGCTCAGGGTCAGACGATTCCCAGGCTGGTGAAGTCTCATCAGGGCAACGAACAGGATAACAAAGCTGGATGGGGAAAAAAAAAAAAGAGCTGAAAGCCTAAATTGCCAGTAGAGTCCTGACTCTGCAAGACTTCATCATTCTTTTTGATCTTTTGCTGAACCTCTTGCTGGAACGGCAGGGGCGGGAGGAAGGTCGGGAAGATTATGGGTGTCTGACCTGGTGTTTACATGTGCACTTGCTTATATTTCAGTCCCACCCAATCTGTGACTCCATTTGACCTACCACAGAGCAGTTTATATACCTGTTTGAAAACATGTCCAGCCCAGAGAGATGCAGAGCTGCTGACTGAGATCTTGTCATGTGTTCATGAAGCTGTATTTTTAAGACCAGACTGATCTTATGCTAAGCAGTAAATACTGGTCCTGCAGTCTTGGAATTAGTTCTTTTTTGTCAATATAGACTGAGACTGTAGTTTTGGAAGAGTGTTACTTAAAATAACACAGCACTTTTAAGTCAGACTTAAAAGGGGGATCTTTTTTAGCTACTTTGCTGCTTTAATCTTGTCCATGAAATTGTGGGATGTTTATATGTTCCCTGGTGTAGATCAAGCTAAGTAGCATTAAAATGTTTTTCCTTATACAGTTTATAGGGTTATTGAATGAAATAAGCAGTATCAGGTTTTTCCCAAGCCACTATAAATACGCTACCACACCAGTCCATGCCAGTCTTTTGCTGGTGTGGACTTGTACTGCAGTAGGTGAATGTAGCAACACGGATGAACCTTTTTCAGTGCGCAGCCTAACCGTGTTTTCCTATTCTGGGCAAATGTTAAGTACAAAAGGCTAAGTGACCCAGAATTAGGACCTGAGCTCTCAGACAGTCTTCCTGTTAATGCCTCAGTTCCTCTTTGAAGATAAATCCTATCTCTGGTATGCAGAAGATTTGTTTTTGACACCGACTCCGGTGTGTTGCAGCCTGTTTGCTTTTCCCAAGGACATAAAGGACAGCCTGGCCTCAATCACCGTTCTCCTCCTCACCCTCGGCAGCAAGTCAGTACATCCATAGCGTCCTCTTGGCTATCATTGCTGTTCTCATATACATGGTTATCACAGTGGTAGTAGCGCTTTTTTTCGTGTCAGTGGATTAAAAGAATGTTTCTGTCATCCCGTGTCTGAAAGCACACACAGATACTGAAGAGGTGTATTTAAAAGAAAAGGGACTATATTTATTTCCCAGTTTAAAAAAAAAAATCAAATAGTGGGGAAATCTACCCCACAGGACCTGTATTGGTATAGTGCTAGCAGTTAGGTGTAGGTTCAACAAGTTCACTGAGAAAGGAGGGTCACAGGATGGCAGCTTGATGCTTTTAAGGTGTGCAGAAGCAGGAGGATGGTATGACTGGGTAGTAGCTACTTTGGGGATACAGCTTGCAGCATCCCACCAAAAATGCTCTGAAGCAAATCAGGAGAGGCAGAAGAGGCGGTGGAGCAGAAGAGCATTTGGAAAGGAATAAGACTACGTGGAGCCTCCACATGCAATCTTGATTGAATGAATGTGGCAAAAACTAGCAAAATTACTCTCTGCTTACCTTCCTAATATGCTCTCGCATGGAGATTTTTACTCAAAGGAGCTGCTGTAAAAGCCTACCAGCAAAGAAAGTAGCCTTAACAGAATAACCTCTAGGGATTTGGGAAACTTGTTTTGAAAAATGAGCACTGTTTGAAGGAGACAAATAGACTGGCGTAGTAATAAATAGCATTTGAAAATGACCTTAAGAGAACGCTAAGTGCTTAAAAGTCAGGAAATGCCAGAACTAGTTTGTGAGAGTCATTGTAGTGCAGCCTGTTTCTAAAATAGTACGCTATCTTGTACATATTTTACAACCTTCGGTACAAATGAATAATATCTTTTTGTTTGCTATTAATACTTGGTTTTCAGAGATGATTGAAGATATGAAAGGACAAGCAGTACAGGAAATATGACAGGGGCTTCTATTCCTTTAGCTGCGAGCTGTCTTTTACATAGCTATATGAAAATAAATTGCCGTACTGCACGTATTGCAGTTGTACTGTTGAAGCCAAAGTGTACTGAGATGTTTTGGGCACTGAGGGGTTGTGCCTACCTCAAGCCCCTGTGTGCTGCATCTCTCCCTCATCCCTGGGGTTTCTTCCAACTGTTGAATATAAGGGTTTAAGGCAGCCCCCCCAAGTCACAGGTTCCAGATGGAGTAACAGACACCAGACTAACAGCTTTAGGGATAAAAAATTTATCTCTAAATAATGTTGCAGTAACAAATACAGATCAGGACTACAATTATCTGGGTTATTACAAGAAGAAATGCAGTAACTCAGTAGCACAATTATCCAGGTTGAAATGACAGCAAATCCAGTAATTCACCACTACTGAGCATGCATTAATACCTGAGCACGCAAAGACCTACAAAACCATTGTCATAATGCTGATTATTGGGCAGGCTGGCAGGATGCAGGGCTCGGCTTCCTTGGATAAGCGACTCAGACCAGCCAGTGGGCTCAGGGAATTCTTAATTCCCCAGTTGGGGTGTCCTCTTGTTGAGACATGGAAGCACTATCTGGACTTGTTAATCAACCATCACATCCCACCTCTGGCCACGCTCTGTGCCAGTTCTTTGGGGCGTGTGGGGCCCAGAAATACTGTTTTAAGGCAGTACTGGCCCCAGGTGCCCACCTCTTGGTAGTGACTCAGTCGAGGAAACAGGAGTTATCATGGGATAGTAATCTGGATTGCACCTCTGGCAAGCAGGTAGCTGTCTGAAGTTTTTGTCTTGTCTCTGCAGACTTACTATATGCAAAGTAACTGATGCTTGAATTAACCCATGCCAATCATGTAAACAAAATCAGGATGCACAAAGGTGTGCATATAAATTCATAAAGTACTAGGGTTCTCTTCTTTATCCTCTAGATCCCTTTGTACGTGCTTTGGGGATTGGACTAGGAGTACATCAGCCTCATTTCTTGTTCTCAGACATACAGGCTGTTGGGCAAAGAGGCTGTATCACTATGGCTCTTTTAGAGGTCTTGGTTGTTGTCTAAATGCCCTGCAGCTGTAGTTATCGGTAGCACAATTTATCATTTTTTCTTCCAGCATAAACACCTCCCTAGCAAAATGTAGTCATCCAGTCAGTTAAAGGCAAGATTAGCAGGGGAGCAAACCCTGAGGGGTCAAGTTCTGCCAAAATTTCAGAAGAGAAACAAGATATTTATACATTCAGTACTTTTAAAGAGAATTAGTGTACAGAATTTTATTACTATGAAATAGTGAGGACCCCAACCCTCTCTCAGAGCCTTCTGAGCTCCCGCTTTTAGGATGAGTTTGACTTCATTATAGAAGGTACCACCTTTCCCCATGTGCCCAATACGACCAGCAGAATGTCTGGTTTTCTCTGATGTGCTGTAGCTGATCACTGAATATGCGCTGAGGCTGAAAAAATGCTTTTGTAATCTCAAAGTTTTGCACCAGCAGCCGCTGCCTGGCTTGCCCAGCGTGGAAGTGGGCAAGGCTGGGCAGCAATAAGTCCGGCACTGGAGAACCAGTTTTGAAAAGAAGGACTGCCTTGTTAGATGGGTCATCTGTGTTGTGACTTGATACATGTGCAGGTTCCTGCACACCTGCATGCAGCCCTCTCCGGGCTGCGCACCCGCCTGCGTGCACTAAAGCTCCTCACCGTGCAGTGCTTTCCCACTGAGCCTGAGCCTCAGTAATTTCGTGGTAAGGCGAGGCATGCCTAACTGAGTCTGAAAGTTATTACCAGATGAGTAGAAAATTAAGTTCTTATTAAGATGGCATATTAACAGCGTGCTCCAGTGGCAGATTAACAGCTGTCGGCATTCTTTTTATGCAGGTGCCTATCGATGGGGTCCAAGAGCCACAGGCAGATGCTACCAAAGGGCGCTGCCTGCGCCGAACAGTGAGTGTCCCCTCCGAGGGCCAGTTCCCCGAGTACCCGCCAGAGGGGGCCGCCAAACTAGGTAAGTCGAAACCTTGGCTGCAACAAATTGATTTTAATTTATAGCTGCAAGCTATATCAGAGGGTACGGCTTCCCGGGCAGCATCCTTGCCAAAGGAGCCTGCTGAGGTGGGTAGCGTCACAGCTAGGTGGTGATGGAGGTCGTGCGACTGTGGCATTGCTTGTAAATGCCTCCAGTAAAATGACTTCCAAATGCCAGGATTTATCCAAGCATCAGTGAAGTTATTATGGGGTACCAGAGAAGGAAGGTTTGTAGCTGTGTTTGTAAGATTACTAGACAGATTTATACCTGAGAGCTGCTGAACACATGTCAACAGGAATGCAGCTTTTGCAGATAGCTGAAAGTGGTTCCCACTGGTTTTTAGAACTGTTAGGTGGTTATGTTTTACCTCACTTTGAGTCTTTCTGAAATTTCCTTTGCTTCATGTTTTCATAACAAGTACTGGATAACAGGTTTTTCTATATCTTACCTCATGCTTGTCCAGGGTGCAGTTCCTAAAAGAACTAACCAACTGCCTGCTGCTGTTGGCTATAATTATGTTGAAAACTAGGGAAAGCAAAAGAAAGGGCAGGTATTAAAAATGACAGACAAAAGCTCTGTTGCAGTAGTTTCCCAAGTCCCAATTTAGCCCAGTTCCCCCTCTTTCATCCCACCTATGTCTGCATAAAGAGCATCTTTCTAATTCCAGAAAAAAGGAAGAGTGAAGGGAGGCAGCAACCACACACAAGTGTACTCTTCTTTCTATTCCAAACCTATGTGGGAAACTTCCCTTGGCATAGGCTGATAGGATCTAGGACCAATTCTTCCTTAGTTCAGCAGTAAAAGATATCAATCCTGGGAGACTGAGCTATGAGGAAAAAAGTAACATGCACCTCTAAACAGTAAAGCAGCCTTGATAACATCATTATCAAAAATGAAGAGCAGGTAAGGTATTTTTCATTTCACAGGCTCAGCTGTTTTCTATGGCAAGGAATTTTATTCTGTGAATACGTTGCACACAAGTCATTAAAATCTCCCTCTTCTAGATCCTTAATTAACATTGCAACTGTAGTACTTACTCATTTGTACTGGCCAATAGCAGTACTTAACTCTTCCTTACTTGAGGAAGGCAGATAGGGTTCTTTTTTTGGTTTTGTTTGACTCCTGCATTACAAACCTGAAAAGAAACAGGGCAGGTCAGGGATTTAGGAGGGAAAACTGCAAAACGCATGGGGATGAGTGGCATAAACAGAACCCCTACTGGAATTGTTTGTGGCATTTCAAATGCAGCTCTAAATGATCATCTTGTTTTGCCATATATACTCATTCTTGTTCATGACTAAAACCAGTATTAAACATGTTTACACAGTGTTATAGGCAAAGTACTTATTCCAGGTGTGGGGCTAGTGAGATGAATGAAGAATCATTTTGCAGCCAGTCTGCGCTAGGCAATGAATGTTATTTGCAGCTTTGCAAGCTAGAAAGACCTTTAAAATCTAGGATTTAAATCCCGTCTTTTTCTCTACCATGTGCAAAAAACGTGTAAAAGATTTTCTAGACTTCACTGAGCATCTGAATAGCTGGAAATCCCAGTGTTATGGTTTGACATGTGACCTTATAACCTTCTTCATTTTTCTTGAATTGCCGTACACAATGAATGACTGTGCTATTTGGGTATACGCCTTACTATGTATCTTTCTACAATTTTAGATGCATGTGGCATCTTATAGTATGCTACTACTGATGTACGCCTGACAAGAATATATTAAAAGTGCAAGAGAAACTCATATCCACATGGTCTTCTCTATATGAGAGCTGCAACGGTAGTGAATATAAATGTCACAAAGTGTGTAGCTAAGGGAAATGGGCATACAGTGGGAGGGGAAGAGGAAAGTCATCAGCTGGTGAAAAATTAATCAGTGCCCATACTGTAAGGAAGGATGAGGGTAAGTGGGAGGGAAGGTTATATATAACCTCTGATTGCAGCACCCTAGGTAGTTCCCTTGTTTTCACATCCTGGTTAGAAATGTCTCTTATCATGGTTACAGAATTTCTGCTAATAGAAAAAAGTCAGTTGATAGAGAACAGTGGGAACAGCTTTTTGTCAAGATGTTGAGCCAGAGGATAAACCAGTGAAGGAAACCATTGAATATCTTTATAAAGAGAAAGAAATGGATGGTGGCAGCCAGAATGTATCACCAGCAGTACAGATAACAACTGGTCTAAAATAGCTTTGGAATGGTCACCAAAAGCTGAAAAGTGCAGCAGAGGAAGCTAAAATATCTAGTAGAGAAATTGTTATGCAGACCTGATAAGAATATCTAGCTTGTCATTGGCAATCATGTGCATAACATGGCAACAGCAGGCGTTGCGTTTTATGATGATATCTGAAATTACTACTTGCAGATAAGCTCCTTAGGGCTGGCTGTAGTGCAGAGGTTGAGGCATAGTAATGGCATTTGCTTTTTTTCCCTAAGTAAAGGTTGCCATACCTCTCTTGTGATTGATTGATTGAATGAATGAAAAAAAAAAAGGGGGGGGGCTGGAAATCAGGTCATGGAACTCTTTTTCATCTGTAGCACTACGGTTACACCTTGTATGAAATGTCAGCAGTATCGTATGAGGTCAATCTTTTTGTTAATGGAGCAACTGAAACGGTGCATGTTCTTCAGGGGCTCTGCATAATCAGCAGTAGTACCCATTCTGCAAATTTCTGTGGCATTCTTTATAGCATTGTGCACACATCCTTGTAGCACCATTCCTAGGAAGTGTGTGGGAGAGAAACTACCCACGTTACAGCTGAGAAGTTGAGGCAAGAGATGTGTAACTTGCCAAAGGTCAGCACTGAGTCAAGTGTGCTTTACCCAAGGGCTGTTGTAGTCATTCTTGCTGTCTCTTTCATTTTTACCCTTGCTGCAGGGTTGGCTCAGCTGTTCGTGAGGCAGCTGCTGAACCACTGTGGTTTACAGTCCCATGTACTAAGATAGACACCAATTTCCACATACTTCAGTACAGTAAGCTGTAATTTGTGATGGTTCAGCAGCTGCTAGAGGAGCAGCTGAGCCATCCCTTCTGTACAGACAGAAACCGATGTGGTCACCCTCGAATGAGAGCCGGAGGGGCGGACACAAAGATAAAACACAAGATAGAAAGTGACTTGTTTAAACAGTGAAAACTAAAAAGATCATTTAAAAACTGTAGCTCCAGAGGACACTCACCATCTACTGCTAGCTTAGGAGTTTGCCCTCTAGTTGCAGAGCGTGGAGAGGTTGTTTCTAATGTTGACATTCTTCATTCGCATCAGAAAGGTACATGGTACACAGACTTGTATCAACAAGCCATCCATTAAATATCGTAGGACCACAGAGTGGTTTAGGTTGGAAAGGACCTTGTAGATCATCGAGTTCCAACCCCCCTGCCATAGGCAGGGACACCTCCCACTAGACCAGGTTGCTCAAAAGGCCCATCCAGCCTGGCCTTAAACACCTCCAGGGATGGAGCTTCCACAACTTCTCTGGGCAGCCTGTTCCAGAGCCTTACTACCCTCAGAGTGAAAAATTTCTTCCTAATATCTAAATCTACCTTCTTCCGGTTTAAAGCCATTCCCCCTCGTCCTGTCACTACATGCCCTTGTAAAAAATCCCTCTCCATCTTTCCTGTAGGCCCCCTTTAGGTACTGGAAAGCTGCTATAAGGTCTGCCTGGAGCCTTCTCTTCTCCAGGCTGAACAACCCCAACTTTCAGCCTCTCCTCATAGGAGAGGTGCTCCAGCCCTCTGATCATCTTTGTGGCCCTCCTCTGGACCCGCTTCAACAGGTCCATGTCTTTCCTATGTTGGGGGATCCAGAGCTGGACGCAGTACTCCAGGTGGGGTCTCAGCAGAGCAGACTAGAGGGGAAGTATCACCTCCCTTGACCTTCTGCCCACACTTCTCATGCAGCCCAGGATACGGTTGGCTTTCTGGGTTGCAATTGCACACTGCCAGCTCACGTTGAGCTTCTCATCAATCAGCACCCCTAAGTCCTTCTCCTCAGGCCTGCTCTCGATCCATTCTCCGCCCAGCCTGTGTTTGTGCTTGGGATTGCCCCAACCCAGATGCAGGACCTTGCACTTGGCCTTGTTGAACTTCATGAGGTTGGCATGGGCCCACCTCTCCAGCCTGTGCAGGTCCCTCTGGATGGCATCGCTCCCCTCCAGTGTGTCTACCTCGACACAGAGCTTGGTATCATCGGCAAACTTGCTGAGGGTGCACTCAATCCCACTGTCCAAGTCACCAACAAAGATGTTGAACAGCACCAGTGCCGGTACCGAGCCCTGAGGAACACCACTCGTAACTAGTCTCCACTTGGACATCAAGCCATTGACCACAACTCTTTGAGTGCAACCATCTAGCCAGTTCCTTATCCACTGAGTGGTCCATCTGTCGAATCCATGTCTGTCCAATTTAGAGACCAGGTTATCATGTGGGACAGTGCCAAACGCTTTGCACAAGTGCAGGTAGATGACATCAGTTGCTCTTCTCTTGTCCACTACCACTGTAACACCCTTGTAGAAGGCCACCAAATTTGTCAGGCATGACTTGCCCTTGGTGAAGCCATATTGGCTGCTACCAATCACCTCCTCTGTTTCCATGTGCCTTAGCAGAGTTTCCAGGAGGATCTGCTCCATGATCTTGCTGGGTACAGAGGTGAGACTGACTGGCCTGTAGTTCCCTGGGTCTTCCTTTTTTCCATTTTTGAAAATAGGGGTTATGTTTCCCCTTTTCCAGTCAGCAGGAACCTCACCAGCCTGCCACGACTTCTCAAATATGATGGATAGTGGCTTAGCAACTTTGTTTGCCAGTTCCCTCAGGACCCACAGATGTATCTCATCAGGTCCCATGGACTTGTGCACCTTCAGGTTCCTCATGTGGTCTTGTGCCATGAAATTTCCTTGCTATGTAATGTGTATCATTGTAGTAATACCTCTCTGTGAGTGAATAGGCACTCTCTAAATATGTCATTTACGTGCTAGGATTTCATCTTGGCAGCATTTATTCAGAGGTGCTTCCATTCAGGGAAGCTAAAAATGTGGCTGTAATTTATCCCTAACTCCAGCTTGACAGCCTCTTTCCTTCTTCTTTTGAACATTACTTTCAATGGGCTAATTCTATTATGAAGTGTGATATAGGCCCTGGAGACCAGCACTTAAATGCTATAGGAAGAAGTAAGATGAGGAAAACTCAAGCTGGTCCACCTCTTGTACTTGCCTCCATTTCTGCTTCAGATGCTGCTCTTTATCTAACAGGTGTATTTTTTCCTGTTAGGGAGATTACATCCCTTGTAAAGGATCATTGTTTATGATAGCGTATTGGAATTAACCATTCATACAGTAAAAGCATGATTCAGATTTCCACCATTCATAGTTTGACAGACTAGTAACAGTTATTGCTTCCTTTCCCAAAATAATCCTCTTCTCTCTTACTCTGCTTCCTTCTCACCACCTGCTCACACTAAATGAGTGTTGTTAAGGAGCATACGTAGCAAAAGTTTTGATTCTGGCATCTGGGTGCATCTTTATAGCATTAATAAGAGATTTTTTGCCTGCATATGTGAAAATATCAGGAGGGATTGAAAGTGAGGAAATGGTTTGGGGTTTGTTTTTTCTTTGTTTGTTTTTTTAATTTATTTTTAAAATATTAGGAAAGAGCATCATCAGGGAGAGAGTTTTTTTGAGATTCCCTGATGCTTAGGGAGGCTCATGTTGATGCAAATTGATTTTTTTTTTATATTTGGAGATTAAGTCATCGGAGAAGAAAATGAAGACTGTTTCATTTGTTGAAACAAGTTAACCCTGTTTTTTCTCAGTCACATCGGTGACTGCTGAATATGAAGGCTCTTGAGAAAAGATTGCTGAAAGTGGGTCAGAGGTGAAGCTGCTCTTTGCAAATTTTCATTTTGTCCTCACCTTGAGTCAGTAGCATTGAGAAATTTTGTTTTGTATCCAGTCAATTGGTCTAATCAATGGGAAAACATAGTTTGTACCCTCTACCCACACGAACTGCTAGTGTGCTTGCTGGTTGTTGCCTTTGATGGTTTCCTTGTTGTAAGTATTAACATGGAACATAGATTAGGAGCTCTGGTGGAATGGTTCTGCAATACAAACAAGCAACCAAAGGTGAGAGGAGAGCAGGCAGGAACTCCTTAAGCTACCTTTTGTTGCTGACAGAAGTGTCTGTAACCACACAATTAAAGCAGCCTTTCCGCCTGCTTTCCCCCCCACCCCCNTTGTTTCTGAAAACATACTCCAGTTTCTTGGCTGGAGAGAGAATACCCACCAGGATTGAGGACAATCTGGGTAAGCAAGCCTTACACCTTTTAGGTGCTTCTACACAGTCAGCTCTACATAGACAGTGTCTACTGCATGTCAGTGTCTATTCACCCTTGCACAGCTCTCTAGCTCATCTTTCGAAGTTTTGTGCTGGAGTCATCTTAACTCCATCAGAGCGCCAAGTTGCCTTTAGTGCCTTAGCCCTCTCTGTAGAGCATTAGTAGCTGTTACTCAGTTGCTGATTCCCATCTCAGTTCTGCAGGTCTTCTCCCTGTCCTTTGGTACAGTTGCATCCACACAACCTACTGTTATCGTCTGTTCCTCCCCCTGGGGAGGAATCTCCCGCGCTCTGATGAGTTGCCATTCTCTTAAGTGTCTCTAAAGATTGCCTTTGTGACCACTAACATGGCAATGGAAGAGCAGTCGTGCTGATGCCCTGTACTCAGCACTGCTGACATACTGGGAATAGGGGGTCCAGTGCTGGGCCCACTGCTTGAAGAAGGATGTTAAGTATCTGGAGACAGTCTAGCAGACATCTGCCAAGGTCATTTTGTTCAGGAGTATGTGACCCATGAAAAGAGGTTGAGAGAGCTGGGCTTGTTTAGGCTGGCAAAAAAAAAAAAGAGGCTAAGGCTTGATCTAATAGTCTATGGCTACTTGAAAAACAGACAGCAGTAATGGAACCAAATCCTTTTCAATACTGGTAGATGATAAAACAAGGAGGAATGGCCACAAATTGCACTTTGAGAGATTCAGGCTGAGAGATTAAGAGGAAGTTTGGCACCAGGAGAGCGGTGCAGCACTAAAACAGATTGCCCAGCAAGGCTGTAGAAACTTCATCCTTGTAGGCTTTGGTGGCTCGGCTGGACAAAACCACAACTGACCTTATTGGGTGTTGACAAGGCCCTGCTCTGGGTGAAAAATAGGACTAGATAACCTCCAGCGGTTCCTTACCACTAGTGTTTCATTGTTTCTCTGTTTTACTTTCTATCCCTTTTTGACTTTCTCTTTGTAGTATGTATCTGCCCGTTGTCATAAAACAACTGTGACTTGTCTTGTGCAGAGGCTTCCCTGATTGTTTTCAGCCTGTTTTTTGAATGAAGTAAAACTGATGCTGTATCTATGCGTCCCCCTTTCTCTGGTAATTTGTGTCTCCCAGCCAACAAATGCTGAATTTGAGAGAGAGATAAAGGTCTCAGAGGTACTAAGTTCCTACAACTTTCATAAAAATACATGGCTTAGTGATCATATGGCAAGGAGACTGGACAACTTCTGATGAAAACAGTATTGCAATGTGTGCTCCAGTTGGGAGTTAAGCAGTAAAAGGCAAATGGATAGGAAACTATCCCTTACTTTCCTATCACACAACTGTTACATAGTGGGCACCTAATCTGGCATTCTGGCTCAGTAGTAAATCTCCCAAGTTCCATTTTTTCAAACCTGAATTTCCTCAAGTTAAGCACATAAGTGAGAGGGTTGAATTTCAAAGCAACTGCAGCTATTGCTACCTTTTACAGACAGACAGAGGCTGCTAGAATTGGATCTCCAAACAACTTCAGGAGTGTACTTTAGAGCTAATAAATAAAATCTACCTTCTGTACTGTGGTGAACTACATGTACAGTTTTGAAATTTGGTGAAGATGGAATTTTGAGTTTCAAACATTACTTTTAACTTCCTGATCCTCTGGCTTTGTTACAGAGTTGATAGATTTTTCATGTTAGCGATCACCCCCTTTGCATTCCCTCAAGCTCGTTTTTTCAGTAAAAATTCCACTGCATTCAGAAAATTCTCTGATCACGCAAACAAGGGAAAAAGTGATAAAAAATGAAGCACCAATCTGTTTTGGAGCCAGATCCATACTGCATTGCTATCAGGTGACCAGCTAGCTGTGCAGAAATCCTGCCTCCGTACTGTTTTAAAAGGTTGTGTCCAGAAGCTTGGAAATGGAGGGAGCAACAGAAGATTAGTTAAGTGATGTCTGGTTTCATTGCTGCCTGGTATGTACCTCTTACAACAGTTCCTGCAAGCGGCTGCTGAGCCCTCCTACGTGGGGATGATTGCACCAAGAAAATACACAGCCCGTGCTCTTCTTTCAGGTAAAAACTTGACAGGAGAGAACAGACATTAGCTGAAAAGATTTCTATGGTTATTTCAATAACTGCTGTTTCTAAGACAAGGTTGTTGCAACTAAAACTGTCAAAGCTGAGCCTTGGTTTCTGTGTATTCCAGTTGGAATGGGTACTTCATGATGAAAGAATTAATAGATTTACTCTGTGCTCACCACATAATTCAGGTCCTTGTGCAGTAAGGTTTAAGATGAATACCTGAAAAGGGTTACTGCTTGGGTGGGGAGGGGGGGTGACAGTCTGTTTTGGAAGAAGAGAGATTGTTTGTGACCTGGTCAAAAGAATCTGCAATGCACCAATCTTTACATATTCAGTAAAGATTTACTTAGGAAAGGTGCAGGAATTGAAATAATGGGCTTCCTATAACTTCTAACAAAACCGTGTGCTGTCCCTTCACCTTCCACAACTCAACTTTGCCTACGAAGAATATCTGTTAGAAAGTGAGGGTGAAAAAATGCAGTTTACAACTCCCTGTATCTCAGCTGTAGGGATTTATGATGTGTCTTGATAAAAGAATTTTCCCAATAGCACTGTCTGCTTTTTCACCATGTTGCTGTCTGCAAAATATCCATCTTCTGTCAACTATTATGCGTGGCAGGGATGCAAAATAGGGCTTTGGGTTTAGCCCTCAAATTGAGGGGTGTGTTGTATAGCAGTATCTCTGGCAGGAAGATGGATTCAAATGTGCTGACTTGACTTGTTTGCAGCTCTTTGGGTTTGCCCAATTCGGGCTTGCACGAGCGTGTTTGTATATACATGCACAAATAGACATGTGAGAGATTCACATCCACCTTTGTGCAGAGCCAGGGTTCTAAAGGATCAGATGCATTACTGTCCATTGCCTTTTTTTTGTTTAAATTAGCAACCCCCCGTAAGTGGTTTGGGAAGTTTTTTTTTTTTTCCTTTTTGACCTGCAAGTGCTTTGTACCAAAAATCTAAATTGAAAGGTCCCCAAGAGCTGAAAGGTGATACTCTAATGAGATCAGTGCAGAAGGCACCGTTCTGCACTTGTGTGGTTTGACGCTGCTCAGTGGTGGCTGAAGAACTGGCTGGTTTTATACGCTGCAGGTGGGTACCGTGCACGTTTAGGTGCGTGGCTCTGTTCTTCACTGCACTTCAGCCCTGACCTGACGGTGTTGCCAGAACCCGTGCATGTGAGCCTTTGGTGGTCTGAGATCTGAAGCCTTTGGCTCACATAATAGCACAAATGAGGGTTTGCTAAAGACTTTATCCTTTGCCTGCTTCACTGTCGACTGCGTTGGGTCACGATCTCCTAGTGCCGTGATTGTTGGGTATGATTAGTAGGGATTGTAGCTACACCAAGACCAATTGAAATTCTAAAACTTTAACTGTATTTAGATGACATTGTTTACCCATCATGTTCTATCCCAAAATGCAAATATATGCAAACTGAGTTGCATTTTTAAAAATCTCCTGTGAAATACAGCTGCTTTTGGGCATCGTTAAAGATCCAACGGGCTACACAGGGAAACACCTACTGTGTGAAAAGTGTCCTGCCATCTTCTGCATCCACAAAAGACATTAGGAAACTTTGGGAAAAGCCCTGAAGTAATCTGAAATTTGGATAATGTGGAGTGCAATTTGCCTGCCTTGGAAGGGTGAAGAATTTAGGCAACTCTGCTTGAAATTAAAACTGACTCCAGGGAAGCTAGAAGTAACAAACGGAATGCCTGGATCTCAGTGACATTCCCCCTGGGCAACTGGAGTTATTTGTATACAGAAAATTGCCAAGCTGCTATCTTTTTCTTCTTCTGTAACACAAGCGAAGCCAAAGGATTTTGTTTTGTTCTGAATGCTGCTGAAACTTTATTCCCTTGGACACAGATCATCTGTGCTGAAAGCCAAGTTTCGTCATGAAGCAAATTTTATGTTTAGATCTTAAACCTTTTTAGAGCAGAGATTAACAGGGGTACGAACACATAATCTTAACTATCTAGTATTGACGCATAATCCGTTAGGGTTTTTTTTTTTTTCCCCTTGGAAATGTATTATTACATCCCTGTCTGCTAATTCCAGCACACACAAAAAATTACTTTAGAGATTTTAAAATTTTGTGATGTGAGCATAAAGAGCATTTTCTAAGTAGAGCATGCTGTGCAATGTAGTAATTGCTAAGAACTGGTAGCTCTTAGACCATCTGGGGCAGATTTGTTGACTTGTGTTCGAACCAAACCTCAGTTTATCATGAAGGAAGCTATCATTTTACTTAGCTTCTCGACAACAACAAAAAGTTACTGATTAAATTCTTTAGAGGAATCTACCTTAAATCATGCATGAACTTACTGTGGATTGTTAAATTTTGTAGATTCTCTTTTATAGTTGTTTGATCTTGTGGCAAAAAGTAATTACACTTCACCCAACCATGTATACTTGCCTTTTTTCCTTCAGTAACAACCAGCTTTAGACTTAATGGAAAATTAACTTTCCTTCCTACAGCCTGAATTTCCTTATCTTAAGTCTTGTCTAGAGTTAATTTGAACTGTTGAACTAAATTTTAAAATGTTGATGTAATTAAATGTGGTTCACTTTGGTATTGGTTACAGAATTTGTTGCTGCTCAGTTTCTTACTTTAGCATAAATTGATACTTGAAAATTCAAATACTTATGAAATTGGATTAAGTGCATCTAGCTTGAAGTTTGTATGAAATTAAATATACAATGTTCTCTCTGCTGCGCAGGGGTGTGCACACTCTTGTCTCCCTGCTTCACCACCCTCTTTGGTGCCAGTTCTATCACATGCTTGCCAGGCTTCATGCAGCAAAATCACGTTCACATGCATGTTGTGTTGATGGGTTACCTTTGAATCTGAGCTGGTAGATGTTCCAAATAACCCTGCAGCCATACGGTGGCTCCAACACAAAGGAGATGGTGGGAGCACATTGCTTAAGGACAGTAGGAGAGCCAAATTGTTTCCACTTCTGTGGTCACGCCATGTAGCAGCCTGGAGTTAGAGTGGATCGGGTGTAATACGAAGCTGTTCTCTGTGTTAGCTTTGATCTAGCCAGTGGAGCCAAGGCAGCAGAAGTCTGAACAAGGGCTGTCCAAGATTTTCAGAAGAGCTTGTGTTACTATCCTCTTCTGCCACTGCTGAACTCTGTGGCCTCATACTCTTACAGCTACTGTTACTTGAACTACTTCTGGTATGTCTTCGTGCATTGCAGTTAGGGAGCATAGTTGCAGCATAGTCATGCCTTGCTTTGGAAAACTATTTAGTGGGGTTGCACTTTTTTCTGTCCTAGGCATAGCCTTAAGTTCCCTATCTCATGCTAGCTATGCATACATTGTGTTACAAGTTCATCCACTTCTGTAGCGTTCCTGTTTCTGTAATCTTTTTATAGTCCAAACTTCAAAACAAGAAAAATACACATGCAGTATTTGATGGACAGGCCTGTACAAACAGTGGGGAAAAAACGTGGAGTTCTTTTGGAGGACCATTCAAGTCATGCTTCCAGGAACTTTAAAGAAATAGAACTGTAGAATACCACCACAGGGTCACAGAATACCAGGTTGGAAGGCGCCTCAAGGATTATCTGGTCCAACCTTTGTTTCAAATGTGTACTATGCTGAGTAGTAAAACCATCACATTTTTTTATTTGAATGAAGTTTGGTGACTGTCACTTCTGCTCACCCCACCCCACCCCCCACCCCCCTTGGTCATGTGTTGTTTCCAGGAGGTTTGAACCAGTCTTTTCTTCTCTCATACCTCCCCCTTTCCTCAGCATACGTTCTGCCTGTGGTTGTTATGTTGGACATTCTCGTAACAAGCGAATATGGATGAGGAGGGCTGGCTGGTATTGGACTGTAATAATCAGTGAGGTGCCCCGTATGTTATTTCTAGAGTGCTGAAGACCTGTGAATCCTTGTATTTTTGTTTTGGCATTATGGATTGTTGTTGTGGCCTTTGGCAGGTTTCTGTCTGTGCATCAAGGCCGCTTGTGCTGAAATGTCTCTGAAGGTATTCAGTGAAAGGCTTTTGTACATCTGCATAAAAAAGCGCTGAAGAACTTTTTGTCGTTGCTGCCCTAGGATCCAAAGTTTTGGGGAGATTTTCTTCCTTATAATTAGTTCTGGTTGAGGATGGCAGAACTTGCTAAGAAAGCTATAATGGGGCAAGAAATCCATTGTCAGTTATATATTGGGTTTTTCCATGCAAGACCTCAGGAGATTTGTTTTCTATCAGGCAGTAATATTCTTACATCTTCAAAATAGTCTATGAACATGAGCTAATTAATCTCCACAATACCTCTGGGAAGTAGACAAGTAGAGTTTTTAAAAAATAAATACAAGAAGCAGAGTTTTCGGTATTTCCTGTGCCGTCTTGTGATATTTACACTTCACTGGGGCAGTGACACATCTCCTGTGGGTGAACTACTTTTTACCGATGCATAAATAAAAAGGTTGATAATATATGAGGTGGCTTAGGTATTAAATTATACTTATTCAAGCATGTACTGGATATTTTGCTAACCTGCTACCCTTTTTGTAAGTGATCACTCTTTCATAGCGCAAGGGGAGGAAAGAATTATAACCGTGATTTTTATCTGCAAAGCAGACAAAAATGTTTCGGCACAGCAGAGAGATAATTTACTTAAAAGAAAAATAATAAAGCCACAGAGGAAAAGTGGGCTATTGAACTCTGCTGGAGTTCATCAGAAACTCTTCTAACAGGCACCTCTGTGTCGCAAGCAAATCCCCGATTCCCAAAAGAAGCCTTGGAGATGGAGAGGACTATACTTTCTAGCAGTGATTAGTGTCCATTAAGATTCAACTCGATGTCCAGTAAAGTGCTTTTGGCTACAAGCTAATAATTCTTGATGCTTATTTGAGACCGCTTTATCTTGTGCATTACCCAGTGAAGAATTTGAAAGGGTTTTCTGCTTTTTTTGTCCATCTAGGATGGAACTGCAAATAATTCCTTGACTAGCAACCTTTTTTTCAGCGAGTTTCATGTAGGTTAGGTGAGAAACTGACCATTGAAAACTCCAGTCATCTCACTTGTTCCTCACCAATGGTCTTTCCCCACTGTTATGTGGCACGTATCGGCTAAAACAGTAGCAGGAAAGTCTAGAGCAGTGGTCACCAACCTTGCTGACCCAAAGATACACCAGTGTTGGACAAATAACGAGTGCTTTGCTTTTGCAGTCAACTTTGTTACCCTTTGGCTGCAGGTGGTGTTGGGGATTGTTGGTCTAAAGGCTGGAGCCTCCAGAGACTGGTCACTTTTGATCGTCATTGGATTAGTGCTCTGGTCTTGCTTTGACAGTGACGGTAAGGTTTTAACTGTTCCACCCCGGAGCAAGCAGGAAGGATTTAAGGAATGTTTTTTGTTGGATTCCAGAGACGCTGAATTTTGGAAGAGATGTTTTATTTCTGCTCCTGGTAAAGCATGTGGTATTGGGTTGACCTTGGCCAGCTGCTGGCTACCCACCCAGCCGCTCTCACCCCCCTCCTCAACAGGACAGGGGGAGAAAATAAGATGAATAAGCTTGTGGGTCGAGAAAATGATAGGGAAACTACTTACCAGTCGCGGGCAAACCAGGCTTGAGTTGAGGAAAACTAATTTATTGCCAAGTCAAATAAGTTTGGAGGAACGCAACTTAAAACACAAACTTCCCCCACTCCTTTTTCCAACTTCACACCTTCATTCCCAACCTCTTGACTGCTCTGCCGTCTATTGGCACCTCCTCACAGAGAGACTGCCGCTGCCAGCGCCTTGCCGCTGGCACCCCGCGCAGGTACCTCAGAGCAGCTGGGGCTTGGTGTGGCACCTCTGGGTACATGGGCAGGTGGGGAAAGTGCTGCTTTCCTCCACTCTGCCATCGGTCTGGGTATTTGTGGGGAAAAAGAGGATCTGCACTGAAATACCGTCCTCATGTCTCATCGCTTCTCCCTCCTGCTTTTGGTGATAACGTGATCAATACAGGCATATGAGCTGAATTCAGTACTTTTTCCTGATAAACAAGCTATACTCATCACATATTACAATAATATAAACTTATTCAAATTATCAGTGCTCTAAGATGTTAGAAAACCTAATGATGTTTCTTAATTTTTAAATTAATTTGAGTCCTTTCCGTAAGACTAAGTAATGGAAACTTTGCTGAATACAGACAACTGTTTTTTTAGATCTGGAATATGCTGAATATATGTAGAGAATGTTTATTAAAATGCTTTTCTACTAGATTCTCTCCCTGTGTAATTTGGCATTTTAAAAATCTTCTGCTAGCTGAGTGTTCCCATATGTATTTCTAATTTTAAGTAATTCAGATAGGTCATAGGAAGATAGACATAAGTCGACATCTCGCCTTTAATTGTAAATGATTTATATCAAAAGAAATGGATTTACATTTAAAATTTACATTTTTTAAAAAGAGGCCCAATTCTCCGTTATTTTCTTCTTATCTATTCTACTCTAGTGCTTCTGCTCTGCTAATAGGTTTCTTCAGTAGCCATCCCCAGAGACAGAAGATGTAAATGTGCCTGGTACCCCCACTGCCTCCCAGCAAGGTCTGAACAGAGGTAGCAGAGCTGGCCAGGAAATAGTTAATTCATTGCACTGACATTTTTCTTGAAATACTGGGAGGCAACCTCCTGTTCTGCCAATTCAACAGGCCTTTTTTTTATGAGTAGAGTCTTACATTGGTCAGAAGATTAGTTAGTTGAACAAAAGTCATGTGGTGAGGCACAGGTAATATTATCAGAGTTTTTTTGATAACCTTTATTCAGTGTCACAGTCTTTTGCAAACAACTTTCATTCCTAGACTTCGCAAATTGCATTTCAAATTCCTGAAACTGGGTAGATTTCTAGAATACTTCAAAGTACTGGTATGGTTTGCATTCCCTCCTCCCCTCCACGATTTTTTTTTTTTTTAATATCTTCCTAATCGCTGTCTCTTCCTAAGTCTTCAGCAGGTGTATTTGCTTGAGTTGGCCATCTCCTTCAGCATTTCAGAAATCTTATTTTGAGGTCAGTACAGCCAGTTTTAGGGTTGACAGAAATAGATACCAGGACTGAACCTTCCCAAGTCACTAAAAATTTCTTCTTTGGAAGAAACAGGCAGATTATGGCCTTATTTCAGAGCTGGATCCAAAGTTTAACCCTCCTGCTTGAACCTGCTTTAAAAACAGAGGATGCCTAAATGATGTGAAATGAAAAAGCAAAACATGGAAAGAAAAAACAGAAATGTAATCAGACCAACCTTAAAAAGAAAAAAAAAAAAAGAATGAAAGGAAAAAGAGCTGGGATTTGGTCATAAAAGCATTAGAACTCTTTGAAGAGACATACAGGCTAACTTTAATGTCCCAGTCCTTAATTTTTCCATCTTTTCTATCACACCCTGTGGTATATGTGAATTGTCTGATGTTTCTCCACCCTCCAGAGGGATGCTTTTCTGTGGTGCTTCAAATGTAGTTGTTACAGTGCTCTGGAATGAAGTGTTCTATATAATTACCATAGTATTTGGTTATTTGCGGAGCAAGGATGGTGAGAGAGAGGAGATTGCAATCACTTATAAACTGCTACTGCTTTTTTGCAGAATTTGGCTCAACTGAGATCATGAGACCATTTTGCCCTACGGTTTCCGGTAATTAGGCATTTCTAAGCAGCAGGTCAAACCAATTTGTCTTTTAGAGGGACTGTTTATTTTTTTTTCACACTGGTGTTAGTGACAGTTTTTTGGGGGCTGTCTGTTTTTTGAGCTGCTGTTCTGTTCCAGTGCTAATCTTGGTGCGAGATTCCCTGGGTGTAGTTTAGTGATTGGGTTTAGAGGGTGAGGGAGCAATTATCATTTTCTGTTATTTATATTGCAGTCAGTATTGTTTAAGCACGCATTCAACAAGTTTCTTTCCCAAGGGTTACGCTGTGCTTTTCACTCAGATTTCTCATGTGAGCCTTGGCAGGGGGTAGGGTGACCAAGGCTACTGTTTCTTCCCAGAGAAAGACTGTGAGGGTGTGGGGAGGTTGTTGCCTAAGAGAACATACAGAAAGTCATTTTAAGTAATCCAGCAAGAGAAAAGGAGATGGGAAGGATTAGAGGAAAAAAAGAGGACTGAATCAGAGGGGAGTATTATGTTGCAAACAAGCGGCAACATTACAGTAAAATAAGTATGTTTGACCCCCCCACACACACACACACATACACGCACTCTCTCTTAAGAGCTGCAGAAGGGAGTAGAGAGCATTCAGCCTCTTAGCTCTTCATGAGCAATTTTAGCCTGTTTAGCAACAGGCTGAACAACTTTGCATTCCTCTTATGTGTGTGCTTGTCTGCTCTGGTCCCCAACTGGCAGGTGGGATCTGCTGGGAATCAAACCGTGGACTTTTATACTGATCGAACTTGACATGCTGTACTCAGCAGGGGCATTATAACGTATAAGGGACATTACGATGGCAGCAGTAGCCAAACTGTGTCGGTTTGCTTCTATGCCTTAAAGAGCAGCTTTTGTCTTTTTATTTTAGAGGAATGCTATACCTGAAAGTTCAGCTCTCAGCACTTCTAAAATAAAAAAGAACAGAGCTCAGGAAAAGGCTTTTGGTATCAGCCTTCACCATTTCACTTTCAAAGCCATAGATCTTAGATTGAATTTAAAGCCGGGGGAGGGGGGAGAAAGGGCAGTGCGGGAAACAAAGGGGGAGGGAAAAGTACGTTGTTTGTTTCTGTGACTGTCTGGGGCTTTTTTGGAACTGCGTATTTTGGAAGCTGTAGAAACATTTGAAGTGGGGTAACATCTTCAAATAAAGTGCAGTTTTCTCAGACACGTTCAGACATATTTCCTTGTTCAGCTGACAAAACCACATTTTCATCTTGACTGGCTTCTTGTAGTCCAGACAGTGTATGCAGTGGTATCAGCCTCTTAGGTTTCCCTGTAGCCGATTTTAGACTTGGAGTCAGCTGCTTGAAATCCTCGAATTTTCTCAGCATCAGACATATTTTTGCTTAACAGGAGTGTCCTCCTGCCCACACCCCCTTCCACCCCACCCTGAGTGATTGCGCTGTCTTTCAGCTCTCCCACCCTCCCTTGGGACAGGAAAAATGAAGTGTCTACCCATCCTGGGTAGATTATGTCGCTGTTTGAAGGGAGGACGGCGTGCATCCCATACGCTGAGAGGGAAGGCGAGCAACCGAAGGGCGGCTATTGTTCAACTCGAGCCAAGGAGCTGAATAGAGAGGCTTGCGCTTGACGGGCTTCAGCTCTGGCTTTTCTGCATTCCAAACCGTCTGAGACAGAGAAAACAGAGTGCGGGAGAGAAATGTGCAGAGGCTACGCTGACTTTCTGGTTGGCATGGTGGCAGGACCATGGTAGAGGTATTAGGATTACCGCAGAATGCAGTTCACAGGTGAGATCCCTCCTGACACGGTCCGTGCAAATAAGGGACTGTATGGCTTGCAGTATTCCCAGTGAGGCGGGATTGGGTAGGAGGCACATAGGTATTTTGCTGGAAATTTAAAGTGACTAGACTTAAAGCAACTTTAAGGGTTTTTTTTCTGTGTTGCATGTATATATCAACTCTTCGTTACTTCAGTTTTATATATAGGTTTTTAAAGAGATATTTACATAGATTTAATGTGATGAATGGAAAAGTGGATTATTGGTACTTTTCTGCTCGCTGGTACAGAAATTACATGTTAGTATTCAAACAACATGTAGATGCCAAGATGAGAAACAAGTTTTTGTCATGGCTTTCAACGTTAAAGATCTCGTTTATTGCTACTTAAATCATTAAGTTTACTTTTCTTCCCTCTCCCTGAAAGCCTTTACTTACCTAACATAAGTCAGTACATTTTAATATGACATTGGATTTCTGGTTAAGGCCAGACATCATTCTTCAAGGGCACACTGTTGGGAATATTTTTCAGTGTTTACTTGTGGCTGGCATTGCATGATGTTTTTGGCATATGATATTGCCAGCCTTGCTTCCTGTCCTTCAGCGAGCAATGGTAAATCAAAGCAGTTCAGGGAATCCTACAGGTTGCTCATAAAAACAATAGGATTTGTTTTCTTTTCAATATAAAGGGCATTGCCTTAGTAATGCTGCTTGCTTTTCTAGCAGCTTTTGTCTTAAAATGTATTGTTAAGTGATAGCAAGCTGGAAAGCATTTAAATTTCATGCCTTTTGATATAGTTAGACATTTTTCAGTAGCTACAAAGGCAATACATGTTGTCTAAGGAAACCAGGAATGGAATCTCCTGGGTTAAATTTTTTCTACCTTGGAAACAGCCTTTAATAGGTACTGATTTTGAAGTCCTTGTTAGTGGTTTCCCTCCTAATCTGTAGACCAGGGAGAATACTAATTTGCTAACTTGGAGAGACTGTTTTTGTTAGCCTCAACCAATGAGGTTGTTCTGCAGCTGTTTTTGAATTACACGATCAGAAAATGAAAACCTTCTGCCTTAGATTTTTTTTGGACAAACATGTGTTTCTTTCAAAAACAAGCAAACTTTTGGCAAACTAATTAGAAAAGCTCAAAGCAACACAATCCTGGTCCCTTCCAAGCTTCATTTAGGTGATTTTGGGGTGGTTACCAGGAGGTACTCTTTAGAATTTCCTGTCTCTTTTGGGGGCTTTTTCATACGATTAACATGTTAATAGGGTAGTGAATTAAAAATACAATACTAGGGAGTTCTAGAAGGCAGACGTGAGCAGTAACTTACATTCCTGCCAATTCTTCATGTTGTGCCTAGCTTTATCTGATACTCTGTGGGTGCTCTTGTTCTTTCCCTCTCTAAAAATCTGTGGGGAGGGGAAGATGGTGTAATTGTAACGAATACTTGAAGCGACTTCTGTCAGAAAGATCTGTCATGGCTCTTTAAAGCTCATGGGAACAAATCGGCTTCATTTGTATATAAGGAGGAAGGGGCATTCTGGTACACTGAGGCTTGCCATTTTCTGATGTCTGGGAGTAGGTATTGCACCAGGTATGTAGTATTGGAAGTCAAAGAATTCTGTGATGCAGCAAAATACAGGGTATGGACGGCATTTGTAAATGGCTTGTTGGCATCACGAGACAGATTCGTTTTCCAGCCTGTAGAGGTACGTACCTTTTCAAAGCTTTAATTCTCCACAAAGGGAATACTTCCTTTTATCTAGATTTCTTGGCTAATTGGCATCAGACAGCACAAATGTTTTTTAGGAGAGCTAATAATGGTGGGATTTGAAACTGGGCCAATGGCAGAAGGGACACCTAATGATGCCCTTGCATTTAATTTTCTCTATATATGGGTGACTGCTTCTAGTAAGGGAGAGGGAAATCTGCACAAGAAGTCAGCAAGCAAATGATGCAACTACAGTCAGTGCTTACCATTTCAACAGTGTCATCTCCACATGTTAAATGGTCAACAGACTTTGACTATATATATTATGGGTTTAATGGAAAATGGTGCCGAAATTGTCATGGTAAACATAACCGCAAAAATTGGGTTGCAGAGTTGTGTAATAGCTGGTTATCGGAGCAGATGATGGCAGCTACGAATAGCTATGGTGAGTCTGTATCTAGTTTCTTTCCATAGCTGAACAGTGCTGCTCCTTAGTCAGGCAGTCGATCTGCTGTTATGACACACAACATTGCATTTTTCTTCTCTTGCACCTGCAGCATGCTCGGCAGGGACTTCAGGAGGGCAATGTTGTGATGTGGATGCCTGCCAGAGGCATGAAACAGCTCCACTGGCGCCTTTGCTTAGATCAGGCCTCTGGGCAACCTTCAAAAGTGGCGCCAACCACAAGCATTCAAAAATGCAAAGTCTGGCTTAGAAAAGAGGAGATTGAAAAGTTTTTTGTGTGTGTGGTTTTGATGTTGGTTTGTTGGTTTTTTTTGTTTTTTTTTTTAATTATTCATTTTGCTGTATGTTTGGATTCTTCTTGGAGTAGGCTTCAGTCAGATTTTCAAGCTCAGTTGCACTCAAACTGTGAAGGGCAGGTCCTTTTTCTAGAATAGAGGCTTTAATTGTCTCTAGGTTTGTTTGATTCCAGGGGTAATGGCTACAGGAAAAAATGCCAAATTTGCAAAATACAGCATAATTCTAATGCCAGCTTTCACAGCATTCATGCTTTTTAAGTCCTGTCCTGGTATGTCCTAAGGTCACTCTAAAAGGTCAGCTATATTCTCCAGGGGATCTCTCGCCAGAGTGTCCAAGAAGAATCTTTAAGATATTGCGTCAGTCAGAAATTAAAGCCATGTCCACAAGATGGAGGACTTGGTATGTCCTTGTAAAAATTCCCTAAACTATACAGTCTCTTACCTTGCTGTGTTTCCTTGCTTCACCACTAAATTTGGTCCCTAATTTGGAAACAGATGAAAAAAACCCTTCAAGTATTGCTTTTCTTGTACTGATCTCTTAGTGTTTGGAAAGGCTTTTGGCTTTGGCCTTATTTTGATGCTTACACAGAGATTAACATAGTATTCCTATAAACACAGGTGGAACTGAGTAGTAAGAGGGAGGGAGACCACATGATTCATAGGTAGGGGTAGGAAATCATATTGCTGGTCATAACCACTCGTTCTCCAGAATACTCCTGCTTTTCTGCTGCATACCTGGTAAGTGCAAGCTGCATGCTTTCAGGCTATGAGACACTTAACAGGTTTTTGTTGGTGGTTTTCTGTGTTACTATTTGGTGTTAGAGGTGCAGGTTATTGTGAATTAGTCTTGTCTTTTTTTTTTTCCCCCCCCTTCTTTTTTTGTCTGTGCCAGTCAAGGAGAGATCAACTCCCACCTGATGATGTATGTCTGCAGAGCTGCGGTTTCTTGACATATAAAGGGAGCAAGCAGTGACCTCAGGGTGGAGTAAAGCTCCCTATTGGCACAGCACCCTCAACCCTGCCTGGCAAGAATCGCTGGTATTTAGCTTGGCTGAAAACAAGCAAGTTGAACTCGTTGTGGCAGTGCTACATGAAGCTACTTACCTTGTACTAAGCCTTGTAGGAAGAGGGTAAATAAGTTGATGGGATGGTGTTGCAGTTCCTGCGTGATCTGACCAGAAGCTTAAGAAATCATATGGTCAGTAGAATATTGTATATCGATCTTCTTGAATCACTTCCCAAAAGACTTTGAAGCCATCTGTGTGGGTCTTATGCATTCTGATGGCACCAGAATGTTGCAGACTGAATGATAAAACGTTTTGTTCTCTCATCTGAAACTGTTTTTTCTCAAAATTGTAGTTCTCTATTATCTGTGTGATCATGTCTAGTCATAGAAGGCCAAAAAAAGCCAACCCCAAACCAGCCACCACCCAAACCCCAACCCTCACTGAATTGTTCTGTCTTTTGTTTGCTTGTTGGAGATATCATCCAAATAACTTAAGTCTAACTAAGAAAAATCATTCCTGGCTGTTTCCCTGCTCTGGTTGAGAGTATATGTCCAAGGAAAAACAGTAGGTCAGAAAGTAATAGTAGAGACCAACATAAACGATGGTAGTATTCTGACAAAACTGCCATAATCAATTATTTTCACTTGCATATTTTTTTTCTGAATTTGGGCAAAATTCATCACTTGTGAAGACATGACTTGTGCAAACTATGTGGCCTGCGGGGTTAGCAAGATTTTTATTTTTATTTTTTCTTTTCCCATGCCTGACCACAGCATTCATGGGGAAGTACATTGCTGTCCCAATGACAACTTGGAGGACAGCTTACTGTAAGGTGTCCTCTTTCCCCAAAAACCTGCCTGCTTGATTTCTCTTTCTGACAATTCCTAGCGCATCAGCATCTTGAAGTGCAAAGGATTGAGCAGTTGAGTCCTTGAGGATAGTACTAACCTGTCAGATTGTCTCTATCAGTCACATTACAAGCACTGGGAAGAATTATTTAAAAGATACTTTTTCCATGGTGTTCCAATATAATTTCTGATAAATCTATCATATGTTAAGTGTTTGTCCTTGTCTGTCTTTCTAATAAAGCTCCTATATAATGATTTAGAACAGATAAAATTGGAAGGGCCTTTAAGATTGTCTGTAAAACAGCAGTGGTGCTGTACCTGAACTGCTTAAGAAAAACTTTCGATGCCTTTAGAGCCAGGGCAGGGGGGAGCGGGTGCTTCAGCTTACTGCCTGCCTGCAGTGTGGTTTCTGGGCAATTATTTCTTTTTCCTGCTTCTTGATACCTGAGAGACTTGAAAGTACAGCCAGCAGAGCTGTAGCTGGGTCTTCCTTGCTTGGAAAGGTTGATTTATTTTTTTATTTTTAATTATTTTTTTTCCTGGACTACCTGGGTGATGCAAGTCAGGGGCGATAGAAGGAAGGAAGCTGCGCCCCTTTTTGGTGTGTTGTGTTTTGTTTTTTTTTTTAATGTCAGCAAATATTTGTAGCTGTTTTTTGCTCTCTCCAAAACACTGTTCCTTCAAGTAGCTCTACAAAAATAGTGTTCTTTCTTGTTAACTTTCATCTTGGTCAAGTTTAAGCTGTACTTATATTTGAAGTTTGCATTTCTTGGAAATTCTTGTCCAGAAAAAACAGTGTGATGCTCATACCACTTGAGATACTGACGATTTCAGTCCTCCCAGTATCAAAGGTCAAAAGTCACTCCCCGTCTCTCTTTCATACTACTTTAAAAGATGTGAGAGCTTTTGGATTTCTGGGCTGGATCTTCAGATGCGTGAAGCAGGTGATGTAACTGGGCTCAGTGGGTGGGGGAATCAGACCCTGAATGTTGATCTTTTTCATGTTCTTTATCCATTCTTGAAGGTTTAGCACTTCTCAGGGCTTCTTAATTTTTCTTTCAGTCTTAGCATTAAAGTACAATTTCTAATGTTAAATAACTTTAGAACTAACATAACATTTCTAGCAAAGATGCTAGCTCAGAAATCCTTTTTTGAAGTTGAAGTGCTTGAGATTAGATTCATTTCAAGCTGTCATTTTCACAGTGTCACTGAGCAAGGGCTTCCATGTCAATCTTTGTGCTTGGCAAATCTGGGAAAGCCTGGTGTTTGTTTTGTTTTTACAGCTCCATGTTTTCAGGACATTTTGAGTCTGCTTTTTGTTTTGAACACCCAGTGGTTTTGGTTGGAGGGAAAGAATACAGAAGGTATTCTTTATGAACACATTATTGGGAAAAAAGTCATCGCGTGAATACCAGCATCAGAAATTAAGTAGTCTTTACATACGTCTTGTTAAATATATAGCTGGATGCATTCATACTTTAATACAAGATGTCTGTTTGCATGAGGCATATGGCTCACAGTTTGGAAAGGCACTCCAGAGTGGATGACTCTGTAAATAATGTCTTGGCCCTAATTTGGAATTAAATTAGCTTAATGTTTTTAGAGTAGTCATTAATAGATACTTACAAACTACCATACTGCTAGCAGCATAACTTAGCAGAATCCCTTGGCTATGTTGAGGATACCTGAAGTTGAATTGAGTACAAAAACGTAATTAAGTTGGTGTGGAAATGGGGAAAAAACACTATGGTTGCTTCATCAGTGAAGTTCTGAAAATCCAGCCGTTCTCCCCAGCAGAAATACTTGTGTCAGAGCTCTTAGTGCTTCCGGTTGGGTCACTGTTTTGTAATGTTGACAAAGTGTTTTTCTATGGGAAAGTGGACAACAATAACAGGACGGTTTGACATATAGTAGTAAAACTTTCCTATTGCTAATTCTTCTGATTTTTGGAACTGGCTTACTTAGGGCTAACATGTCCAAGAACCAAAAATCAGAGTAATTTGCCTATTCTTCAGTTACAGTATTTTTTTTAAAGATTGTTTTAAGACTGCATCTTTCTTTCTGTACATGAGCAGCATCATGGTTCCTTCTTTGCCTACCTCCTTGGCCTCTAGATAGAGCCAATTTTCTTTCCTTGTACAATGCCGGATGTTCTCTGTGATGTGGGTACAGGTACATGTCTCACTGTTGATTTTCAACTGATGGTTTGACTCCCAGTCTTCCTGCTCTCCTCAAGCATCTCTTTATTAATAAAACCTGGAGGAAAAAAGTATAGGGGTGTATAGTCTTACACTCAGCAAGACTTAATTTTGTGGGCACGTACAGTCAGCAGCATGAGGGATTCATCTCCAGCCCCTACAGCATTACAGTCTTGCATCAGTTTTGCCAGGAAAACATAATACTGGGATCTAGAGAGGGAACTGGGGCAGACATCCTTCTAAAAAAAGCCGCTTTGTTTATGACATGTTAGAATGTTCAGGAGGAAAACATTATGGCAAAATTGAAGGTGCGTTTTAAAAGTAGTTTAAAATTCAGCTCCTTACCAAGTAGCTTCCTAGGCTTCTGACAGCTTTTTTTCTTTAACCTGAAAAGCATGTCTGTACTTCTAAGTTATTGTGTATACTCAAAATAGTTCATATGCATGAAGGAAACACAATGTAATGGGGAGGTCTCTTAAGACAGCTTGCTATTATGGAAAAGATTGTGAAGCATTGATTAGATTCCTATAGGCAGTTAGATGTATCTTCATATTCCCAGGGAAGTATAAGCCAACTTCTGTGCTGGTAAGTGTCGTACTTTGTGTCCAAGTAAACTGACTCTAAAGTGAATTTTGTCAGAGAGGCCCATGACCAGACTTAGTATTTGGCCATTTTTGAAGTGTTTGAGGTAGGGACTTGCTGCTTGGTTTCCATAAAAGTGAAGTATGAATAGCCAGCCAAGAGGCCAAATGATTTTGCTAGGGAGGCTCAGTGGGCATGGAAGAGTTTTATAAAGAGTTTTATAAACCCTTTGGGTTTAGTTTAAATTTTCATTTCGATTGCTGACCTGTTTGTCTCCAATGCCCTGTCAAAACTAAGTGTGGAAATAGCTTCTTGACATTATTTAAAATGTCACTTGTACAAGGGAGCTCTTGCCTGTATTATTATCTACTACAGAACTTCAATGTTTGTTGTTTTTCTCACCTTCATTTTGAGCCTTTCTGTCCCTATTTATATTTACAGGCTGTCACCAGGTACAGCTTTTGCTACCCCTGGATTCCTCACTGCTCCAGCAGTTGTTATTTAGGAAGTTCTTTGCTCTGCTTCCTTCCTGAGTAACCATTAGGTTAACATCTCTGAACTCAGCTGGGTTTGGAAGGCTAGTGGTGTTTGCTCTGGAAAGTAAGGGGAGCTATTACTGTGGTAAAAGATAATATTGCATCAGCACTGTGGCATGTAGAGGTGGTCATCTTCAGCTGGATCAGAGCTGTTGAGAGTGAGTGCTAAAGATCACTGACTGTGCTAAAATCACTTCATTAAGCAATCTGAAAGGATAAAATACTAGACGATAATATGTATGTGTGGGCTGGTACTTCATCAGCGTGGTTTCACTTTCCACAATGGAATGGACTGGCTTAAAGAGAGAGAGAGACATGAGTCCATCTTTTTTTTCTTTTTTTTTTTTTTTTTTTTTTTTTTTGTTTTGTTTTGTTTGTTTAATAAAAAGGGCTTTCTGTGTACTTTGCTATGTTCCCACAGGACTGTCCACATCTTCTCATGTCTGACGTAAATCTGCTATCGATTTACATTACAACAGAATGATTCTGTTCTGCTGCTCATAGCTCATTCGTAGGATTGTGTCACGGTATGACACACTGGTTTTGCTTATGTAGCTTAAGCCAAAAAGTTATCTGTGTCACAAAATACTTGTGAATCCTTCCACCATGATTCCATAATACATGATGAGTTACTCGGCCTTTTCCATCTGGATACTCTCGAACTAGATTATGGTGTGGTTAGGAGGCTGTTATATTGTAATACCACTTCTCAAAGCAAAATTAGTTTCATTATAGATAGGCTTTTAAAATTATTTAATGCAGGAAACAGAGCCTTTTGCGTATAGAATTGACATTTTTACATGTCTGGGAAACTTGCTGTAAAGCTGGCTTGCTTGTTCTGTGCTGTGGCATTGAATAGGATTGGAAAGTTATTACTGCTTTGCATTTTTCTGGGGCAAAATGACTCAGATAACTTTTCTTATTTTCTAATGGACAGGTATAGAGGCAAGTAGTTTTGTCTGATACATGCGATGTTGATCCAGGAGTTGGACAAGCAGATGTTTATTGTTTCTTGTGGATTAACTAGTGCTGCAACCACGACAAGCTGTTTTATATGTCTCTGCCTGCCTGGTTTTTGTGAAAAAAATTTGTTCTCTCCCTACCCAATGTGCTCCTGTTCTGCATTTCATTTTTCAAGTATGCAAATATCCTGTCTTTATCCACTCCTAAATTAACAGTAAAACATTTTAATAGGAATGACTTAGGTGTACAATGTCTAATGTATATTGCTGTGAAGACATCATCTACTGACTATAGCAATATCCATCCATCAGTCCGTCAGTCTGTCCCTAGTGCAAGTAAGATCCATTTTTCCTCTTCTTGTAAGTGCCTCATGCAGAGAACATTAATACGTTATGATTTATAATACTACCATGACTTTGTGCTTACAAAGCATCTGCATCAGAAGGCATCTGTGCTCTATTATTTGCATATATTGTGAATTATCATTCACTAAAATTCCTGTAAGAAAAATCTGAGCACTTGTGCTTCTGTGTAGTTTCTCTTATCAAGAATGCTAATTTTTAAATCCATGGGATGGCAAAGCTGCTTAACTTCATAGGTTTCAGAATCATAACTGTAGGAGGGTGACATTTCTGACAACTGTAGAAAGGAGCAGAAGCCCATTGGCTGATGGTAATGCAAAGAATTACCAGTTGGGGATGTATACAAGTTTTTTATATAAGAGGTTCCAAAACATCAGGGCTTGGTTTAATTTTCAGCCTTGTGGACTCATCTGCTTTTGGAACTGAGGGGTGAGGGAGATGAACCCAAACTCCTTGAAGGAGTTTTCTCCTGTTTTCACCTGCTATTCTGTACGACTACTTGTGCTAATTTTGGAAAACAGCAGTCTCTCAAGGCAGAGATTAGCTGCTTCTCACTCCTGGTTTTGGAGGCTTTTTTTAGTACTACTTTGCTGATCTCTCCCACCTTTATTTTCACATTTTGCATACTTCTACTCTGGTCGATAGAGCAATTTGTATCTGTATTTGTATTGGTTCAACAAACTTTTTTCTGGTGTAGGTAGGTCTCACAGCATGAAAATGAGTTAGTAATGTTTTGAATATTCCTCTCATGCTTATTTGCAGCTTATCTCAAAAACTGGCTGTCCTGGAAAATTTGGACAAGAGTTCTCAAAAGGTTTTGGTAAGCTCTAGAGCACAACACTTGCTTTAAGGTGGAGCAAGACAAATTTAAGATATTCAGTGTTTCTTCTGCCTGTGGTAAGCTTCAGGAGGAGACCAGTACTCCATCCCTCCTATAGCAACTGTAGTTGTGGAGCAACTTTAATCTTTGGCTTTCTTGCATAGCAAAAGGTTTAAAAATTAAAATCAATGCTACAGAAGAGTTTCAAGATATTTTTTAAGTGAATGTTTGCAATTAGGTTTTCAAAGGATGGAAACAGGTAGGACATTTCTGAGGCCAGAGTTTGATAATGGCGAGTATCAAAGCATACAAATGTCAACCAGTGCCCGGTGGCTGGGAGATGCAAATTGCTAAGCACAAGTGGAGTTAACCCTTGGAACAGCTTACCAAGGGAACAGACTGGCTCTTTATGTCTTTGCAGTGTCTGTTTACAATCAGATGTCCCTTTTTCAGGAAGACGTGTCTTTGTTCAACTAGAAATAATGCAATGAATGGATGAGAGTCACCGGGTGATGTTCTAAAGGTGTTTCAGGTCAGGATAGATGATTGTAATAATTATTTCTTCTTTTTAAATTTGATGGATTTGGTGTTTCTAAACGTCAGTGGTTCTTCTGCATCTATTGCTTTATATTTCTTGGATTTCTAATGGGTGTGTGTTTCATGACTTAAAAGGACTTCTCAATTCATGCTTTTGCTCTGATGTGTATCTCCACCTTCTGACAGTCCATTGCAGACAGGGTTCCTGCATGATATTGTGTCCTGTTAAACCACACAAAAGGGAGATAAGTAGTAGGGAAGTATTTATACATGTTTTTCCCCCTCTGTATGTTGCCCCAGGAATGTTAATGCATAGGAGAGGTCTGCATATGAAAAACTTTAATGCCATTTCAGTTCCTGGTTACATCTTCCTGACTGAGTATTTTTACAAAGTTTTTAATGTTTCCATATTTTAAAATACTCCAATAAGCCAGTTTCATATTTGGTATTTAATATACTTCCCCTGATTTCATGAACATTATAATGCATTGAAAGGGATGAATAAAGCTAAATTATGATATAAGATGAGGCAGCTAAGGGAGGAAAGCAGGATCTGTACACAATCTGTACTCCCAGAAAGGATGCAAAATTGGTAAGCATTCATGGGAAATCAATACTCTTAACTTTGTTTTCTCTAGAACCTATTATTTATGGAGCTGATAGTTAATATTACAAATTAAACCAGTTTTTAATGGAAGGACACTCAGGTTGTTTTGGGCACTGTATTTGTTTCACAGAAGAGTAAAAGGCTGGAGGTGAAATTTTTGTTTCATATTGTCTAACTAGGTAGAAGAAAATAGCTGTCTAATCCTTTCTCTAAAAGTTCTTTAATTCCATTCTTACTGCAAGGAGATTTACGTCATCAGTTTGCACAGTCTTAACTCAAAGAAGATTCTACTTGTAGAAGTTGGACAAAATGTGATCCACCCACACACAGAGTAAAATTTGTTGGAAAAGCTCATTTTGTCAAAAAAAAAAAAGCTATTTTTGCACAGATGGGAAATGTATCTGATGTCTTTCTATTGTTGGATTTTATATTATGTAGGAAATGTTTCTGGCTTTTTATCCCTCTGTTCATATTGGGGGTGGAGGCATGAACTTTTTCCATGCAAACAGGAGGACTGCTTGGCTATGTCTTCCATGCTGCTGTGGTATCTCACTCCTGAACTGTCTGTCCCGTGTTCCCTCATTAATTGTGAATTCTGTATAGCATCTGCCCTGCTTGGCAGGTGTTTTATGAAAATATCTGTCCTGCACAAACAATACTTGATACAGTTTGTCTTAGTAATTGGAATTTTCTTCCCTGCTGGGACTTGATAGCTCTTTTTTTTCTTAGTTTGTTGGTAGGTATCTAATTCTTCGCTTTGCTGATCTAATGGCTTTTTGTTGTTGCTGTTTTGGCTCGGGTTTTAGTCAGTGGTCAGCAAGTGTCCTGGTTTGTAATAGCGATTGGCAACTGTATAAATTATTTAAAATAAAGACAGGTTCAGAAAATGGTGAACAAAAGGCAGCTGTCTCTTTAAAGAGTGCAGTTTGATCAGAGCATCAGCTCCATCCCCTGAGGACAAAGGCAATTTTGATTTGTGGGGCCCAGGAGTCCCTCACTTACCAGGATTCGTCTCTGCTCATGCATGTGTAAACCTGTAAAATGCTCTTTTGTGTAGAATAAATCATATGCTATAAATCCTGTACAATTAAATGTGACCCTACATAAAGTCACAATGACAAGTCCTCATTGCAAAGCTGTGCAGAGCAAGCTCGCTGTCTAGACAGAGCAGAATTATTTCCCATTTATCTTTTTTTTTTTTTAATAAATAACCGACCGTTAGCGTTTGACTTGTTTGAACCCCCAAGAACGCTGCTCTCTCCTTACCTCTCTCTCATTTGCCCTGTTGCAGTGGAGGCTGAAGCCCAGCGGGGCTGTGACCGCTGCTTTGCACTGATGAAGAGGAGCAGTTCCCCTCTCTCTAATGCTGCTGTTGGCAGTCAGAAGCAGATTCCATTATTGCCGATCAATGCTGCCGCCATGCAGGAGGAGGGGAGAGGGAGGGGTGGGAGCTTCCTATTCACAGATTGATCAACCTGCCATTGCATGAACAAATTCATTGTAAGAAAGGCTGGGATGCTGTTATAATAGCTGGAGCAGGAAGGGGCTTGTAAACAGGGGAATGCAGGCTCTTCAGTGATGGGGAGGGTATTTAAATTGCCTCTAAGCTTGCTCTTTTTTCTTTTAGAATGAAGCATAATACCTGAGCCTACAAACAAAGCCAACACTATAAGGAATGGTAGGGATATATTACACTTAGCTGATGAGCTATTGGGCTGACTTATTTGAGCTTCTTCAGCACTGAGACCTATTTCTTCTTTTTTCTTAAACTGATTCTGCCATAACCTGCTACCTCTTTTGGATTTTAAAACCTTGTGTTCCCCTGCTCCCCTTTTTTGCCTTCTTTCTGTTCCTGCTTGGACTGAAACCTGACACAAAGGGACAACAAGTACAGATCCCACTTACTGCTCCCACCCATGCCTGCTTTGTCAGTACAGGCTGTCAGGTGTAGGGTTGAGAGAACAGGGCAGGATCACGCTCTCATGTTGTCAGTGTAGACAATAACTGGAGTACTGGAATCCCAAGACCATCAGCTCTTCCCCACCCTTCCTACCCTGCTTCGTTCACTTATTGTTTTCTATATGGAAAAGTTTTCTGGCTGGAGAATGAGTCTTCTTTCTCCTGGTGATGTGGCCGAATGGCTGGATAGCAGCACAGAAGATGAGAAAAGCCTTCTCTCGTTTCTTGGTACGGTAGGGTACTAACTGTATTTTTTTTTTTTTTAACACTTTACTGGGAAGCCTTTACTACTTTCACTGGCGCTTAATTTCTTCAGTCCCTCAGTTAGCTGATGTTATTTCTTTTTAAAAGCTTTTAAGTGGTATGCAATTGTTAATTAAACTTGGTTACAATCTGTTTGAAATAGCTGCAAACACTTTAGGCAAAGGTCAAGTTATAAATGGGCGCGTGCTATGCAGAAAATCGTTTCTGGACTAAACAATGTTACTTACTGGTCTGTTTTTCTTCTCTGTGCCATTTGACCAGCTGATCACTGCGTTCAGTGTACTTCCACTCATTTCTGTCAGCTTGCCTACAACTTAACTTCTCAACTGTGTGACAGTAGTAAGATAAATCAGAGGAGACTGCTGAAAGTTTTTCTTCTTAAGAGAAATGTTTAGATGCTTTAGAACAAAAATCTCAGCCGAGGGATCAGATACTTCTCTAGCCTGGAAATTAAATCTAGGAAGCACAATCAAACAATCCTGTGCTCTATTTCTGGATACTTACACATTAGTTAAACTGCATTCAGGTAGAAAATTGAAACTACTCTTTTATTTATAGTCCAGCGTAAATACTAGTAAGAGGTTGAAAATGTTTTAAACATGTTTGCACATACAAGCTGATTATTGTTTCGTCTTTCCCTTCGAGCTGTTGCTATGTCAAACTGTTGTTACTTGGTTTTGTTCTTTTAATCCCATCTCCACAAATCATTCCATCTCTCTCCTTAATGGTTTCAGTTGTTCTCAGGATGCAGTCTGTTTTCTTTCTATTTTGATAATTTCCAGGTGCTGAATTGCTCAGATGGGATGCTTGATATGTGTGCCCCTTTTCCTTTCCATGGACTATTTAAAATAATATTTGTTACAGTATCTGCTATAACAGCTTCCCTCCCCCCCCCTCCCCGTTACAGTAGTCACCATTAGGGATCTTTGTCTGTCAGTCAAGTAGGTGACAGCCAATCCAGATGCTATTTTTTCCCCAGTTTTGTTGTCCTCCATCGAGACCATAGGCATACCTGCTGTGGCTGTGCTCTTTTCAGTAGATAGAATTTACACTAGTGTCTCTAAGCAGTTCTCTTAGTTATCAGGTCCAGAACAGTACAGAATGTGGGAGGAAAATAAGGGACTCCCACAGAGTGTATTTTGATTTGCTGACACTTCATTGCTATGTGCTGTGGCCTTCTTTGGGAATATCACACCAGGTGTGAACGGGGACAAGAGTATGCATGGGCTGGTCACCGGTGCTGCTTTTCAAGAGTCTGCTGGTTTTCCCGGCTTACACGTATGCCTGCATTTATATTTTGTTCTAAACCAAGAGATCCTGAAGATGTCTCCTAAATCTCACCCTGGAAACACGAGGAAGTATTTATTCAGCCTGGAGTCTGAAGGGTGTCACAAAGCTGAGCTATTTAAGGTAGCGTTTTTTGCATCCAAGTACTTAAATTACCTTTTTTTTTTATTTTATTTTAAAGAGATACCAATTCTCAAATGGTGTCCTAACTCTGGTGCCATATTTACGGTTCAGTGACATCCCTCGGATGTCTACAGTACATTGGGATTTTTAATTTTTGTGTGTCCATAACAATAATTCTTATTGCTCAGGGGCAAAATCCTGCCATGGTGAGCAAGAGGTACTGAAGCTTAGAGCAGCCTTCTGGCCCATTGAGAGGAACGACGAGAGCTGTTGAGCTTTGATATGTTCAAGAGCCAGTCACTTGAGAGAATATCCCAATAACCAGAGCAAAGGATTGCTTTTTTGAGAATGCTTCAGGTCACAGCTCTTTTGCAGAGAGTAAAAAGATTGGGTTTGAAAGCCGTGGCTCAAGGCTGTTGTTTAATAATGAGGATAATAAATATTGATATCATACTAATGTGTGTCTAAGTCATAAGCCTCTAAACAAATTACATTGCGGGAACAAGTTACCGTGCATCAGCTGATCTGCGTTAATTGTCTGTGTGCAATCTCTGCAGCAAACACAAGGTAATTTGAATTAGCAGGGGCAGTCCAAGATCATTAGGAACTAACGAGGACATCAGCATCTCCAGGTCATGTGCAGTAGCTCCTTGTGCCTGCTTTTGTTTTGGCACAGTTGTCGAGGCAATTTGTACTGCTGTGCCTCGAGTCTACCATTAAAGGAGGTTTTAGAGGCTGATGCATGAGGAGGTTAAAAAGGGGCGACTATTCCAAATTTTGTATGGCCACGCACATCATGCAGAGGAGATGTTGAATGGTTTAGGGCCGTGCATCTGTTTCATTTCTGACTCACATTTGCAGAGCTGGAGGGTTCGTTCCTCTGCCTCAGAGCAAATGTATCAGTCTAATAACAGCTGATGTTGTACTCAGTAAATGCCACATACAGCTTCCTCAGAACATTCTGCAAAAAGAAAATGTGAGAATCAGTACTTGAAAGCCAAAAATTATTATCTCCTATGATATTCTTGCCCTTTCTTCCAGCCTCGTCTGTGTATTCATCTGCTTTGCATGTTAGGTCTTGTCTTTCAGGCTGTAAAGTCCTTTAGGAATCAATGACTTAAATGTCTTTTAAGTGACTTAAACTGTCATTTAGGTTGCTTGCTATGCACCTTCTGAACTTGGCACTAATTCAATTACACTTTTTTTTATATGCCAGCACAATGCAAGTGTCTAACACCAACAGAATTACCTGTCTGTAAATTAAAAATCTTTTATATTTACCTGGATCATCTTGCAAGACTTGACTGATCGACTCAATCCCTAGTAAAGCACAGTATTTTCCTTTAAAGTTCGTGCTAATGGACTGGGAGAGTTTTTGATCATGATTGCTATCTGGCAGTTGTTTGATGGTGGCGTTCTATAGCCAGTGAGCTTGCAGAGTTTCCTTTGTATTTCCCTTTCCAGGCTTGGTAGGTTTTGTACGCTTTAGTATACTGTGACTTGGTTGCATTCTCTCTGATGTATCTTCTTGTGGCTTCTTTCCCCCTATCTAGTTTTCTTGATAAATGTGGAAAAGCTATCACTGCAAATTTCAGTTTTCTCCTTTCAGTTATACCTTGTAGAATTTGCGTAATGTGTTTTAGTCAGAACGTGAACTTGGACTTCAGGACTTAAAACAGATCAGGCTTTTTGAGTTTGCTTTTACCCTAAGCTTCTTACGTAGGCGTTTACTTAAATTTTTATGACAGTCTGTGAATTGGGCCCAAGTCTCAATTCTCCCCAAGTGAGCAAAATGAGAGAGAATGCTTACTCCGAGATAAAATGTTAACATTTTTATTTATTTTTATATGAGGCTTCCTATTTCATTAGGTAATACTCATCTGAAAAAGGCTGTTCAGACATTTCTTCTCCTTGTTGGTCCTTCTTGTAGATCTCCTAATGCTTTCTATCTTTCTGCTTTTTATTACTGTCTCCAATTTTGTCAGCTGGTATGTATTTTCACCAGGGTAGAAGAAACCATAAGTAAATACCAACTGTACCCAAGGACATTTCTTTCTCGTTAGTGCTGTCACATGAGCACTCTGAAACAACCCTAAAGAGACAATGAGACAAAAATAGTCTCTTCTGTCTTAATAAAGTTGTGAATGCCATACTGTTACTGAATGTATATGCTGTACTGATATACCATAAACTGCCTTGGAGCAGGTTGAATTTTTGTACTTGTTGAAATGCTTATTTATTTTTAAAAGGCTCCAAAAATGAGTTAGATGCTCCCTTTTTAATAAGCTCAACACAGTAGTTGATTTGGAATGAAAATACCTGAATTAGCAGCCCAGCTGAATATTCACACTTGATGAACATTCACTCATGCACACAAAACAATTTTTTTTTAAATTACATATATATATGTTAGTTGGGTTTTGTTGGTTTTGTTTGTTTTTTTTTTTTTTTAATACAGGCATATAGGAGGAGACCAAACCATCAGGATCAAACAAGCGCCTACATTATTTATGCAGTGTGGTAGGTGATCAGCAGCTCGCTATGAAAGTAGCTAATAAAAATATAGCAGAGTAGAAAGGCAGTATCTCTGTTTTGGCTTGTTTTCCTGTCCTACGAGCTAGAAGTTTTAGTGTACTGTCTATGTAAAGTAAGAAACAAGTTCTGTAGTTCCTGTTGACTGTGGAACAAATATTGAATCTGTGTGTGTTTGTCTCTGTAGTAAACCACTCCACTGGTGGTTACATCTATGAATAACATCTTCAAAAACTAGCTGCCAACAGCAAACCTGTAAGTGCTCCAACTCTTCCAAGCTTAGATTTGAGCCTATTATTTCTTTAAGTGTGTTTGTAAAAGAAATACTAAGTCATAAAAAGTCAAGTGCTGCAGGTTTTTATTTTCTGTATTTCTTTTGTGGTTAACCTGTAAGACTAATTGGCCTTTTGACAGAGTAGAAAATAGTGCTGAAGGAGGCCTTGAAATCCTTTAGTCCTTTCTAGTCCAGTGCTACATCCCCAGTAAGGTCTCTTCTCTCTGTCCTCTTTGAGAGGAACACTTGTCTTGCCCATTCTTACAAATCTTCAATAACTAAGATTATTTTTTTTTACCAAGTCTTTCCTCAAGATACTCTTTTATTTTCACACCCTAGGATTCAGTTATTTATCTGGGGATAATTACTTTCATATAAGTTTATTTTAAAAATAAATAATTACCCAGAGGCCTGTAAAGGGTAACTTACTTCATTTGCATGTCTTATTTTCTTAACGTACTTCTTCCCTCCTGCCTCCCGTGTAGGGTTTATCACACTCTAGTAGTGCCTTGTTTCAAGCTGAGACAGAAATGGGGTCTGTTCAGTGCTTAGTCTAGCTATGCTGCATCCTGGTTAGGGCCCTCGAGGCATTACCATATTTGAAATGTATAATAACCTGTCCAGGCAGATGAATTTCTAAAATGGCATAGAAAAAAAAAGTAAATACTTAGATTATTTGTCCACTGTGGTAATTATTGCTGCATGAGTGCTACAACATTTAAAACAACGATAAATTTTGCATAAAAAAAAGGGGTATGGTATGTGTAGCTTATTGATCCTTCCTTCAGATGAGAGGCTAAATGCAGGATTGTTTGATTGTTCAGGTAATGCTCTGACCAGCAGCAATTACCATTTTCTCATGGGGAGTGCCCAGGTAGCTATATAAAGGGGGTGAAAATATTTGGGTGGGGTTTGGGTTTTGGTTCAGCTGCGGAAATTTTTAATACAAGTGCACCTGAGAGGCAGTCCTTGGGAATGCTTGGTTCTGGATAGGTAATAGGTCATATTGAACTGGTTTTGTATTTTTCAAATGCCTGTAATTAAGCTAGACTTGAGAGGCAGAATGAATCGATTCTTTTTATGAATCATATTCTCTATCCCCTCCAGTTACAGACCAAGGTACCATCATATCAGGATGCGTACAGAAAAAATAAAAGGAAGTCCCAATCCCTGAGATCTTACATATTTCTTTTATTTTCCTAACCAGTAGATAATATACACCAGCAGCCTAGTAAAGGCTTCTTCCTAGTAAAGACAACACAAAGATAGCAAGTAAGGATATTTGGAGAATGAATTTGAGAACAGATATTTATTTGCTCAACAGAATTTATGACTTGGGAAAGAAAGATTAATTTTTTTGTCAGTAGTACAATTTTTTTTTCCAGTGGATGGTAAATGTAGCCTTTCACAAATCCAAATCTTTCTTACACATCAGAGCGAAGGATGTTGTAGCAGATAATTGGTCAGTGCTAAGCCATGTGTTATTATGAACTGCTAAAAGTTACAACTGATTAAATTGTGACTTTGATTATTGATTGTGACTTTTAATTGATTGGTTATTATGACCTGCTAAAAGTCACAATTGATAGAAGGCTGGTGTGCAGCCTGAGAACTTTATTACAGAAATGTAGGACCTGTCAGCCTGGAGTAGATGGTCTGATCTGTTGTTCGCTGTGACAGAGACCAGCACCAGCCCCTTATGAGTAATGACAGACAAGAGTTATTCTTGCCAGCATGCTTACCCCTTTTTTTGCATCTCCAGGTAGGTCTTTGGGACTGTTTAGAGTCACCTCCTGGACTTCATAAGTAGGAACTCAGATCTGGAGATGTTCTTGCCAGTCCTGGGAGCACACAAGCCCAGTTTGGAAGGTGCCACGGTTGTGATGCAAGTTCCACTGAGACCATGCAGTAGTTTCATTGCATTGCCCTTTGCAAAATCACAGGCACCCCTGTAATCTTTGTTTCTGTGACCTTATTTGCAAGTTCAGTAACTTAATTCTTTTAACTCTAACCCCTGAGGATGTTTCTTTGTTCCTGATTGTTTTGCCTGCCCTTCTCCAATCCATTTCTAATTCAGAAAAATTGAGAGAGAGTAGCAATCACTCTCCTGCAAAGCCGGGAGTTTTGTTTCATCTCTACTTCTCCCACACGGAGAAAAAGCTCTTCACAGTAGAATGCAACTTCCCATAACAGCAAGGTTTCAGATTTCAGGTGGCCAGAGCACCCAGCAATAGGAAATTCAGATCGAGTCCGAGAGTCCCATCTTGACTGGAGGTCAGTGAGGCTACACCGCTGTGGCCGAGGCGGTTGCCTTCAAAGGAGGTCAATCATCACCACTTCTCATAGTAGTAAATGGCACCTGCCTTACCCAAACCTGCCTTCTGGCCAACAAAACAAGCTTTGGTGTTGCAGAGGATAGAGAGTGGCGCAATATGAAGATGTGAAAAGAGACTTACCTTCATTATATCCTTGGGCAGTTCCCTCTTCAGAGGCATCTGCCATTGTTGAGTAATTGGCTCGGCTAATTTGTGACCGACTATGTCTATGTACTGTGTAAATATTTATTTGCATAAACATTTATTTACATAAATATTACTGCATATCACCAATATACAAGGTGATAAATTAAAAGTATCCCATGGGGATGTTTACAACTCATTCGTTTGATGAAGTATTTTTTTTTAAGGTTGAAAAGGGAAAGACCTGTCTACCTCCCCACTCCCGAGAAACTGAGAGTGGATGAAAAGGATTTCACATTGTTTATCCATAGAAACAATGTGATTTATCCACAGTCTTGGTCCCTGAGAATGAGCAATGCAGAAAGCAGTTGTAATTTAATACTAAGCCGATGAGAGGTACATTGATTTTTGCAGCAGGTGAAGATTATGCAAGAGTAGCCTCTAGCATTACTTGTGGAGTAGGAGAGAGAACTGTCTAATTTTTTGCCTGGTGGTGACAGTATAGATTTTTTTGCAGGACTCAGCACAAATACTGCTCTATGGGCATCATAGCAGGTTGCTTTAGCTCTTGATTACCAGTTAACATATCTTGACAATTTTGCTATATCTAGGTTTTCTTTTTCCTGGGGACTGAGCACATTGTTTATTTGCTTTTGTTTTTTGGAAGGAGAAGAGAGGGAAAGGTAGTTTTATTTTTAGTTCATTGCGGGCATCTTGTGAATATTTCATTTTCCCTTCCCCATTTGGTACACTTCCGTGATGGTCTGAGAACAGAAGAAACTCATTTTACTGATGGAATCTCAGTGGTTTATTTGCAGAGAACTTGCATTGCTGCTGGGTGGATGTGGGGGGAAGAGGGAAGGCAAGGAGAGCCAGGCGTGTTCCTTGTTGCAGTTTTTCAACTCCATTTGGTTTAAACTTAAACTTTTTCCTAAACTGCCCCTCCTGCAGAACCCATTGTTGAAAATAGTGGGGAATTCAGGCTTCTGTTTTCATTTATGACTCAGCAAAGTTAACAGACTGTGTTAAATTACTGAAGCAGCTTTGATGTGATTTCCTGTGTGTGAGAAGTGGAGAAAGCCGAACCTATTACATTACGCATTACTATTCGATGTAAAATAAAAGGTGCTCGCTTTAGTCCCCAGTTCCAAGTGAATATATCACTCCCATTTGCTTTCATTACATTTACAGTGAGAAGAGCAAAAGCAATCATTTAAATCCTACGTAATACAGCTCTCTTTGGGAGAGCAGTACTTACAGGTGCTGCAGAAAGTAAGTTTCCCTTCGCAGAGGCAAGGGGAGGAGGCTGGCAGCGTAAAAGAGCGCATCTTCAGATAAAACTAGCAACCTCTGCAAAGGCTCCTGAGATGGTGCGACTGACCATTACTCAAAAGCCTTGGTCTAGCGCTGGCCCTGCTCCAAGCGCTTTGTTCTCTAAAGGTACCTTGACAGGGACTTAACCCTCCAGCGCTGGAACAGGCGATGCCTCTTGAGCTGTACGAGAAAGTGCCTGATGCTGGTCATCAGCCAAAGGAGAAACCTCCCCGATTTAGAGCAGTATCTTGCTCTGTCGCAGTTATTGCGAGCTTTGACAGACCGTGATTTACCTAGTCGGTGCGAGCAGGGCTTGTGCATCGTCCTCATGGTCGGCAGTGATCAGCTGTGCCCTGCCCATTTTCCAGTGGTAGCTACATTGTGTGTTAGACTTTGTTTGCCCAGTTTAGGAGGCTGTTCTCCCTCTTAGCAGTTCTTCCCCACCAAGGGTACAAGCACATTGAGAGGCTGAATGTTAGCAGTCTGTTTTTTTAAAAGATAAGTATCTACAGTGTGAGACACTAATACTGCAGGGTCCAGATTTCTTACCCTCTCGTTCAGTATGCTCCATTTTGTCGTTCTTCAAGCATCCATGGGAGATACATATTATAACTCTGGCAAAATCAAAATCCGGTATGCAAAGGCATCACAAGTAACGTTATCCCTGAAGAAGGCTTTTCTCATTTTTTTTCTTCGGTTATTTTGAGGAAAACACTGCTCTCGTGGCACCAGCTGGCTGTCTATCTCTGCAAACCTTTTTTGCTGCTGTGAATCAGGATATACAGTGAAAATTTCTGTAGCGGAGGGAAGCCGGCAGTTGGGCGTCTGTTAATAGCCTGAAAGTAACTAATGAGGATGTGCAGTCGGAGCGATTGATTGAATAGCTGCAGTCCTGTGTGTTTCTTTTTCACTTGCTCGCTCGCTCGCTTGCTCTCTGCAAGCTGTGGGGAGGGAGAGGGAACGGAGAGACCCAGCTTTCTCTTAAGTGGAAGTAGTACGGATCCCCAGGGCCAGGCGGCCAGAAATGGAAGTTTAAGCTGCATCTGTCTCTTGAAAGGAAAACGGCAGGAGTCAAAATGTCACTGTCTGGAGTCACGGCTTACTCCTTTTCTTTAAGATTCAGAAGATAACAATGGACTTTCTGCTAGGAAGTGATTTTTTTCCTTCCCCGTGTTGGGGGATGTTTTGTGAAGCTGGATTCCTTTAAGTCTGGCAATTGAGCTGGAGATGGGCAGCAGTTGTGATAAAGGTATCTATATGTATGTGTATCTAGCTATATATAAAAATGCATGTATGTACAGTATATATGTGTGTGTAGAGATTTTTAGTAGTGTGTATACTTTATTATCCTATTATTCTAGTATTTATACTAAAAAAGACATGTGGGGCTTTTATGAATATTTGTGCTCGTCCGATCAGCCTGCATGGATTTAAGATGCCAAAGTCGTATCTTTGTAAGGTCATATTGCCAGAATGAGGAGAAGTTGACCTATTTTTTTTTTTATCTGCAGAGATATATATGTCATATTACCCAGGGAGTTATGAGTCGTCTGCTGGTTGCAGGGTTTGAGCAAGTAGTGTGATCATATAAGACTGAACTTTGACCTTTGTCAAATTGTGTTCAGCTGTGACTAAAATTGAGCTTCTCTGTGTCTTGATTTTAGTTATCTGTTAACTACTGCATTGCTTCTGAAAAAAAAAAAATCAGTATATATATTTAAGTTCTCTGAATACTATCGCACAAACAGTAATAGAATATTAAGTATGTTTGGGTATTAATCTTTACCAGCATTTTTTATTTTAACTGCCTACAATCAAGTCAGATTCACAACCTTGAATTTGTCAGTGGAAAAGCCACTGTGATTTAGGAAGCAAATAAGATCTAGAAAAATAGGTGAGTGTAATTCAGCAGTTTAGAAGTGCACTTGAAACTTTGCTTAGGCGCCTGTCCTATAGAGCATAAAACCTGACTATTCCCCGCCCCCCGGCACCCATTCATCTTCTTTTTCTTCTCTTCCTTAGAGGTCCCAGCAGAGAGATCTCCTCGCAGACGGAGCATCTCCGGGACCAGCACCTCTGAGAAAACCAACTCCATGGATGCTTCGAATACTTCTCCTTTCAAAGTGCCAGTAAGTGTGCCTTTCCTGTAAAGGAGGAATTTTCCTCATTGAATGGGAGGAGGAGGTTAAAATATCACAGTCTACAACTAAGCTCTGAATAAAAAAATTTAAAAAAAAAAACAACAGTATTCAGTCAGTTAATATTTCCAGGTGACCAAGAGGTATTGCTATCAACTGTCATGTATTATCAATGAGATTTCTGGTAGATCCGTAACTTGCTTATTTTCATTGCCTTGATCTAAAGTTGCAAATAGTGAAACATCGGTGCTAATGTGGGCAGCGACCTATATAAATACTTTTGAAGTCGCCACCAGGGATTGCATTACATATTCAATTTTGACTAGGAAAAATGTTCCTTTAGGTTGCATGTTATTTTTCCCTCATGCCAATGAAGTACACAGGAAATTGAAATGGGTTTATAGTTTATTCAGAAGCTGATGAGATTTCTGCAGGTGTGTTAATTGCTCATTAGCTCTTCAGTTTTTGTTGTGAGTTTGGTTGGCTGTAAGTCTGCATGAGACTTCTTCAGCTAGGGTCTGGATTTTATTGCTTGTGTCAGTCTTTGGTCAGTGTATCCAAGAGCAGAAAGGCCTTTCTATTATTAGACTGAGGGCGAAGGCTTCAAGTTAAAATGAGGTGCTCAGTAATTTTTTAACAATATTTGGTTGTGTTTTAAAATACCTAACTTGAATATTGCAAATATTTTCGTACCCCTCTTTATTTTTGGCAAGTAATCTGCCTGCTTTAAAACCTGAGGAAAAACAAGAGAAGAATTATCTAGTGAACATTGGGGTTTTTTGTATATTCTCTATGGACACGAGTACCCTTTCTGTTCCTTAGTGTATATGTTCTTGCTTTGCTTTAGATAGCACTCATCCCTTTTAAGCCCACTTCCTAGCTCATTTTAGTTCCAAATGTGTGTGAAGCTTGGTTTTTGGTTAAATCCTACATTGTGTCATTTAAAAAATAAATTAAAAAAACAGCCAAGGATTTAATGAGAGCTATTTAAATCATAAAAGGATTAAGGTTGGTCAGAGTGTACAGAATATATGGTGTTTAAAGCAACCTGTAAACTCATGATTTATTGGAATTGAAAAAGGGACCAGGGAAACAGTGAATATACTGCGTATCAATACTTTGTCCCTTTTCAGAGTCATAGAATAATATAGATTGGCAGAGACCTTCGGAAGTCTCTGATCTATCCCCCTCTTCAAAGCTGGACCAGCTTGTATCAGGTTGCTCAGGGCATTCTCCAGTCAGGTGTTGAAAATCTCCAAGGATGCAGATTGCACAGCCTTGCTGGACAATCTGTTCTGATGTTTGACTGTCCTCGTTGTAAAATATATTTCTTCTGTAAAGGCTTTCTTGTCAGAACAAAACTTGAACTTCTAATGTCTATTGAAAGACTATGAATCACATTTTCCTCTAGTTCAGAAAATATCTGAAGTAGCAGTTAAAGCAGAATATATTGCTTAGCCTTGAGAAGAGAAAGCTCAGAGGGAAATCTTAGCAATGTGTATAAATACCTGATGGAAGGGAATAAAGGCTACGGAGCCAGACTCTTTGGAGTCACAAAGTGAAATCTAAGAAATTCCATTTAAACATAAGAAAAAACTTTTTTCACTGTGAGATTGACTGACAAACACTGGAACAGGTTGCCTGGGGAGGTTGTGGAGTCTCCGTGCTTGGAGATATATTCAAAAGCAGACTGGACGCACAGTCCTAAGCATTTTGCTCTAGTTTACCCTGCTTTGAACAGGGGGGTTGAACTAGACAATCTCCAGAGGTACCTTCCCACCTCAGCTATTCTGTGATTCTATGAACTATCCTCTACTTCAATGACCTGTTTTCTGGGTGGTACTTGGGGAAAAAAGGGTCTTGGTCTAGTTGCATGTGAAATTGTCACAAGAATATTCTGTTATGTCAAGTTCTGAGATTTTTATGGTGAGCACACAGTCCACGCAGTTCCAGGAGGATTTCTGAACTCTGAGAGCCTGCAAAAGTCCTAGCTATTCTTGTCTTCGTTTATAAGAAATTCTCTGTTTCCTTTATCTTCATCCATAAGTAATTGCCCTAGCCTTTAGATGTGTACATATGTGGTCCTAGTCTTTGTCTAACAACTGCAAGCTCCATATTTGAAGTGTTTTATTACTATCTGTATTGTTTGGTTTATATGCCTCTTTTTTTCTTTGTTCCTCATTTGTGTACAATTTTTTTAATGTTGATCCTATCTCCTAAGTAATGTTTTAATTTTTCTCTAATTCATCTCTAATAGTTCTCTAATACTTCTTAGCTCTTGCTTCCTTTCAAAACAAGAACCTTACAGAATGTTTCTCATTTTCCCTGGCAGTGTATTGGGATTTTAGAACCCTGGAAAATAGGCTCAGAAAGCAGTACATGGCTGCCTTCTTGGGCATAAACCAGCAAAAAACCTAGAAGCTATTTGTGCCACGTGTAGCTGGTATCATGCTTCTTTCTCTGCCTGGCCACCTGTATACCCAGGAGCATAATGCACCCTCCTGTTTTTCTCATAGGGATAAGGCTTCTGGCTTTGTAGGTTTTGCTCTGAATAACCCATTTATATGCTGTTACTTCTTAGCAGGTTGCGGTGCAGGTGGGGGCTGAGATCACCCTGTTTTAAAACATGTCAACTTCTGATCTGTTTAAAAAGAGCAAGCTGCAATTAGAAGTCAGATTGCTTAAGAATACAGATGAGATCAAGCCAAAACTACTGAAATAAAATACCCTGTTAACTTTGTGGATTAGCACACTTCTGATTGGTGGATGATAAGATGGGGAGGAATCATGTTTCTTCCTTTGATTTATGTTAAGAATTTTCCAGCTCTCAGAAGTAGGTAAGATGACTTGGGTGTCTCATGGAAGTCTCAGATCAGTAGTCTGAGAAGAGCTTCAAGTGAAGGATGTAAGAGGTGCCTATAATGGCTTTAAATTTGTGTGTGTGTGTGCGAAGTCATCTTTATTTGTCAGGGATTTATTGTACATATAAAGGAGATTAATAATAAGAGAACTTGGCATTTTGGTTTTCCAAACATTGACACCTACAGTACAGGTTGGAGGGCTACAAGCAGCTATAGTGCTGTCTCAGTTATTCTTTCTATGGACCTGACTCTGTGCCATAGCTCTACTACTCACTGCTTGGATTTCTAACAGAAAGCAGCTTAAGGCAGGGGACAGCTTAACCTTCTTCCATACTGATGGAAAATTATGCTGAGACTTTCATAATAAGTTGCTTTTACAGCTTTTTAAGTTTGCCTCTCAGAAAAGCTATTTAAAAGCTGGCTTCTCAATAGGACAGTGGCTTCCAGCATGTTCTGTGCAGGTTTTTTTCCCTTTCAAATGCCAGGCAGTGGTACTCACTCAGAACAAGGCATCTGTTTTTTTAATACTGCTAATTGGCATTTGTTTAGCATCTGGAATTTTGATTCATAACAGCATAATGGCCTTTAAGCGAACATTTCCTTGACGAGACGTTTTTTAAGTAGTCTCTTCAGTGGCAGTGGTCAATGAAGGATTTATTTTAAGGGGCTGACGTGTAAAGTTCAGGAAATTTGCCTTTCTACCTCCTGCATGTACACTGGAGGAAAAGACACATGTTTAAATATACTATTGTGTGAAAAGTAGAATTTCAACCGTTATAAACATACTCTTTCTCAGGACTAACCACTATATGGGCCAGGATGTGCAATGTGTTTGTTCTGGTTATCTCCCACCAAGGGGAATAAAGTGGATTTTGCTGATGCTGACGTTGCACAGCACAAGGCATACATACAAACATAAGAGCTCTTGGTGCTTGTCCTTTCTCTTTCTTCCCCGTTGCCCCAAATATTCTTGTCTGCAGTTAAAACATTAGTCTCCATCTAGGTTCAGTTGTGTTTAATGCCATTTGACAATTTCCAAGCGTAGCTGGGAGGAATATTGAGAGAGAACGGAAGGGCACGAAAGGTAGGAAAATCAAGATGAGAAACTGTATAAGTGTGTCTTTTCACATATAAACAGATGTGTGCTGTTTATAGATATGCATATATAGGAAAAGTCATATTTTTAATAATGAATATTATTTGACTGAACAAATAGGAAGGCAGACGGAACTGGCTAGAAGTAGGCATCGTGACGCATAGGTGGGCGAGAAACCAGCTTTTTCCTTCCCACACACACTATGTCCTGGCAGAGTGTCTCAGTCTCAGTGCATCCCGTTCCCTACTGTTTCGCTGTTGAGCCCCGGTAGCACTGCGGCGACCTACCATATTTTCTCATTGCTCTGCCATTGGAATTGAGGGAGCAGGGTAAATATGAGATTATCAAAATCTTCAAACATCCTGCAGTGCCAGGGTAGAGAGGAATTGCTAAACCACTCTTCAGACTTGCATTGCGCTCTCCAATTTTACCTTCTTTGGGGTATGGTTTTAGTGAGTTGCTATTACAAATAATATATGATTCATCCATGTCTGCTAGCTATTGGGGGGGACGGGAAAATGAGATAGGAAAGCCAGAACACAATCTTCGAAGTAAATAAAATTATTTTTATAGGAACCCTGTGTGAATATGATGGGAAGACTGATACTTACGGATTGCCTTCCTTGGTTTGTTTTTAGTCAAGAGTATAATTGGATCTATAGAAATACTGTCTGCCTCTTTGCTCTTTAAGAGTACTGCTAAATGGAACAGAAGACAATGCAGCCAACCTAAGTGAAGGTCAAAGCTTGATGAGATCTCGCGGCTGCCCAGCCTCATCTTTTATGCAGTCAGCAAGATTGTTGCTTCTCCAGAGCACTGCTCCACTACCGTCATGCTGCCAGGTTAGGACAAGTCCGATCTTTTCTGGCCATGTGACCTGACAGCATGCAAGTACATATTTTTAATTCTGCGTCAGCGCCAATGCAGAGATGAAATTGTTGATTTACATTAATGTGAGGCATCGTGGCATCCTTCTTGAAAAACTGGCTGTGCTCAAATCTGTCCTCCATGTTGTAAGATTAACATTTTTCCTTCCTCTTTCTACTCTGTTCTTCCCGTAACACGTTTGTTTGAGTCTGCTTTTATTTTTTATCATTTGCCTGTGATGTGATGGCTTAGGTATGCTAGCTATTATTCTGCAGATATTTTGTGTCAGAAGGCACAAATGGGTGATTGGGTATGTCCAGGATGCTCACCAAGTTATCATTTGTATCTTTATTCTGGGATAATCCTGTTCATAGGCTCTATAACCTTCACAACGTCTTTCTGCCAATGCGGATTTGTTCATTACATCAAACTTTAGAGTTGAGTCAGATGATGGGTATATCCAGTCTGTGACACCGTCTGGTGGACCTCAGCAGCAGGAAGATTTTTCTCATGTTTAGTGTAAACTTGACTTTATCTAATTCCCCTGCAATTAATGTAGGGGAACTATGAATGTATATAGCTTTAAACACTGGTCACATTCCAGTTGTCCTTGGTTTAATAGTATTTAAATGTGTACCGACTCATTCTATTCTTCACCTCCAAATCACAGCTTAGTCAAGTTGCGCAGAGTTTAATTAATGCATCCTCTGCAAATCAGTCCTTCTGGCCCTTTTATCACTTTTCTTGCTCTTCTGTTTTTACTTCCCTTCAATTGATTCTCCAAGTTCTGGTACTAAAGTTCACAAGAATGTGTGTTATCAGTTTCTAATTGCTCACAACCCTTTGTGCTATTTCTCTGTCCTCCCTGGCCCTTGCTTCACCTCCTAATTTAATATAGCTCAGTGTAATTAATGTGCTGTTTGACTTTTCTTCCAGATCACTAACAAAGATGTTAAACAGAAGCAGTCATGCCACTATCCCCACTACATCCCGCTGGACCCTTTCTTCCACTTTGCTACCTTATCACTTGCCGTAATTACTCTTTGTAGATATCCTGCAGCCAGTTCTCAGGTTTGTGATACTAGCTTTGACAAAGCTAATTTCCATTAATTTTTCTAATTAGTATGTATGTTGTATTATCAAAAGGTATTCTGAAGTGTTGGGCTGCTTACTGGCTGTGTGCCAGGGGACTAAAGAGCCAGGGTCATGAAAATTATTGCCTCCTTCCTGGCGTGAGGGAAAGACAAAAGTGCAGCCACTTGAATCGGGGTGAGGTAGGCTGGAGGCCATCATGCCTCCGTGTACTTCACCAGCTGCAGCTGATAACTGTTGTTTGATTAAACACTCTGATAGACTCAGGTTGACCTGTTTCTTATAATATTTATTGTTTATTACTGTTGTTTTGTTGTTCTCTAGACAGACTTCTGACCTTTATTCCTTAATTCCTGGATACGGGCTTTTAAGGATGCTCTTTTCTTACGCTAGTGCCTGATGAGAACAGCTTCCACGAAGGCAGCCAGGCTTGGTGGCCAGGCTCTGCTCCCAGTCCCATCCATGCTAAGCACCTTGCTGAACTGGGATCTGAAAAGCTGATGTAGCTCTCCCCAGCTATCGGGTAGCTCTTGTTTCTTCATGAATTTTTTAGTATGATTCCCAGTGACTTGGAAATTTGATTCCTTTAGTACTTTTGACTGCATGTCATGCAGAGTACATGCAATCTTATGATACAACTTATTAATAGATGTATTATCAGTGTATTCTTGTTGTGGTATCCTCTCTGTTTCCTTGGCTTTCTTATTACTGTTCTTAAACTTGTTCGTTCTATTCTGCATCACTCCTGTGGCAGTAGGCGATTTTTCATTGGAAAGTTGAAACTGTTATCTAGCCAAATCTGCAGTGCTGTCCCATCAGGGGAAAAATATCTTCCTGATCCTTGCTGTTGATCAGCTTGTGTCCTGAAGCGTGATAATTACTCACTCTTGTTATTTTTAAACCTGACTAATGCAGCTACATATGTTATTCTTCCTTATATAAACACATAATCCTTTTTTAATCTTGCTGAAAAAATTTGTCTGTATAATATCTTGTGGTAGAGAATTCTACAGGCTGATTTATAGATTGCATTAGAAAAGGTCTCCTGACAACCAGTTAAATGTGCTGCCTCTCATGTTAAATTGTGCCTTGGTTTTCTTATGTAACAGGGTGCACGAGGAGCTTAGTTAATTTCCATTCTATTTGTTTTATACATCTATAATCCCTTCTTGCTTTTGTTTCCAAAATAAATAGTGGGTCTTTAAAACATATCATTTGTAAATCCCCCTCTTGTCTGCTTTTAATCAGTTTATACTTCTGGAGTTTCGTTTTGTTCTAGTTTTCTTGTTGAGATGAGAAGATCAGAAGAGTGGTGCATTAGTGTGAAAGCTATGGCAGATTTACATAATACCACTTTACTTTTATTGTGCATTATCCTTTGTTTTAAGCATTCAAACATGTTTTTTGTTGTCTGCCTGTGCACAAACCACCTCTTCAGTGACATAGTGCTAGGCTTTTTTAATGAGTTGATGGTGGAATTTGACTGTTGTAAATCATTGTCTCGTTCTTTGTATTACCACTAAGGTGTACGTATAGTTGTTTTCATCTGCTTCTCTACTGTGTGAGTGGCTGGGAGCCTTTTCAAAGGTAGTCACTGCTAATATTTTAATAATGAGTGTTACTGGGCTCATAAGCAAAGTTCACCCCCTTGCTAGTTATATTGGGGTTTTGTTGTTCTACAGGGGACAGTAAACTTCACCATGTTCGCCCCTAATCCCTGGAATACCCTGCTAGTTTTAGCTTTCCATTTTATGACCTGGCTATCTTCCCCTGCCTCTTTGCTTCCCACAGCTTTACAACGTTGCTGGCACAGGAGAGCATTTTCACTTGGCTACAATTTAGTATTTTTCTTGATAGCTGCTTGGGAGCAACTTAAGAAATAAAATTCTTCGTGTACTAACAATGCGCAGTAGCTGGGAGTCAGTTCTCCTGTCATCCATAGTCACTTGAGTGTTATCTTTGCACCCATCCAGTGCTTCCCCTCAGAGAGAACAAGTCTCATCGGTCTGTAAATGAAGTTTCCCACCTGCTGTTATTAATAATGCATTAGTGCTCCTCATCAAGAATTATAAATGTTCAAAATGCAAGTGTCGCAAGCCTCCAAAAGGCAATGTGTTTGTCCCCAGAAATACTGAGTGTAGGTAACAGCGCTGCAAACCGCAGCGCTGTATATAAGATGAACCTTTATTGTCGCCCATTTTACCCTAGTTTTTCTGCTTTGAAACTTCCACAAATACCGTTGCATTTTATCGATGGATAAATTATGTTATAGTTATATAGTTTTATTAGTTCACGGCTGAGTTAACCTTTCACTTTCAAAACAATGAAGACAGTCATTATCTATTATGCATGGGCTGTTCTCTTCAAAGTGAAGAATCAGTGCATCTATAGGGAGCGATAGTCAGTTGAGGAGTTCAAACTTGGGCTGTCTTTGAATTTGTTGGGCAGCTCATGTGCTGCTGTACTGAGATTAAGGACAGACAGACAGTGTCATCTTTGGCATGGAGTGAGCATTTCCTAAAGCCAAAGCTGCCCAGAACAACAACCATCCGTGAGTTTAAAATACTTGGGAGCCAGAGTTTCTGTACCTTCCCTGTGCAGCTATGGAGGGAAGTTACAAAAACCTGCTGAATTTATTACTTCTCCTGTGGCAGTTTCTTCTTGGCAGAGTGAGAAAGATGAGTTGCTTAACTTCCAAATGAGACGAATAGAATCCTCAGTGGGGTTGAATTATTTTTAGATGTTGTATCATTGGGATTTCTTACCCCAGTGTTTGATGCTTTTGGCTGAGATGATGAACCTTCTCTGAACCTATTCGACATGCCTGATTGAGTGCCTGCTTGTGTGCTCTTGCTCTCTCTCCCCCCTGTCTCTCTTTTCCATCACTGTTCCCCTAAACCTGTGGTTCGGGGACATTGTTTAGAAGTGAGCCCAGTAGAGCTAGATAACGGTTGGACTTGATGATCTTAAAGGTCTTTGCCAGCCATAACAATTCTATGATTCTAAGGGGAATTTGTTCTGAGCTTTGTCCCATTAGGTGTGGACCACCAAATCTGTCTCCTGAGTGATTAAGGCACAGTTCTTCTACAGTTATTCTCTCACCGAACTCTTCTTAAAATGCTCCATTTACGTCGTACTGATCTTTTCAGATTGCATCCTAGATAATTTATCCTACCAAATATTTCATACTTTTTTATTGAGACCATAGTCTCATAATTTCTGGCAGTTGGCATAATGAGTTTACATCTTTTTGTCTGAGGCTGTTTGTTTAAGCAGTAAAATTCCTGCTGGTTTTAAAAATGTTCCATGATGATTCTTAAAGCTCAGACGCATCATTACATTTAGATGTAAGAACCAAACAGCAGTGTATTTTGTGTTGAAATAAGTGTTTTAGAGAAATCCCTAGACAATAAGAAAAGAAGTAAGGGTGTTTTTGTCTTTTAGTTATACAAGCTACAGTTATTAGCATTGGCAGGGATTTCTTCTCTGTAGAAGGAAAAGGAAATAAAACTTTCAGTTAGATGGCATAGTTGCAGATAGAAGTTTATTTTTCATCACTACGTCTTTTATATACCTCCATTCAGTATTTAAAAGCATTTCCTTTGGCGAATGGAAGTCGAAAATCTCTGCTTAGTTCTGGCACGTGTGAATTTTTCATGCTGCTCGCAGGTTGTCCATCTGTAAGCACTGGCCCTGCATGAACTGCCAATGAGGTGCAGAGAACAAATATTGCAAATGTTTTCAAGTCTTTTGAGGATGACCAATAGGTATGCTCTTTGTTTGAATGGTTTTTATCCTTAAGTGTGTTCTTTCCTAATATTTTGGGTTTTTTTTTCTGTATGGTCAACTCTGGATAGCCTTGTTTTAACCACAGATAGCACATTTATTTCATTAGGGAATAGATTATGTTCAGTTAAACCAAGGACATATTTCACTAATGTTAAAGCAATGCCAATTTAAAATTGTGCATGCATGCAGAAGTAAATATTCACGGTCCCTCTCTAAGTGGGATTTGGAATGACTCAATATAAATACTTCTGGACCCCTGCTGAATTGGGTCAGCTTTGTCTTACTTGCCCTTAAGGGGAGAAAAACATGTTACTTCGTGTTTGCAATTTGAGTAGCCTGAGAGGTACTGGAATGAAGCCAGGGTCCACCAGATCTGAATCCCTGTAGTTGGGTTTGTTACCTTTTATGCTGAGAGGTCAGAATATATGAAAGTGCCTTTGAAAGTGCTATACATCCTCTACTTGAATTCCAGCAATGGCCCCAAGAGCATCTATTGATTACAGGGGTTTTTCAAAGGCACTTTTTCAATACCAGGACCAAGAAAAGTGCAGGAACATGGAAAGAGTTTGAGTGACACGCACAGATAAAACGCTTCTTCCCTTTTGACAGTACCTTTTCCCCCAACATGCTATGTAGATTTGCCTGGGGTTTTTTTTTGGCAGTATCTAGCTATTAGGCCTTTTCTTTTCCACTTTATTTCCTATTCCAGGAGAATATAGCAGCTTTCACCCCTGAGGAGCCTGCTGGCTGGCAAGCCTCAGAAATTGAAGGGCAGCCTTAAATGTAGCTCTACCTTCAGATGCGGAAAACAGATTTGCTCGTCCTTTGTCCCCTGCAGCACCATCCCACAGGGCATCCCAGTTTCTCTCTGCTGCTTGTGGACAGGCATGTGTCAGGCTCTGGTGCGTGTGAGCAAGTTGTTTCCTACACAAGTATTTGGGAGAGGATGATCTGCATATGCTGGAAAGATCCTACAGCCAGCCTTGGGTATGGATAGGCTTTCAGCAATATATCACCATCCAAATCTCAGTGGAAAGGAGGAGAGAGGCCATCTTGCTCTATTTGCTGAAGATGTCATGGGCGTGGGCCTGAGGAATGGTGGATTTGGTGGGATTTTTTTTTACACTTGACAACTGAGCAGGACTCACTTGGTCATTCATCAAAAGAAGCAGAGTGAGAATGACTGTAAGGAGAGAGAGAATCCACCTGCCAGTGTGTACAGTGAGGGGAATTGTGTGGTTTTCAGGAGTGCATTGTGTGGAAGAAGAGGGAAAAACTGAGTGTAGAGGGACCAAGAATAACAGAATGAGGAAAGGTAGAGGGGGTCGAAGGGTGTGCTTGTTTAAAGGGAAGAGGATATGTTTTGTTTCAAAAGGAGGACTGAAAGTATAGGAAGATAAAGGCAATTATGAGACTGGAAAACTGTTTTAGGGATGCCTGCACTGTATGTCTTGAGCCGGACCAAATGTGCGCTTTGCTGTCTTTTCCAACAGTTAAACTGGCATCCACTGGTAAGAAGAGACTGATAGCCCTCTCCTTTGAATGCTGTAGAATCATAGAGCAGCACAGGTTGGAAGGGACCTCAAAAGACCAACTGGTCCAATCTTTTGTGGGAAAGGCGGCCTAACATGAAATTATGTAGCACCCTGTCCAATTGTAGATAAACGTCATTTTCTTCCTGAAGAGGTGAAAGAAATGTGAAATTTTTCAGATTAAAAGATTACAGATAAAGTAATCTTTTGTTGGGATGGCCTAATTCTTATGAGTCTGAGAGATGAACAAGTCACGTGCTTCAGCCTGGCTGACTCACCTGGAGCCAGGAAAGCACTCTCGCTTTGTCGGTGTTCTGCATAGGAAAGAACAGGAGACCTTGTTTGTCTCCAATTTGCTGATTTCTGTATTACAGGAGGCAGCTGTGGGCAACATCTGTCACCTGTCCCAAACACAGCTTGTGGAGGCTTGCCTCGTGAATGTGTTCAAAATTAGCTGTACTCAACTTCTATCCTAGGAAAGCATGGATGATGGGAGAGAGGGGCTGGCCCCAGCTGGCTGTCACTGTCGCTAGACCTTTATTAAAGTAAGGCTGTAGATCTGCTGGTTCAATCTGCACCAAAAGGACGTTCACTTTGAGCAAATTCTACCAACCTATAACCAGTCTATAATATTCTTAACAAACGTGGTTTCACGTGCGTGCGTTTGGTTAAATCTCCTGACAGCAGTGCACAGGGTACGGTGGCTCTGTGCAGCTGTTCTGTGAAGGAGCAGAACAGATTTGGCCAGTAAAATGTTGCTTAACCCTACTGGATTAAGAACCTCTGTATTTGGTATTTGCTTTGATCATGCCAAAGAATGTATGTGTACATATGTCTGCAAGCCCTGGAAATATTTTGACAAAATATGATTTATTTAAAATGCTTATTATGCTCAAAGTAATTTAAAGGGCTGTAGGAGAAGAATCAAACATGCAGGTGTTTGAAATATTTCTGTCATTTCCCCACATCTACAGATGCACACACCGCTTTGTATATCAGTGGTCAGATGTACTCGTGTTACACTACTGCTAATACAGCAGCATCTCTTGATGATATCCGCAAGGAGAGAATGATGAGGAGAGGCTGAAGGCTTGCTTATCTGGGAAAGAAAAGGCTAAGGTGTGATATTGCCTACTGCAATGGAGAAGGGAATTACAAAGATGATGGAGCCAAACTTTTCCCCACAGTGGCAGATGCTATAATGAGGCAGCATCTGCAGATTGCTGCTTGGGAGGTTTTTGTTGAACACAAGGAAGATTTGTCTCACTGGAAGGGTAATGCAGCACTGGACTGAGTTGTGCGGAGAGGTGGTAAAATCTCCATCACCAGAGGTTTTCAAGACTTAGCTAGACAAAGTCAGAGGCTGTCCTAGTGTTGGCAGTACATCCACATGGAGCAGCAGGCAGGCTAGATGATCCCCAAAGGCTCCCTCCAACTAACGTGTCTTTGGCCTGCGATTGTTTGGTGACCAATTGTAGTTCAGAAGACAGATTACTTGAAGATTTAGTATTTTTAGATCACAGGGAGATTTTTGAGTTGAGTTTTGCTCCAAAGCAATACCAGGACTGGTATCTGAAGTCACTAGTATGTGAAATATTTTGAAATTTTCAGTTCTGGCTAGTGAGACTATTGAAATTACAAATTATTGTAAGACTTACCTGCTATATCTAAATTAAAAAGGACAACCTGGGTGCAGCTGTGGGTGCAACAGAAGCTCATAATAAAAGACATCTTGTACCCTTAATCTGACCAAGAATTAAAAGCATGTCCTGTAAAGGGGAGGTAGGAACAAATACTGATATCTAAGACTACTCCTTATTAAATGATAATTGTGGGGTTTTGGGTCTCATGTATAATAGTTGGAATTCATTGAAGTGCACCTGTAATGTGAGTTGTGCTAATTATTGCAATTTGAAGCTATCACATACTGGAACTGTCATTGACAATCTAGCCCTGCCTTTCTTCCAGCTCAGCGGAATCCCAATACAGCACGTTCTGTAATCATTGTCAGCGGGAATCACTGCTGAGTTTGGACTCAGTGACAGTGCATTGATTGATTTATTACTGGCATCAGTTTCCCTGTATCACTTCTGCAACTTCTCATTTTAGGGCTTCTTCAGTAAACGTCTGAAAGGGTCCATCAAGAGGACAAAGAGTCAGTCAAAGCTAGACAGGAACACAAGTTTCCGTCTCCCGTCTCTCCGTAATGCTGATGACAGGTAAGGTTTGATGCATCTCCCAAAACAATCTCTCCTCCTCCAGAGGCACTTCGCAAAATCTACATGCAACATGCACATGCACTCACAGAATGAAAGCAAGGAGGGGGATTTATTGTTAAACTGGCAGATGGGTGGGTTTGGGGCTGACTCTAGTATGTTAGACGTTTTTTAGTATACAATGTACCACTGACACAGGACTGAAAACTTTTACTGCGCTTAACAGCTGAGGAAAAGCTCAGGTTAAGCATGTGGACTCAAATACTTTTTTCTGCATCTGTTTAAAATAAGATGCAGACTTTAAATTTCATGATACGAAACCATTGGATTGATCAGCTTTAGAGAAACTTGCCCTGATGCATGCAATACTTATCCACAGATCAGTGCAGTGGCCAATACGAGGGATTATGTTGGTGCAAGCAGATCAGTTCAGCTGGCACTGGCAAAGCACAGAGACGTACGGTGCAGTTCAGGTACATTAAGAATCCTTGCTAATGTCAGTCGATTGTATAGTTACTGCAGTGTTACTACAATGAACAGACAGTCTGTTTTTCAGAAAACTAGAAAACTCAGTAACTTCTGACCATCTTAGTGCTCCGTTTGGTATATTCTTGCTTGTTTAGTTTCTGGCTGGCAATTGTATATGAGGCAAGCAAAGCTCATACACACAGTCTTTCCTACCTATTTGTAAAGTCTCTTGATTGTTTTCATTAAACATTACCGTGTGTTACATTCCACAGTAGCCCAGCAGGAGACTAGACTGAGTGAAAAATAGGTTGCCCTGTACTTAAGGCCGCGGCAGGCTTCTGTGATTTTACATTGTTTAGTGCATTTTCCCTTCTCCTTTAGCTGAGCTGAATTCATTAGTTGTATCTGTCATGCTGTGCTGCTTCAATCAATGGCGCTATCTTCTCCATCTGAAAAGCAGCTTCATAAAATCATGGAGATCGCAAGGCTTTGGTTGTTAGCAGTCTTGTTAACTTCAGGGGTTACAGAAAAGACTGTTGCTTACCAAATATGACTAATGATGCGGATGATGTTGCTCCTAGTAATGTCCACCTAGTCGTTTTTGAGTCAAATTTTGTTATAAATCCCTACTTTCAGGGAGTTGCAACATGGCTATAAAAAGCATGTTAAATAATGCCACCATGTGATAAAGTACCTGTTATTTTTACCGTTGTTTGTAACCAGCTTTGCTTGAAGTTTTGTAATGCAAAAATCTCTTTGCCTTAAATAATGTATTCATCTCTCCTTAACTTAGTACTCATGGTGAATGTGGACTGCTGATACTTCCTTTTGCAGTGTAAGGGAAATGCTGTCATTCTGGGAAAGCGAATAAATTTAGCTTTGGTTTGACATGATATTACACCCAGCAAAGCAACCTTCTCTTTAAAACTGGATCCCTCTCTACTCCCTGACAGTGTAGGCATGAATTGTCAACTAGACCCAAATGAAACATGGATTTTCTCTGATTGCTTGCAAAGCAATCCAGCGCATGCGGTGAAGGCATTAAGCATAGCTGGTCTGTTCTGTCAGTCCCCTCAAGTCTTCTTGGCATGAATTTAAAAAGGAGGATGCAGGAGCAAATGAACTGAGAAGTTCCAATGGCAGAGTGTACATAGAGGTTTGGGGGACAGAGCCCTGGCAAGCCAATGATGTGCCAAATGTTAGACAGGGACAAGCCGGTGGTTGCTCTTTACTTTCAATCTGGTCACCCTCCTCCTTTGGCGTGCTACACTAGCCATATAGCAGTGCATCTTACATCTGTAGGGCAGGAGATGGGACAGTGTTTGGGGGGGGGGGGGGGTTGACTTGATATGGTCGCTTGCTACTAGTGGAATTAAACATTTTTGATAATCAGTCCATGTGATCTTCCTCCTTTCAGAGGTATGTGTGCTGAAGTGGACAGAGTTTGGAGGCGAGGGAGATCACCTGAGAGTAGCCAAGCTATGTGGACAGCAAGCTGACCTGAAGTTTATTTGGAGATAAATCTTTGCACAAATGAGTATTGCTGTTCAAAAGCATGAGCCTCACCTCAAGCTGGTTGAAGTCTCGTGCTGCAGGTGAGGGTCACAAATTGCTGATATGCATTCTTTCCAAAAATAATTTAACAGCACTACTCAACTTCGTTGCTACCTTTTGTTGTAAAGATTGAAGGTTTAGTGGAGTTCTCCTCGCATTTGTGGTCTAACCAGACAGCGCACCAATTGAATATACCAACTTTGAAAGTTAATGGTTAGGGATACTATTTTTCTAATAGTATTTTATAAATAAAACCATAAAGCAAATTCAGTTCCATTGTAAAGTGGAACTTGCCAATGATTTCTCCCTTCCTTACCATATGTTTCACTCTGTATCTAAGAGTGCCTGAAAAATGCAATTGGTGGGTAGAATAGCAGGAAAAACAACTTGGAAACCATGTGGGAATGAAGCACTGAAGATGAGGAACAGATTAGTGTTCTGGGAGGAGATGGGCTGGAGGAAAGAGGAGGCTAAAAAGATTGATTTGTGTTTAGAATTGTGCTGTTGTTTGGGATTTTTCCAATGGGACAAATCAGGGACAACTGTTTCTGCGTGAAAGAAGATAACACATAGCAGCTGACTCTTAACTCATTGCCATTCTCTCACCTTCTGCTCTCCCTGCTTTCTGTTATGAGTCTCAATCTGTTGCAGTAAAAACTTTCCTGTCCTACCCCGGTGAGTCAGCCCTTTCCCATTTTAAGCAGGTGATGCTAGGTGATGTCATGGTGTTATACAGGTTTTCAGAGCCAGGTTGACTGATAGTATCTCCCTTTTCTTGCTCTGACAAATACAAGAGCCCTGCCTTCAAAGAAAGTATCATATAGCTTTATAAATTAAAATTCTGCAAGGATTGGAAGGAAATAGTGGCCACTGTCATGTTGCTTTTCTGATGCTTTTGAGGTGTTTGGGTCCTCTTAAGAAACAGGAAATGTTTATAGATAAATAACTATAAAATTAAAATTAAAGAAGATTTGTTATCCTGGTACACATCAGGATTTGGGATACTGTAACACTGCACACCATTCCAGATGGGGACAGAGGATTGGGATATTGTAACACTGCATGCCATTCCAGATGGTGGCAGGGGATGGATGCTGTGTGTTCAGAGTTGATTTAAAATAGAAAGGATTGAGGAATGCCATAGGATGGAGAACAAGCAATTGGCCAACCCAGTGTGACTGGGTTAGTGGATGGGGAGAGGGGAGAGCTGCTGTACCCCTCCAGAAAAGAGTACATCCTGGGTCAGCAGCCAGGTGTCCTGTATGAATCCACAGCCTCTCAGTCTGTATTACTTCGATTACTCCAGGTTCAGGTTGTTTGCTGGGTGGTCTGTTCTACTTGAAAATTTATGGTTTGTCTTCACAAGGCACTTACGTGAGAATGCTTAGACTCTTCTGGGTTGTGACCCATGCCAGATGTGAATGAAGCTCTTCAGAGGTGTGGCCAGCACAGCATCTCACCAGGTTATCAACAGCTCTCGCCATGAGGTTCTCTGGCACCGTGTTACCGTATCCTCTTTCACAGCTTTTCTAGCCTGTTTCCCACTGCATTCTTTGAGGTCTTCAACCCACACATTTGTCTCTAACGTTTTCTCAGTGTCAGTAATATATAAAACATGTAAAAAAGCACGAGAAAAGATTTAAAAGACAGACCAAATATTTTGGGGTTGCGGCCAGGAATTTGAGAGTATTTCCAAGCGGACTGACAGTTCTTGCCTTGGTTTTGTTTATGGTGATGGTTGAGACTGGCTGCATATGGTCTCAGCGACTGCAATAAAGCTTTGCGGACAGCTGGGAGGGTTTTGCCCTGTTGGGATTTACTGCCACGTGGGAATCCTCCTGCTTTACTAAAAGTCATTTTATGGCATTATCAGATAGTCGTAGACGAGCGCAGGATCCGTTGTGTGCTTACTCAGAATGGGCTCCGGCAGGTTGCAGGAAAGCGAGTAGCCATGGCTCTGGGGTTCATGGTGAAACGGTATCGCTGCTCAAACGACAGCTTTTTCTACTTTCGGTAAGTTCTTGCTCCTCCCTCCTGGTTTCTTTGCAGTATGAAAATAGCACAGATCATATAAATAATAGAAGGAAATCTTGCTGTATTTTTCATATTCATTCTAATTTAATGCCGGTTTTCAAAAAAAGAAAGGTGGGTAATTTTTGTCCTGATTTAGACGTAAGGATAAAAATCCTTGTTACACAATGTGTTATTAAGGCTTGACTCACTCGGAGCTTGTATTCATTCAGCGTATCTGTTTCTATCTTCATACTGGAGTATGGGGAAAGGGGAGGAGTGGCTTGTTTCCAGAGAGACATCTCACTCCTGTTTTGGTGAACGTATTTCTTTCAGCCAGTTTTTTCAATCCCCATGCAGTTGTTTGTTTTTCAGTGAAAACTGAACGAGATCTCAATGTTAAGCCTGTTGTCGCAAACCTTCACCTCGGTGAAGGTGAAGGACTTGGTGAAGGACTGCTCTGTCCCACCTGCAAGCTCAGTTGATCCCTTTATAAAAACATCCTTCTTAACGGCCAGTGTTTTTCTGCAAAACCCAGGCTCCTCCACATTGCATTCACCTAGAAATCGCTTAGCAGTGAAATGAAACTGAATCGGTGAAGCATCTCTGGTCCAGCAAAACAAAAGAATTTGAAATAGCAGAGACCACATTTACAGTAGAGTGAGGAGAATGCTGCCACTGTGAAATTCAGCAGCCTGTTTGGTTGCACCGTATGAGGTATCTGTTAGACAAGCTGTGATCTGTAGGGAGAGCAGGCAGGCAGGGATGGGCTTTGCAGGTCCAGGATTCAAACAATGAGGCTTTGGGTAGGGCCTTGCAAGAAAAGACCAGAATCTCAATGGAAGGCTAAAGCAACAGGCTCAGAAAAAAGCCAGCGTTTAATTGCAGCTGAGTAGAACTTGCGTCTAAATAAGTTACCCTAAGTTTCTGATTTAAAAAAAATACTAATAATGAAACTGGTTAGACTTGTAGAATTGTTGACCAAGTAATAGGATGTTCTGCTAATTGGCAGTTGGAAAACAAAGTGGGGTGTGGTGCCAACAAAATGAACACTTGCATGGGGAAACCTGATGCTGCAGCACTGGTAGAGCGCACCTGTATTGCAGGTAATGTTGCTGACGTTAGGGTCCAGTTCGGCAGGGCTGGGATTTTGAATAGCAGCGCTGAGCAGAAAGTTCACTGCGTTACAGTCCAAGTTCTCTCCTGTGATTTTGCGAGTGGCTAAGTATTGAATTCAACTTTTTGACCTTGGGGAGTGTCTCTAAACACACGGGTATTGTGCTGGAATTATTTGAAGCGTGAAGACGTCCAGTTTCACGTAAGACCAGTGGAGACATGGCTTTAGCCAGATGCTAGGGTTGAACAAAAAACTCTTTTCAGAATTCTTTGCCTTCACACCTCATAGGTAAAGGAAACAGATTATGGGATTCTGTTCCTTGGGAGTTCATTTCTATACATTTATTTTTTATCTTTTGGATTGTTGATGTCCACAGGCTTGTTTGCCAAGCTATATAGTGCTCTCCCTGGTAAAGCTCAGTAATTGAAAGTCTTTTGTGCTTTGTATGTTGGCTTTTAAATAGGTCAAAATCAGCAGGAGATCTTCATAACCGGAGCAATTAGGGTTTTAACCCTTTATCCTACATGCCTTATAGACAGTAGAATATAATAGAAGTTGACTAATAGGCTGCTGTGTGCCATGAGCGGCCACTGAAAGACAGAGGTTTCTAGTTCCCGGCTTACAACTGAGATCTTGCTATAGTGGAAAATTACTGAATTATGGTGTGCACAGAGAGAGGGTCAGCTTGGGGTTGGGCCAGCGAGATGGTTTTGTTGAAGAGATCTTTTTCAGTAGCGGTCGCATGCTGCTACCAGGTCAGTGGTCTGGGGCATTGGCTGGGCTCTGATTTAGAAGGAAGTTACGCAGCTCTGAAGACCAGTACTCCAAAGCATGTGAAAAGAGGTGAGAAGTTTAAAATGTTCCCTGACGTGTTCCTCCTCCACCTGCTTTTCCTATTGGAAAGAAATTACAGAGAATACCTATGTAAGAATTGTTTGGTGCTGTTGGTAGTTATTTGCTCTGAACTCATATGTTGTTCCTTTGCAATCTTTTTGTTGTGCGCAGTAGTAGGTAGGAAAAGCAGCAGGAAAAAAGTTGATCATCGGAGGTTAATTATAATTTAAAACAGGATTTGTGTTGTTAATGGAGCTGTTTAACAGAAACAGATTTGTACAAACAGCCCTCCCCCCACCTTTTGCATGTGCGATCTTCCTGTTTACAGTAATCTGCTTCTCTGGGATTACCTCTCTCTTAACAGAGACTCTAAGCAATACTCATTTTACCCGTAGCTTCCTACCTAATACAGGAAAGGCTCTGTTAATCCAGCCCCTTTGCTGGACATTGGGAAGTAAGTTAGTGGCATCAGTTTATTAACTGTGCCTGTGCAAAAGGGGAAACCAGCGAGCAATTTTCCTTCATTGTTACAGCTTCAGAATATCAGATGAGGGTTTAAAGCAGCAGAGAACCATTATTTCTGTATAATTATTGCCTATATTGATTGGGATGCTGCTGCTTTAGGCACAAGCCAATGATTTGCTTTGCAGATCTATCAATAGATGAAATACATACCATGGTGCCTACAAATGCGTGTACTTGTGTTTGTAAATGCATGTGGTTGCATCTAACCAACAACTTTACAACATCGCTGTGGTGTTTGTGGAAGATAAAGTGCCAATTCTAAGCCACTTGATCAGTTTATTGAGCTGTTTTAAATATGGTAACTTCAAGGGATTGCTCGACCAGATGGACGTTCCTCTGCCCCAGGACCCTGAGTCAACAAGACTAACCATACTCCAGCTGATCTGCAACAAAACAGAATGTTCAAAGCTAACTAGTTAAAGGAGCAATGGAGCAGAATAGATGCTACTAAAAGATTTAACTTGCGAGATGGGGTGTGGAGGCAAGGAGTACAATTGCTGTGTACACCTGCCTTTGCCCTCACCCTGTCCCCAGAGGCTGTTCGGAGGCATTCTTGGAAGATGCCTCGCTCTCTCCCGCTGTCTTTAACTGTCCTGATCTTGTTAAACTCGGTGTAGGAAAGGAAGAGGAGGGACTTCTTTCTTTCTGGAAAGGTCACCTTTGCTGCGTCTGCTGAGCGGCCTCCGCGCGCCTGCTGCCTCTCCCGGCTGCCAACCCCCCCTAATCTCCTTACAGGAGGCCACACCATGGCAACACACACCCAGGAGCCTCTTCGTGTCACCCGCGGGGCCGGGTGGGAGCACAGCTGATGAGGAGAGAGATTTCTTTACCGGTGCGGGTGTGACTTTTTTTCTTGCCTCAGCATATCTGCCTGGCATGATGTTCGTCTGAAATTTGTAACCTAAGGCTTGAGGAAGAACCTCCTCCTGGATTTTTGTGCTTTTCTTCCTCTGCTGGCAGGATTTATTGTCTGAGATGTAGCACAGAGAATGAAGTTTGAAAGGAAGGGCTGTGACATGTGGCACCGCTATGATTTGGGGATGCACTGCTAAGTGGCTGTACAATTGTTTCATGTAGGTGTGCTTGATTTGTCTTACTCCGAGTGCAGCCTCCGCTTAAATGGGATTTGTAAAATCTCTTTCTCTTTCTCCTTTATTTGGTAATTATTTTTCTTTCCTTCCTCTTCACCCTCTTTGTGACCACTCCATGCTTTCCTTCTCTGACAAGGAGCTAAGGCTGGAGTTGGCTGCAGGCTCTCCGCCAGCTCCCCTGCATCATACACCAAAGTACTTTGTTAGAACTGGAATTGCTGAGAGTTCGGGGTAGGGATGGAAGCCAAGTGACATCAGCATTGCTTTCTTGAGAGGAGAAATTAGAGAGGATTTTGCAGAGATGATATTAAAGTGGTGTATTGTGGTGTGTTTATTTTAGACTCGCCCTACCTTAACTGCAGCAAGTGTTCAATTATACATGGCTGAGGTTTTAGGTTTGCGTTGGTACAGCTGCTGCTGTAACCTGTTATAACAAAGCATGTACAGGGCAGCCAACCCATTTGTACCAGTGCTGCTGTTTTACATTTGAAATCAGTGTGTTTGTAATATCCCTCTGATGAAAGGTTTTTGCTGCCTCCACCTAGGTCATTCAATATATTAAACGGGAACAAAGTTCTCCCTTACTGTTTAATAAATCTTATCAAACATGAATCTACTAAAATACCTTCAGCATTTCATTTTGTGCAAAAGAGCAGTCAGATGAACTCTGCTTGTTGCTTTACACGTATCCTTCGTGATACCCAAGTTTATGTTAAAAACCCTTTAGAAGTACTGAAGACAGCTTTAGAAGTACTGAAGACGACTTTTCCAAATGTTTTTTTTTTTTTTTCCTTTCTGTTTCCCTGTAGGATTGCTCAAAGGTAGGAGGAATTTGATTTTGCTAAGGTAACAAAATATGAGGATTTTTTTTGTATAAGAGATGCAAGGGAAGTATATAAAACCTACTTACTTTTCAAAATTAAGGAAGCTGTTAGAGGTAGCTGTGCTTTTCACTCCTCCATCAATACATTGAATAAAAGAGGAAATACTGTGAGGACAAACACAGGTGAGAAAGCATTGTTTCAGAGCATGGCTTTTCTCTGCGTAATGTATAGACAGCTGATGCCTTTCTACTTTTACATCTGTTTTTTTGTGGTCAGTCACACTTGCTGGATGTGCAGCAGTATTTATGGATACACTTTCATGGATCACTGAACAGGCATAGGGTCCAGTGTGAGCTTCAGTATCTTAAAAAAATATAGACCTGCCAGGTAAACAGCTCCTTTTGTGCTAAGCTGGGACTCGGTGCTCTTCCTCCTTGTTGGTCATCTCTGAAGGCTTTGACTGAATTCCAGCTAGAGGAAAAATAAGATGTGTGTACACACCATGTTTGTCTTTTGAAGTAGAAATGCTAGTTGTGCTTAAAGTATCATATAACTTTATTGCAGAAGCTTATAGTCCAGGTGTCAGCTTGGAGTTAGAAGGAGCACAGATGAAGCCACTGTCACCTATAAATTGAGCATGTTTTACAGTGCTGTTTGACAGCAGAACTCCCTACTACGCACAAATGTTGCATTAAATCGAATCGGGAGAATAAAGAAAGTGTTAGAGCACATTTTATAATGTTGCTGTTGGTTGCAAAAACCTATGGCATAGTGGAGGGAGTGATATGTCTTTGAGAAGTATTCAAGAACTGGTGGGGACAAAGAGAAGACTGCCTTGATAAAAACGTGCTGTGAATTTGGGAGATGCCAGCTGTAGTAGAGCTCAGGGATTTACAGGACAGTCAACTGAAAAAGAGAAGCAGTATGTGTTAGTGAGAGAAGGTTAAAAAAGAATGGAGGTATCAAACAAATTGGAAACTGTTAAAACTGGAAGAAGCAGCTGAAGAAGAAAATGCAAAATTTAAATGTAGGTAACTGACTTGAGCATTGTGAAGTGGGAAATAATTTGCATATTTGACTTTAGTATAAAGACTTTGTATGTTAAGAAAAATCAAGTGTTTTGCAGGGGGATCATCTGCTCTAATGAGAGTAGCCATCGTTCTGCATTGCTTTAGAGATTGGTGTGCTTTTTGCTGCTAACAGGTAACATTTATCTCATAATCTAGATAGTAGTAAATATTTCCAGTAATATATCCAAACCTATCTGTGGGGTTTCTTTAAATTTCAGCAGTTCAGTTTTTGTTTTGCCATTCTTTCACTGATGGCTCAGCACCTACAATTTCTAGGTCAGTGGGAATGGACTGCCTGGGCTTGTGTAGGTGGATTTTCCTTAGGAGTCTGGGATTACTGGCCAAATGTTATTTTCATAAGGTTTGCAGAGTAATTATAGAAATTGTTCTGAATAAACACCAAGTTGCAGCTTTCTCTGGGATCTCGCCAACTGTTTTGGTAAGTGTGAGAAAAATAATATTTCCTTTCCCCCTTGTTCTCCTACAGGTCACGTGGATTGCCAAAGCTGAAAGAGTCCCGTTCCCATGAGTCTTTACTGAGCCCAGGCAGCGCCGTGGAGGCCCTGGATCTTGGGTCAGAAGAAAAAGTCTTTGTCAAACCACTACACAGCAGTATCCTTGGACAGGACTTCTGCTTTGAGGTAATGAACGCTCGCCAAACGCAGCCGATTATATGCTGTCAGTCAGTCTGAAGCCTTGCAGTATGCTGTTCTGTGACTTTGTAATTGGAGAACAGATCAGCAGCCGCTGCTATCCGGAGGTTTGGGTGGGGGCTGTCTAACCAGCATGAGATTTTGAAGTCCTCGAGCCTAATGGCATCAGTCACTCAATGGAGAGAAATCTTTTTCACTTACTATGTCTTCTAATCGAAAAATCTCTTTAATTTGATAAATATCTAAGCATTTGTAGCTTGCATGCAAATGTATCATCCAAACATACTATTGTTCATAAGCTGTGTATTCATCCTCTCCAAATTCACCTAAAATTAAATTTAGAAAATATACCATAACTGAGAAATGTGATTTCCAGTCAGAGCACCCTTTCATTAGCTCAGCCCGTTAGCTGATTGCTAAAGGAGAAGCTTCAGTAACTGCGGACGTGTCCGTTGCACCATGGAGCAGAATGCAAAGATCCTCTTGCTGTTTCAGCACAGGCTGCAGCACATCACCACGCGGCTGCTAGCTTTGCTTCAGAAACAGGCTCTTTGTGTGAGCACAATCCTTACCTCGCAGGACCAACAGCATATTCGTGTGTGCTATTTGGATGTGTCTAAGGCCATCATAATCTGTTGTGCAGGGGTGGGTGACAGTCTGTCTTCAGCAGGATTAGTCAGATGTGTCTAAACTTCTGGAACAAAGATCTGTTTACAACCTGGAAAACTGCTCTGGCAGAAAACCAGCATATCAGGCCCTTCTCCCTCGGGACATATCCAGGAACTGTTTCTGTTCACTTCAGTCTCATTCTTCTGGTTGGAAGCACTTTCCAGCTTGCTTAGGTTTGGGGAGTTGAGTGAAAAATCTGGCAACACCTTAGCTCTGAGGCTGTTGCCTCAAAGTGCTTTTTAATTGTGTGCACAAATGAATGGAATGAGCAAGTGAAGCTTGTCAGGCCACGTAAACATGAAAGAAAGCAAGGTGATTCCCTCCTGTGTGAAAGCGGAGTCATGTATGGCATCGAGTGTCGGGGCCGGATCAAAGCACAACTCTTTCAGTTTGTTTTAGACTGTTGCTGCATATATGGACCCTTGGAAACAGTTTGTATTTCCTGAAGACACCATTTCCAGTGTGTTTTGCCTTATATTAATACATTGTTAGTTCTGTCTGTCTTTACACTGTTAGTAACCAAATCAGCTGCTTCTGAGACTTAACAGGGAAAACTGCAAGCATTTAATAGCTATGGATCAATGAGCAAGTGTTTTTTAAAAATAAATTAACTGGTTGATTAAAACCTTGTTTAAAAGTCTTTAAGAGCAGCCTCTGGTGCTCCTCATATGTTTCTTTAGTTTTATATTAGTTCTACATTTTGTGGGCCTTGTAACCTTTCTGCCTCCTAGGCTCACATACTGGTTTTCTACTTTTTTTCATATTTACTTTGTTGCTCAAGCATTGCTTATCTTCTTCCTTGCTTTTGGCAGCCTCTTATGTGTCTCCTAGGCTTGGCTGAACTCAGCCTGTCATTTATATATATGTTCCAGGTAACCTACTCCAGTGGCAGTAAATGCTTCAGTTGTTCCTCTGCAGCAGAGAGGGACAAGTGGATGGAAAACCTACGCAGAACAGTGCAGCCAAATAAGGTAATAGAAACTGCGGAAATAAGATTACCAGGGGAATGGAGGTGGTATGATTGGATTTTAGTCCAGTGTACCAGGGCTTCCCACAGATGCGTCCTCAATTAATTTAGTCTGGGGAGAAGTCCGCTCATCAGTGTATCAAAAGCTGCTATTCTAGTGAGTGCAGTAGGTCAAATCTTTAATGAGTAAATACATGTTGGCATGCTTCCTGATCTCTGCCCCAGTGCCCGCTCATGATGTTTCAGACTGGATTGCTGATACCGTGCACCTCAGAAGGATGCGACATGGCTTCATAGGTTTCATGTTTTACATGGGGAATTTGAGATGGAGTGAGAAGGGGAGTCATGTTGTTGATCAGCTGGAAATATCTGATAAGTCCCCTCCATAGTTGGCCTACCGCCTTAGAGGGACAGGCTCACAGTGCTCTTGGAGTTATTCACAAGAGTAAACTATGCAGCGTGCCATGCCAGTCTTGTGGCTTTTGAGTGGCTCCGCACTCCTGTACAGAGTGTTTGTTTTCTAAACCATTTCAAATATGGCTTTTTGAGAAGAAAAATGTTCCAGTCCCCACCTTTGACATACAAAAGACAGCCCTTTGCCTGTACTTTAGAAAATGTCCAATTTTCTAGAGATTCTGTCCTGAAGATCAGAGAATCTGATTCTGAATTCTGATTCTGCCCCTGCCTTGGACACCAAAGGCAGCCCTTTGCTGCTGCTTTAGAAGACAAAATGTTCGACTTTTAGGGATTCTGAATCAAAGCTGAGCTCTTTCTTCTGCACAGGACAACTGCCGTCGAGCTGAAAATGTGCTCCGTCTGTGGATTATTGAGGCAAAGGACCTGGCCCCCAAGAAGAAATACTTCTGTGAGCTGTGCCTTGATGACACTCTCTTTGCCCGCACCACCAGCAAAACGAAAGCAGATAACATTTTCTGGGGAGAGCACTTTGAGTTCTACGGTCTCCCACCTCTTCACAGCATCACAGTTCACATCTACAAGGATGTGGAGAAGAAGAAGAAAAAGGACAAGAACAATTATGTAGGCCTGGTCAACATTCCCATGGCCAGTGTAACCGGTCGCCAGTTTGTAGAAAAATGGTACCCAGTCAGCACGCCCACACCCAACAAAGGGAAATCAGGGGGACCTTCCATTCGGATAAAATCCCGTTATCAGACCATCACCATCTTACCCATGGAGCAATACAAAGAATTTGCAGAGTTTGTTACCAGCAACTACACTATGCTCTGCTCCGTGCTGGAACCTGTGATCAGCGTAAGGAATAAGGAAGAGATGGCTTGTGCTTTGGTGCACATTCTTCAGAGCACTGGGAGAGCTAAGGTAAGAACAGGCGGCTTCTGTCAAAACAATTCCGTCTCACTGCTGATAGGTGATAACTTTTCAGCTAGAAACTGGGAAGCGCTGGACCATAACCAACAAGCAGAAGATGCCTGATGGGGTAAGGCTGAGAAAAGGGTCTCAAAAGTATTTGAAAAGACTTGGGCAATTGCATCTACCAGGAAGGCATGTAGGTAGGCACAATACTAACAATGATTAAAAGTTGATACAAAGATTAAAGATGCTGTGCACAAAGTATAAGCGGGAGGACTATGTAACTTCATGTTATTCTGAAAAGCTAGGGCCTGCATTTGAGTGTGCAGGAACCTTTTCTGCATTTCTAAAATCCTGATATAGGATGAGAGATAAGTAAGCAAGAGATTAGTAAAACAGAGAATTACTTCTATAAATAAGTCTCTGATGAGCAGCAAGGTGCCATTGTTGATTCAGTGCTAAGTCAGCTAATCAATGCTAACATTGATTTGGTCAGCGTTTGAACAGCCATTTGGAGAATCTACACTCGGTTAATGGTGATCCCACCTGCCCCAGGAATGTTATTAGGACTTCTGGGTGCACACTGATGGTTCTCTGTGAGGCAACAATTGGAGTGAGCATCAGTTTCTTCAAATAGATTGTGGGAGAATATTCTGTAGGTCATGGGAAATTCTGAGAAGCATTAACACGCATTGATTTATCTGGATGCTGCCAAGTGGGTGTGTTGAGTAGTACCAAGCTGTAGTTGGCTTCCTCCAGTAATGCCAGCTAGAGCAAGCTAAGCACGACCAAACACAAGTTAGGATTAGAGATGTGGAAGGATGGCCGTAAGCAACATGCAAGGGACAGCCTAATTTAGCTGTTCCCAAAAGGTCCTTTTATGTTTGCATAATCATATGCCATTCTCTGCTGTTCTCCCCTTGACGTACATCTTGGAAAGGCTGGTGGTCTGTGGCAGCATGTGATAGGAACTCATTCCTTACCAAGTTGTTTGTTGGATCAAGAGAAGCTGGTAGCTGGGATAGTTCCTGTAGGGTTGTGTTGAAATCGTGCTGCAAAACAGCCTCTGTAATCCTGCAGTGCTAGCTGCAGCAGGTAGACAAATTAGTGTTATAACTTTGCCTTCCTAGCGCCTGAACATTTGAACCTCTATTTACTGGAAGCGTTGAGCAGCTTAGGCTGCCACAACCTAAAGCTGCAAAGAGGGTGCATTTCCAGTTCAGACTATGTTGGTGGTGACGCAGCTGGATGTTCCCAGTTTGCGCCAAGTGAAAATAATTCTCTCAGATTTTGCTGAAAAGAAACAGCAATAATGGATTGAAAACCAAGAGTACTAAATGTATTTTTGATCTATATTTATCATAAATAATTTGTTCTGTGTATTTTACAGTCATGCTAGCAGTGCATTATGGCTTCTGTAGTTAATGGGGTTATGAAACCTTACTACAGCACTCTTTGAACTGTTTGGAGGATGCTGCTGTTTGCAGCAGAACCAGCAAGTCAGTTATCACTCAGCCCTAATTCAAGGTGGTGTTTTGGTTTTGGTTTTTTGGTTGGGTTTTTTTTTTAAACAGGTTTGGGTTTTGTTTTGTTTTTTTTTTTTAAAAAGAAAGAGAAATATGCTTCCTCTCCTGGAGAACTTTATTGTGGCTGAAATTGCAAAATACCAAGTGTTTCTTGCGAAAAGCTGAGTGTCCTCGACTCACATAAAGTTATCACTTCAGGAAATAAATATTACTGTAGAATTAGAGCCTGTATCAAGAGGTTATTAACTATATCAAGACTTGCTGATTGTTCTTGCCTGGGCATTTGAATACAGTTCAAGTTAAGCCATATAGATCCACAGCAAGTATGTTAACTTTTTTTCCAAATCCTGAATGACTTTTGGTTTGTGAATTTAATTGATGTAAGGCATTCCTCTTATTTAAATTTCACTAAGCTGTAAGAACTTGTGCCTAACTTCCATCCTGGATTTTTAAATCCAAGTTTGTATGTAATATTCAGTATTCAAAGATAAATATATCACAGTTTCTTTCAGCAGACAAAGCCACTGATGGATCAGCTGGTGAGGGTTTCTGTTCAGGATCTAAACTGAAACACAAACTTGTCTGTAAAGGTTTTCTTTTAGAGATTTCTGCTTCTCCCTTTATAATTTGTAATCTATGTAATTTTATAAGAATAATAAACCTAAGAGGAGCACTACCTAGCTATTTCCTTGGCCCATACTACATGTAGCATCTTCACCCTGTGTTCCAAGCTGGGCAATTATTTCAGTAATCCTCTGGCTCCTCTGTTTATCCTTCCTTCTTGGCTTCTGCAGTTGGCCTGGCATGACAGAGTCTGGTTAAAATAACCTCTTGCCATTTGACCTTTTTCTTCAGGACTTCTTGACGGATTTGGTGATGTCTGAGGTAGATCGTTGTGGGGAGCATGATGTCTTGATCTTCAGGGAGAACACACTTGCTACCAAAGCTATTGAGGAATACCTAAAGTTGGTAGGGCAGAAGTATCTTCACGATGCACTAGGTAAGAAAGTGCCTGTCTGTCAGCTGTTTGCATTGCAGGGACTAACCCTGCAGCGTCTGCAACATGGCTGAAGCCTCATGCATGTAGGAATGTGGGATGGGAAGGAGCTGCCTCAGTACTGAGCCCGGGTGTCTCGCATCCAGACATCAAAATATATGCTATCTTACTCTTGATGCCCTTCCTCCACACAGAGGAAGATGCTCTTTGGTGCCTGCAGGAGTAGCACCCAAGGCAAGGCAAACTTGATTTGATGTAGCTGAATCCCTCTTAAAGTTTGTATCACAACAGTATGTTTCTCTGGGTAACCTTCTTTTGCATGTCTAGTTGGGATGAAGAGGTATAATACTGTAACTGATTTGTGAGCAATGGTGATTGTTCCATCTGATATACAAACAGGCTTAAAAAGGGGATTTTGATACATATTTTAACAGCAGAAATTGAGACCGATACCTTGTCAATCTGATATCATGTGCAATCCAATTAGGTGGAGATTTCAGAAAGGGTTAATGAATGTGAAGCATATATTTCACTGATCTCCTTTTATGCTAAAGAAGCTCCTGCACTCACTGTAGGCTGAAGTGCCACCACCTGGGGGGTTAAATAAACTCAGGGGCATCTGGTTGACAACCAAAGTTCTCATCCACAGGTGCATATTGCTGGGGCGTCTCCAGTCAATCTCTGTCACTTGTTGTTGTAGTTAACAGCAAATGTTAGCTATGGTGTTAACAAGTGTTAAGCCCACCCTAGTGCTTGGGTTGAATGCAGGTTGTACAAGAAAATTCATTTCCAGATGCTTCAGCTGCAACTATTAGTAATGCTGGCACGTTCCACAGCGTCCCTTGGACTTGCTCAGCCCTTACCTTTGCCACGAAGCAATTAATTCATAAACATTTGTGTTAACCTTTAAAATGCCTTGCCCCAACAAAAATCCTTAGACAAACATGGCCAGAGGGAGTGAGGCTGCAGGGTTACTAAGGAGCAGTGTTGGGCAGGAGATCAAGATGCAGACTGTCCAGGGAGCCTCCTGGCTATGTTTATCCAAAGCGCTCTTTATTTACCACCTTGTTATAACTGCCTACGCAATCTGTGGTGTTCTACTCCATTCCCCTCATGGGGTCTTATTGTCCACAGTTACATGCCAGGGTAGATTCTAATAATTGTAGTATTTTCCCCTCTCCACCAAAAGATTCTGCTCTAGTCACAAGCCACTGCCTTGCAAATTACTGTCAACGCAACTAATATTGCAATAAAGAGGACCAAAAACATGTATACTCTCTTCCGAAGAAACTCACAGCCTCGCTACAGCGAGCTTTTCCAACTCCACACAATCTTTGTTATCCAGAATTGCACAATGAGCCACCCATCCCCCTGTTGCTTCTTGGATGAAGAAGGCTTTGGAAAATGATACAAGAGAAACATGATCAGACCAAAGCCCAGTCCCACACCACATCCTTTCACAAAAAAAAAAAAAAAAAAAAAATAAAAATAAAGCAGCAGCTTGCTTTCCCAGCAGTCTCACTTGTCCTCAGCAATCCCAGACACTGGCAACTCATCAAGGAGATAGTTGGCTAAATTAGTGCTCCAAGGGTCAGTACAGTCAGGTCTGTGATTATATGCATTTTGGCCATTTCTTAAGTGTAATGAGCCTCTTCTGGTAGCATTATTCTCATGGGTGGAACCACTGCACACAAGTCACAGTCCTAGGCTCATGCTTGGTATGGGGAAATGAGCAGCATAATACTTAGTACTATGCTTTTCGGCAGACTGAATGAGCAGCTGTGGGACCAGTATATTACATTTGACTGCAAACCCCTTAATGTGCAGTAATTACATAAAAATATTTTAAAATTAATGACTCCTAATACATCATTGAGAGCATTGGTGCTGAGTGATAAGGTTGTAAATCATAGACATGAGAGATGGAAAATCCCCCTAAGGTCATCCAGCTTGTCTGTAGCTTAGGGCAGGATTGCTCGTGACAATATAGCCATCTAATTCTTGTCAAGTTTGAAATGTCATTTTGCTCAGATGCTGTGTTCTTTGAAAGGATTAACAACATTATGCTTGGCGTTAGCTATTTAATACATCTGTAAGAGCATCTCAGTATATGATTAAGGCAGGGTCTTGTGGACTGCAAAGAGAAAGTTTCAAATGTGTTTAAGGAAAATAAAGAAATTGTCCAGTAAGCAACAGTTAAAACAGAATTGGCTCAACAGAAGTGATGCCGGGAGTTTTGCAAATAAGTGATCTAGATGCCCTGAGCAGAAATTTTTTTTGGACACCCCCCCACCCAAAAAAAAAAAAAGAAAAAAAGCTTAAGAAAATGTGCGCTCTGCTTTGCTTGCAAGAACACTGCTGACTTGAGATTCGGGGAGGGGAGTTGGGAGGTGTTTAAGGGTTTTTATGAAAACAAAGACAAAAAAACTAAAACCCTTTTGCACAAACAAACCTTGTGGCATTAGCTTGGAGCCAGCAAGATCGTCTGAGGAGATGAACTTAAAAGACATTGAATCATTAAATGAATTAAAAGAGTTTTTCCTAGCGAACAACAGTTTAAAAATCACTTGGTGTGCTAGCATATGTAGGTGGAAAACTAGTAAGCAGTTCATTCCAGTATGTCAAACAAAGGAAACTTCATCTGGTTTTGTAAGTGTCCAGTTTCTGTTGTGATGCCGTAAGAGAAGGATGACAGAAATGCAAAGGATTTTGAAAGATTCAGGCTATAAACATGTTGTAAGGTGTTGATAAAAGAGTCTGAGAAAATTAGCAGTATCTACTAGCACTCGGGTATTACTCTTACTCAAGAGCAAGGTGACACTTTTTAAAATTTAAAAAAATGGTAAATTTAGATATAATAAAAATAAATAGCATGGTCAAGTGCATTTCCTGGGGAAATTATGAAGACAAATAGCACAGCTTCATTTCTAAGGCTGTGGATAATTTTATAGTTGATAATACAATTTGAATACAAAGTCAAATCCTATTCTTTACGCTGTAAGTGAAGTGTCTGCAGGGTTTATAAGCAAAGCCATCTTGTTATTGCGGCTGTATTTGGGGGCAGCGAGGGCACGGGAGGCTGAAGCATCAAAGCACCCGCCTGATCTGGTAGGGCAAGTGCTCTGCTCTGAAAGAGCTGGGAGGAGTCATGTCCCCAACATCTGGTGTCTGGAGGCTGTATTGCAGGCACAAGGAGCAGAAGAGGCAGTTGCCAAGGAAAGACATAAGCAGGATTTGAAGGTGTGTCAAGGAGGCTTTTCATGTAACTACCCTGGTTTGTCATCCTCTTCCCTTTGTCCAGGGGAGTTTATCAAGGCTTTGTATGAGTCAGATGAAAACTGTGAAGTGGATCCCAGCAAATGTTCATCCAGTGAATTAACAGATCATCAGAGCAACCTGAAAATGTGTTGTGAGCTGGCCTTCTGCAAGATTATCAATTCTTACTGGTGAGGCATCTCTCCTCCCCTTCCTCCCACGTTAGGTGATTTGCTTAGAGGGTGCCCATTCCTTCTCTGAAGAAAACAGCAGTTGTGCAGGGAAATAGCATAGACCCATCTATCTTCTGAGACTGCCTTCGTTTCCTTTCCTCACTACCTTCCTACTTGTGACACCATATTGCAGGTGGAACTTGTGCCCAAATTGAGGGGTTCCAGTCCCACGCGCTGTACCTGACAGGAGCTTCTGCTGAAATACTTTGCCAAGGGAACAGATACTGAGCTGTGGCTGAGTAAAGTGAGAAGATGACAGCTTAGCTTGAACTTGGAATAAAAAGCTGAAAGTTTTGATGTCTATAGAAAACTTTCAGACCCTTTAGATCTGTAGAATTGAACAGGAAATCCCAGGGAAGAAACATCGGCAGAGAGATTTCTGTTAATGTCTGTTTCTGAGTAGCAGTGAAGGAAGAAGGGCCTTTCTGCTTCCAGATGAAGCGCGGGCGAAATACTGAGAGAGCTTAACAAGCAGAATAAGAATTTCAGTTATGGAGATAAGTTCAGTTTGGTTCAGTTTGTTTTTAGTATTCTAATGCCCTGTTTGCTCCAGGGTAGCGATGGATAAGTAGTTCTTAGCTCACAAATCAGTGTATCTGAAAATGGCTTCACTTAACATATATGAACAAGGGATGCTTTAAAGACTACTTAAGTATCACCAGATTAAATGGGGATCTAAGAATAGATACCTAATGACATTTCCTAGCCTAGAGAGAGAAAAGAGGGGGGAAAAAAAAGAGCAGGTGATGTTTTCTTACAAATAATTATTTCAGGTGGTTGGCACCAGTTCAACTTGTTGCATCTCACTGCCTATGCGATTTTATTTCCTGGTTTGTTGTTTTTCAGTGTATTTCCTCGTGAGCTGAAGGAGGTATTTGCATCTTGGAAGCAGCAGTGCCTGAACAGGGGCAAGCAGGACATCAGTGAACGCCTGATCAGTGCCTCCCTCTTCCTCCGCTTCCTGTGCCCCGCTATCATGTCCCCCAGTCTCTTTAGCCTCATGCAGGAGTATCCTGATGACCGGACATCTCGCACACTCACACTTATTGCTAAAGTCATTCAGAATCTCGCCAATTTTGCTAAGTAGGTGGTGGTAATAAAACTGAAATCTGTGCCTCTAGGGGTGCAAGTCACCGCAGGTTACTATGGAGCAAGGAGAGCTCTGCTTGGTAGTCAGGTGTGCAGGCAGCTGGTTCTCTAGCAAACTGAAGTCTGCTTTAGAAAAGGAGGAAACTTCTCACTTATATGTGAATGCTGTTCCCCTTGAGACACCTTAGTGCTGAGCTAGATAAATTCTCCTTTTCACATGCAGATTTGAACTGTGTTGAATTCAGTAGAGGGGACACAGTATAAAACCAAGAAGAACCATGCACTAGCATGTCAGTGTGTATGCTAGTTCAAAAGAAAAAAAAAGCCTGTTCCCACCGAGGATCATGATTTTCCTCCTTTCTTCCTCCAAAATTCCCAGCTGAATGATACAAAGGGCATGGCATGTCTCATACAGGAGAGGAGATGCAGAGAAGGGGAGGAGAGAAAGGGGGTGTGTGAGAGAGAGGGGGGAGAGATGTGTTGAGCCCTTGATCGTAACATGAACAGTGAATTACTAATGTTTAAGTAAGTCCAAGAAAGCGGTGAATCTCTTAAATTGTCCATTATTTTTTTTTCCCCCAGACTAAATCTTCAGAAAGGCACATCTGAAGTTAAGCGTTTAAGTAATTGTCTGTAAGCACTTGTACTCTGTATTTTGTGTGCAGGTTATTGACTGGGTTCCCCCCTGCCCCCTTTCTTGCAGGTTTGGTAACAAGGAAGAGTACATGGCCTTCATGAATGACTTTTTGGAACATGAGTGGGGAGGAATGAAGCGTTTTCTCCTGGAGATTTCTAATCCAGATACCATCTCAAACATGCCTGGATTTGAGGGCTACATCGACCTGGGCAGAGAGCTCTCAGTTTTGCATTCCCTCTTATGGGAGGTTGTGTCCCAGCTTGATAAGGTAAAGCAGGCTGGAGGCCCAGGAGGGTGAATCTGGCGATTGTATCGTAGCAACAGTAAACACTAGGAAACATCAAGGGAGCAGATGAAGCCTGCTTGGCGGAGAACTAATTCAACAGCTTTTGAGAAGAATGTTTGATAGTGGTATTTCACAATAGTTCTTTACGTGATTTCAGATCAAGGCCTGAAGCAGGGCATGTGAAGTGCTTGGGCTTCAGCAGTAGTGCAAACACTTTGCAGAGCCTTAAGTAAGGCTGAGTGTTCAATGGTGGAGAAGGCAGCGCTTAAAAGTAGGCCTGGAATTCCCTGAGCAGCCAGTCCTTTCTCATAAGTGAGCTGGAAAAAAAGGGAGGGTGTTTGGACAGAAAATGAAAATGTTGCTGTGCCCTTTTTGAGGCTAATGGAGGTACTTTGCTGCACGTGAGGCCCTACCTTGCCCAGCTCTGATGGAGTAATGTGTTGGCCAGGCGGAACTGTTCTCATTAAAGACCTGATCCAAAGCCCGTTGGGCTGTTCTTATTTCTGTAGTCTTTGGATTAGTTTTTAGTATACAAGAGGTGCCATGCAAAAACCTGGTTGCACTCTCAGCTTTATCCTGTAAGAAAAGCAAGATGCTTTTTGCCATGTATTGTGCTGGAGTCATATGCATTGTCCAGATTCTGTTCTGCTGATCACAATAAATATTGCCAACAGTAAGCATTGCTTCCATTTAGCTATAGAAGAAGAAAAGGCAGTAGTTTGCTCTTCCTTAGCTGTGTGGCTTTGCAGGGTCCAAAATCATTAAAACCTTGATAGCAAAGATAGTTGATAAGACCCAGAAAAGCTGAGCTGTGAGTCATTATTTTTTTGCAAGTGCTTGGAACGGCTCCATATTTCAACTTTTAGAGGTGCATTATTTTGTCCATATTCCATTTATATTATTCTTTCTTTTGAAACTGGAGAGGTGAGGTGAATTGCAATGCACTCAATATTTTTTATTGCATTAAGGTTTGCCAAAATAGTTATTTGTTGGGGTTTTATTTTCTCACAGTACATTATTTGAAACAGGAAAAAAAAAACCACCCTGAGCTTGTTGCATCAGAGTAAATTGAAACGTCCTTGACTCATAAATGCAATATATATTAATTTTAGTTAATCTTTGTTTGATAACAATTTATGATCTCGTTTTTCCATTTCCCTCATACATGCACACAGTGTACATTCAAAATGTCACAGGCAGCAAAGTCAGCTATAAAGACAGTTCAGCAGCCTCAGGAAAACAGGCAAAGTGAGACTCAGGAGACCAGATCCTCCATTTCTACAAACTGGGGTAAACCCACCAGTGCAGGGAGTACTGCTGTCTCCCTCCAAGCTGCTCAGGTGTCAGGTCAAGAGAAACCCAGCTCCAGTCTTTAGAACTGTAAATGCATCTTTGGATGTGGTGTTAGTTACTGTGAGCTGCTCTCTGAATGCAGCGGTCGTATATGTCTGGGGCAGTGAGGAAAGGGAGGAGCCAGACCTGGATAAACCATCAAAGTAGATCTGCATTGCCCTTTCTGTAGGTTAGATGCATGGATCCATCCTAACAGGCCCTTGGGAGCCGGTATAGTGCTTTGCTAAAAACAGAATTAAGGGGTAAGGTTACATTGCAATACTGCTTTACTGTAGGTAATGACTGGGAAACAATGAGAGAAGTCACCTCAGAGATTTTAATAGACACAGGAGAAGTGCTGTATGAAAGTATCTGTAAAGAAACCTTTCTGTGGAGCCAAACTGACCGAATACCTGCCTACAGGAAAAATAAGGATATCTTTGAAAAGAACATTGTCTTTCTAGCGGAGTTTTACTTTCTTATAAACCTCCAGCACTTTCACCTTCTTCCTGCAGTCCCAAGAGCCTGAAGATGCCCTGTAGATGTTATAACCAGCAGTGACCCAAAGTGGGGAGAAAGATAAAGAGCTTGAACAAGCAGCCTTCCTTGCTGGAAGGTCAGCTGCTCTTATCCTAGGCCTGGCCAACACTGAGCTAAGACATAATTGAACAAGAAGCTACATGTTTAATCCCAGGCTGATGTGATTATGTTGGGATGATTATTATTGATGTTTTCATGCAGTTATTTTTCACTTGTAGGTAGGGAAGAATGCCTTAGTTGTTGATAACAGGGTGGTACAGAAGATGTCATCAGCATAGGATGCCAAAAGTGAAAGGCTTATGAAATGAAAAACTTCCCTTTCCCCATCTCCCTCAACCCTTGCGATTCTCTCATGATCCCCCTGAATGCCGCATCCCCTTGTCTGTTGGCATGCGTTTCCTTTACCACATGACACCCTTTGCCTGGAAAGTTCTCCCCACTAGCTGAATCTGTAGCCTTTGAATGCCCTTTAATGAGTAGATACTGTAGTTTTCACTTTGACCTCACCCACCCTGGACTTAGTCCGCTTTGCATGATAGTTTTGCATTGGAATGGCAATAGTTTTGTTTTATTGAGCATGATTTTTATTTTTGGGGGTCAATCCTAATTTCTTTTCTATTTCCTTTTCTTTCCTCAATGTCTGCTGCACCCCGTTTCGTCTCCTCCATCCATCTCGTCGCCGTGGTTACGCTGCTCCGTAACACTGCATTACGGTCCTGGCACACCCGCACACAACCACCTACCCTCCTTCCTTCCACCTCCACCCCTCCGCCTCTGTGCATCGTTATCAAAAAAACTGGCGGATGTCGCGGTGCTTGTTGTCCAATTAGGGTGAAAATTCCTTCCTACAGGCGACCGTGGCAAAACTGGGACCTCTTCCTCGTATTCTTGCTGATATCACCAAATCAATGACCAACCCTACGCCGATACAGCAGCAGCTGAGGCGTTTCACTGAGCACAGCTCTAGTCCAAACGTCAGTGGCAGTCTCTCCTCAGGGCTTCAGAAGATATTTGAGGACCCCACTGATGGGTATGTAACAGCCAGAGCCCAAGGGAAGACGTGGGATAAGGGGGTTGGTAAGCCTGTTAAGAGTTGAGCACTTCATCATCTGAACTGTCTTCCCCGGGCCAGCTGTAGGAGCTGGGGAGCTTGGGCCTCTGTCATGAGGAATAGACAGTGCCAGTAAGAGGTGCGCAAGGTGGCACCGGAGACCTGAAGCTTCTGACTTACCCAGGACTCAAACGTGTCTCTAAGGAGTCAATGACTTCAGCTGCTAAAAACTGGTTTTGCGATTTACTGCTTGTCTGAGTGTCCGGATGCGTAGTCAGCCATAATGTCTCCTTCTGGCAATCAGGCTGCTTATTTACTGCTAATGAAAAAACTGGGCTGTAGGTGGAACTTGTTACCGGTGGAATAGCAAAAATGGTCCTTCCTCTGTTTAGTGCAGCTTTTCTCTCACTGTAATAGCTGTTAATCTGAAGCAAAAGGCTGTGACATGGCAGAACTGCCAAAGAGCTTGGATACTGTGGTCTCAGGGTAGTTTCCGTGCTGTCAGGTACGAAGGCCAGTTTTGTCACGTGGAAGCATCTGCCCTCTGAGCTTACATCTAGATCTACAGGAGCCTTCGCACAGCTCCTGTTGAATCTTCAGACCCCCACAGTACATAATGCTGGCGAAGGGTTAAATGGGATCCGAACTGCTCTGGAGTCTTGCTGGAGACAGAAGTGTCTAAGGGGGAAGGGTTTGGTAGGAATGGTTCGCATTTCACCTGTGAAAAAAATAAAGATGAAGCACTTTTGAATCAAATGTAATTCTCAAAGATAAGTGGTAATTAAGGAAGTGTGTTCTGACTTGAACACAAAGAGCTCATTAAAGGAAATCTGGTTCCTTGAAGCTTTCAGTTGGGGGGGAGGTTAAATGAGGTAGAAAGACTTCTCTGGGACAGATCTCTCAGGGTCTTGGCTGCTTAAAAATTAACCAAATTCCTTTCCACTCCACAGTGACTTGCATAAGCTGAAGTCTCCAACCCAGGAAAACGTAGATGGATATTTTAGGGGCAAGACCTTACTGTTGGTTCAGCAGGCATCCACCCAGAGCATGACTTACTCAGATAAGGATGAGAGGGAAAGCATCCTGCCCAATGGACGTAGCATCTCTCTCATGGACCTCCAGGATCCGCACACGGCTCACAGTGACCACGCTTCTATTATGCACGACGTGCCTTTGCGCTTGGCCGGCAGCCAGCTCTCTGTCACACAGGTGGCGAACATCAAACAGCTGTGGGAAACTCAGAGCACGCCCCAGAGCGCTCCCCAGGTGAGAAGGCCTCTGCACCCGGCTTTAAATCAACAGGGCAGCCTCCAGCCTCTCTCGTTCCAGAACCCGGTTTACCATCTCAACAACCCAACCCCACCGATGCCGAAGGCCTCCGTGGACTCCAGCCTGGAGAACCTGAGCACTGCCAGCTCCCGGAGCCGAAGCAACAGCGAAGACTTCAAACTCAGCGGACCCAGCAACAGTAGCATGGAGGACTTCACCAAGCGCAGCACGCAGAGCGAGGACTTCTCCCGGCGCCACACGGTCCCAGACAAGCACGTCCCCATCGCGCTGCCCCGCCAGAACAGCAGCAGCCAAGCACAGATCCGCAAAATGGACCAAGCTGGGCTGGGCGCCAGGGCCAAAGCACCGCAGTCCTTGCCGCACAGCGCTTCCTTGCGGAGCACGGGCAGCATGTCGGGAGTGTCAGGGGCCATGGTGACTGAACCCATTCAGAATGGGAGCCGGTCCCGGCAGCAGTCCTCGTCCTCTAGAGAGAGCCCTGTTCCAAAGGTGAGGGCAATCCAGAGGCAGCAAACGCAGCAGGTAAGGAAAGACTTTTTTCCAGGTGCTTTCTGCTTTGATGTTTAGCTGATTGCTGCACCAACCTTCAAAGCTTTTTGACCTTTGAGTTGAATTGTGTTGAATCAAGAGTACTGGCACTTGAGTGGCCAGTAGAAAGTGTAAGGAACAGTCATGCTTGTTACCCTTACAAGCTCGGCAAGCCTAGCTTGCTTATTATTTTCAATGTTTTTTTGCTAAATTTAAAAAAAAAAAATAAATGTTTTCCACTTACTAAGGTAGCAGCAAGCCTGCTGAAAGAAAAAAAACTTGAGCATTTTCCTGAACAGGAAAAAAAAAAAACAAAAAAAAAACCCAGAAGAAGCTTTGTTCCAAATTGTAGTTAAGATCGCCACGTGAGACTGTATTTGCCCTGTTGTGCTAATTTAAAAGCATAGCTACCTAAAAACAGAGAAATAAACAGAGATAAAATATCATAGAATAAACTGCTGCCAAAATAATAAATAAGTACCGTTGTCTTAAGTGTGGGAGAAATCGGTGTTTCACTATGATGCAACAATCTATTGCTGGTCCCCAAATAAATGCAGCTTTTTCATTAATCATCCCAAACTATGAATAATGCAAACACTTTCTGGAAAGAAGTGTTTATATGTACCAACTCCTAATGCACTTTATCAGTTGTTCATAGGCGACTGCAAATCGAGGTTTTCCTGTCAAAAAGCCAACATTCCTTTACCTTAAAAAAAAAAAAAAACTGTTGTGATTTGCTGTGTATGAAAATGTTTTCCTAGATTACTTTAATGTTAAAGAGAAAATGAGTATTTAAATGCTTGGCACTACAGCGAAGGTGGGAAATGTCTCGATCTGCAGGTCAGAGGGAAGGTGGTTGTTTTTAGTGCCTGCAGATCAGCTAGGCAGGGCGAGGCTCTTGAAGGCAACACCTGCACTATTCAAGTGTTTTCTTCTGTGGTCACTGTGAGGGTAAACGTGGTCGTGTTTGATTTACCTTACCGAGTATAGAAGGAAATTAATCTCCTGCTTTCCACAAGACCTTCTAGGAAGGATGCTACTGTGCACACAGGCACGAGTGAGGACTTACACTCCAGAAAGTCGCAGCCCCTGAGGTTGAGACTGCACCACACTGCTGGTGAAGCTATATCCGCCAGGAGCAGGAGGTTATGATCCTCCTTGCTGACGTAGCCCTGTTGGCAGTAGCGCTGGTGAAATATGATCATGCAGGGAGAAGGATTTTGGCTGTAAGGTAAATTAAAGCTGGCAGAAGAACTTAGTTTCCAGTGTGAGCTCCTACTCTGCCGAAGGTTTTACTGCTATCCCTGTTGGTGTAGCTTTCTTGGCAAACTCCTGAATGTTACAGTCAAAAGGAGGAAAATCTGAATGATGCCTGGGAACCCAGGAGCAATCAGGGCTTCAGAAATACTTTGATACCTCAAGTTCATTAAAGTACAAGGAGATCAGAAACACTGAATCACAAAGCAAAGCTTAATATGCCAAGTTAGTAGTACCAAAAAAAGTAATTGCACGTTATTTGAAGCGCATATGTTTGTGTCCTCCTTTGGAGCCTGTGTTTTACATTTGGGCATAGAGGGGTTGATAGGTAAAGCATATTAAATACAACTAAGCCTAGTGCGGAGGTGGTAGGGAATTTTTAGGCCAGTAACAAGGATAAATTTTAAGGATAAACTCCCTTTGCTGTTCTCAGGTGTCCAGTATGAACCTCTATTGCATGATCTGCTGAGTTTTATTCTGTGGTTCTGTGTAGTGTCCTAGCCAAAATCCCCGGGGAGCTGGTGCCTTTCCTCAGGGCTTGTTATGGGAAGTACCTATACAAATATGCAAAGAAGGCTTTACTTTGAAGGTGTTAGGGTAAGGAGGAGAAAGTACAGGTGGTATGTCTCCAGTCTTTGTGCGTGCACCTTACAGGGGTGGCTTCTGCCCTGTGTGTATTTACAAGAAACGTTCAGTTAGCTGTTTGCAGACCCCTGGCTCTTCTCATCTTAAATTGCTGATTACCTGACTGCACCCAAGTAAATCAGTTACCTTTACTTGTTTAGCATCAAAGTGACTGTCTCGGACTTCCCTCTTCTCCAGTTACTTTTTACATTCAGTTTTATGGATGCCTGCGACAATGACTGGCTTCAGGGCAGTCTCCTTCCCCCCTCTTGTAGGCAATGTGCATCCACTTATTTTTCCACTCTACTTTCCATACTAATTGTTTCCACTGGATTCGTTAGAGTACTTGCTCCCGCTTTATTCAGGGAAATCAATTTGTTCTTTCCTTCTGCACACTCTTGAGAAATGTCTTGAAGTGTGCCAAATCGAGTGGCCCTATTTTTTTTGAGGCAAATTCCATTGCTTCCTTTTAATTGCAAATTGTATTGTGGAATTCTGTTCTTATTTAAAAAAAGAAAAAGAGAAAAGAGAAGTTGGGCATGTTCTTTCTAGGCATGCTTTGTGGGCGTTATAATTATTAGACTCTGTTCTCTACAAGTCCCATTTGTTTCTGAATATAGAGCTAGGCCCTTTGTTTGCTGGGAGAGGTCACTTTTTGCCTTCCATTTCCATTTAGTAGGTAGGTGGGAACAGAAATGTCAGTGTGTTCCTCTGGAAGAGAGGCAAAGAGGGGAATTAATACATGTTCCTAGCAGCCTTTTTCTTTTTTCCCCTTCTTTATTAGAGTATAACTCATAACCTATTAGCATGTGAAGTGCTTGCCATCCACTTGGTCTTTGTGGGCTTTCTGAGTTTGGCTGCTGAAAATATTCTGTCCTACAGCTTGCAAGGTTGTTTGGCAAGGTTTGCTGCTGAACAGCAGTCTGTTACAAGGCTGGTGATCTAGTTTGTAGTCACCCTTCTGCTATCTTAGTCCTCCATAACGCCAATGAACGGTGACAGTATTCATCCATAGCTGTTCCTAATTCCTCCAGCAATTCCTAGAGCCAAAGTATTTACCTCCACGAAGAGCCTGTTGGTGGCAGAGCCACACACAGTTAATAGTCTCCCTTGCCATGGCTGCCTCACAGCAAATACCATCAAAAAAATCTTAACTAAGGAGCTTTGCTAAGCTGTCACAGTGCACTTGAAAGGGACTATTAGCCTTTCTGCTGTGAAGACTTCCTTCTAGCAAAAAGGCCTCTGCCTAAATCCAGGGATCTTTGCCTCATTCCTACTCCTTTCCTTTGCCTTTATACCCATCCTTGCTGAAGCTTCTTCCAGTGCTGGAGTCCTTATTGCTGCTCAGGACAGCTGAGCTTGTTGCAGGCAGCTCCTCTGGCTGGAGCTGGTGTAGGATGTACGCAGCACCTGCCTGCCCTCAAATGGAGGTTGACATGATCCCTCGCCTGACTTATTTAAGGAAGCTGTTACTCCTCCCTAAAGAGCTCCTCGCTGAAACTTAGACTTCAGTGTCCCCCAGCCATGGAGCGCGTTTCACTTTGGTGCAATACTGAAATGAGGCAGTGAGCTGAAGAGCTGCTTGAGCACAAAAAGAAGCTACAGTGGGGGGGGTGGGAGGGGAGGGGGAAGTTGATCTTTCGCATTTCTCAAAAAGTTAAGACAGTGTCGCTCTTTCAGGGGTAATTATGCTAATTCCTATGCTTATAAACTTGTCTTTGTCCATGAAAATCGCTTGGAATTTGTAGCAAGCCATATTTTCCCCAGACGGCAGAGAGTTTCTTGTTTCTTTTCTTGGCTTTCTTTTCAGCTTCCCTTAAAAAGGATAGCCTCTGATGTTTTACAGTTCTCCTAGTAAGCACTGCTGGCCGTGACTTCCTCTCGCAGCCTTGTCTGAGTGTATATGCTGCAACAGACCGTCTAAATCTGATAGGCACTACAGTGATAATGTTACACCTCTTTGCCGCTTCTAAATAGTGCTGTGCTGTCTCATATCCAAGCCGTGCAGCCCTATGCTCCATCACAAAGCCTGTCTGCAGCCTGGCTGAGAAAGCTGCTCCCAAGTTAAGCTCCTCAATACTCCAAAATAACCAATCTGTCTTACCTGGAGAGGCTGCAAGCGAAGCTTTGTCACTCTGTTTTCTTTGTGAGAGAGATCACAGGTTGAGAAGGCCTTACTGAAAATCTGACAAAGGGGAAAGGTGGATGTGAACAGGATGTGGAAACAAGAACTTTTCCAAAGAGAAGCTCGCTTAGAGAGGAAGAAAAATTTCTCAGGTGCATTGGTTTTAGGGGGACTCAAGTAAGTGCTGTGGGTCCAAAGTGAAGGGAGGATGAAGTATCTCTGCAAGAGAGGTTTTGAGGGATCCTTTGAGACTGACAGATTTGTGGTCATTTTTCTCCTCCAAATAAACTGGATTTTAGAGCTGATTTGTATGTAGTCTCTCTGAAGAATACTTACAGGTATCTCTGCTCCAGGTTCAGTCTCCTGTGGATTCTGCCACCATGTCACCAGTGGAAAGGACAGCTGCATGGGTTCTCAATAATGGACAGTATGAAGAAGTAGAGGAGGATGCAGAGCAGAATCCAGATGAAGTCAAGCACGCTGAGAAGGTAGATTTTATTTGTATGCAGCTGACTTGAGGACGCTCAGTGAGTCTTGTCCCATCCCACTGCCAAATTCAGAACCGCTTTCAGGTGCTGCTTTGACAGTCATGCTTTCAAACACAGGTTGTATTGGCATAACTTCCTGCTCTACATGCTGTCACACATATCTGTAGTACAGTATTCCATACTATAGATTAACCCACATACAGGCTGTATCATGTCAAATGGGTGCAAACTGACATAGCTGAGAGTTTGTACGTTACCGGGTGGTATTTGGCACTTACGTGCATCATGAGTCACACTGCCTAAGTGTATTAGATCCTGCTCAAGTCATTATTTTTTATGACAACACTGTAGCTACAGCACACTGCCATTTTTCTGTGCTTGCAAAACTTTTTAGTGATCATTAAACTCCATTGAAAAAAAATAAAAATCATGATTGTCAACCTGACTGAGAATAGCTTAGGATATGGTAAGTGATTGTACAAGGCTCTCTAAACGCAATTCGGTCTTCATCAGTAGTTGCATTCAAATTTTGTCTTGGGCTTCACCTGAGACAAATGCCTGTCATTTAGGTCGTACAGAGTTTCTGGGCTACACAGAACTGTTCAAGATCTTTCTTTTTTTTTTTTTTAAGCATATTTATTTTCAGGAGTAGATACCTTTTTCCCAAATATGGTTACATCTATGTGCTGCTATGGTGATGAAGTTTAGTAAAAGGTTTGGTATTTTGAGAAGGCAGGGAGCGAGGAGGTGGACAAGAAGCAGGAACGTAGGATTATTAGGAAAGGTGAATGCACCCAAAACAAAGTGGAATACGTTGAGATTCCTTGCACTATTGCAGAAGTGATTGTCCACAGAGACAGTAAGTAGAACAAAACCTTAGCCAAGTAAACTTACAGGCTCTATTCTGTAGTGAATAATTTGGTCTATCTCCACACGTGGTTTCATGCCTTGATTACGTTCTGAAGAATGACTTGTTTGGGTCCCACACGGGTCTGTTTTGTAAGCTGGGTCACCCCAGGACATTTTTACAATTAAGCACTATTAGCAGCTTCTGTCTGGGAACTGCTTGAGTCTGAAGTAACCGGGGATGTTACCAGTCAGGGCTGAGGAGCCATGTCAGACCCCTCTGACTGCTTAAATTGTGCTGCAGAATGACATCCTACAGTATGGGAATAGTTTAATGCTCAATGGGAGCTTACATGCTCCTTGTCTGCGGTTGCCCATGGTTGTTTGCTTGTCATTTCCTTTCCTTCTATCAATTTATTTCTCATGAAAAAAAAAATGTCCTTCTCTGAACAGCAGCAGCAGATTATAATGATCTGATCCCTTCCTTTTTCCTTTCCATCTGATTCTTTCTTTCCTTTCACCTGCAGTATGAACAAGAGATAGCGAAGCTGAAGGAGCGCCTCAAGGTGTCAAGTCGCCGGCTGGAGGAGTATGAGCGGCGGCTCCTGGTGCAAGAGCAGCAAATGCAGAAGCTGCTGATGGAGTACAAGTCAAGGCTGGAAGACAGTGAGGAGAGACTGCGCAGGCAACAGGAGGAGAAGGACAGCCAGATGAAAAGTATCATCAGCAGGTGAGGCTTTGGGAAGTTCGGGTCTGCGTAGGACAAGAAGCTCCCCTGTGTCATGTGTTCTCTTTGACGCTGAAGAAGGTAGTTGCTTCTTGACATCTCTGAACTGATACCATCCTGCCTTAGAGGTGAAGAAACAGATGCAGGTGTAGAAACTTGCCTCAGATTGCCAGGAGAGTGAAGGAAAAGATTTAGGAATTTTTAACCCTGGTCTCCATTGTACTTATAACAGGTCTTTATGCTTTGTTTGGAATGTGTACTCAAGGCAGTAGCTTTTCAGAGCAGTTGCGTTTTTGGCAATGTCCATTTTGAGACTAACAAGGTTATGCAATTGGGAGTGTCAGATGGATAGATAAGCTTTTCTGAATGCAGCAGAATTCTTCTCTTGCAGAGCCAGGACAATCAGAGAAGTGAAACAAACAGGCCAGAGTACCTGAAACACTCTGGAATAGTATTGAACTGTCCTGATTTGTACCCCTTTTTGCTTTTCAGACTCATGGCAGTTGAAGAGGAGCTGAAGAAGGATCATGCAGAGATGCAAGCTGTCATCGATGCAAAGCAGAAAATTATTGATGCACAGGTAAGGAGCTCAGGATCTCCAAAACCGAAGTGTTCTGTGTGTAGAACCCATTATTTTCCCCTATCCTCCTGCCCCAGCATTGTTATCTAGCTCCCAAGCCAGTATTGGCCCATGGTGTTGTACATGTGACTTACTGCCTTCTAGGAGAGAATTGGGTTTTTTAATTAATAAAGACTGTACTGTCAGACACTAGGCTTTGAGAAAGCCTGACAACAAATCACAGGACTGACTGCTTCTCCAAAAGATTTTCTACTTTGTGAGATCCCAAGGGTGTAAAGGAATAGTGGTACATTGTGCAGACATTGTTCCGAGCGTGGGCCTGGGAACTCTGGAAAAGCTGTGCTTCGTACCAGCATAGTTTAATGGCCACGTGCATGCATCTCAGCTATGCAAGCTAAAAGCATGGCTTTGAACATTCGAGTTGAGAAAAGAGAATGCTTGCAGTGGAGCATTGCCCTGTATAGTGTCATACATGGCATTTCACCCCATCTGACTGTAGAGGTCAGTCCTGGAGAAATGCCCATTTTGCCACAAACCTGCAGTGCTTGCCTCAGTCAACACATTAGCTGTGGAAAGTGGGACCCAGTGGGCAATGCATGTGGGTGTATTGTGTGGGATTGTTTCGGCTTTTCTTCTGTGTCTGCGCTGATCCCAGAGAGCAAAGCTTGTACAACAGAACCTGAGACTGGTTTGATATCTGCCTGCCGTGTTATGTTTGTGGTCACTTGCATTTGGAGGACGTCTTTCCTGCTTCTGGGCTTATCAGTAGTTCCAACTGTAAACTTTCCTTAATAATCTTAAGATTACCTGTTTGAGGAATGACCCAAGTTATTTCAGAAAGTTGTTTCCCTTCACAAAAAGGAGGGGAGGGGGAAAGCCTCAGTTGAACATTGTTAAAGATGATACTGGTGTATTAGAATATAGAGACATAAGTGAGCACAAAAGGTTATACCCTGGCCATTTTTTTTTTCCTGTTGAATGGCCAGCAATGATAGAAATGTTTGAGCTCACATGGAACCGTAGGGGAAATATAAAATAGAAAAAAGCTGGGGTTTTAAAAGCTTGGTAACACTAAGAGCATATTTATAGCAGATTTCTTTTTGGTAATTTGGGAAGTTCCGTTTCTCCTGCTGCCTCTGCCCATTTTTCCACAGTTCTTCAGAAGGACTGTTCATGAAGGCTGAGGTTTTGGATCCATGCTATGCAATCTGAATAAATCACTTGTGTACAATAACATGCCACTTCTGCTACCTAGCCCTGCAGAATAAAAAGAAAATCCTACTGGAGTTACACCGTACATAGTTCCTAGCTATTGTGCAAGATGCTCTACCTGGAGAGACCAGTGTAGTCACCCTTTCTAGATGCAGCGCAAGATTAAGTCCTTTCTGTGAGGACTTGCACTCAAAATGCAAAGTGGGAGAGTACTGTGCTGGAGAAAGAGCAGGAATGTAGTCGGTCACAGTATTTTTTTATTTTCTTGGTGGGGGAACAGTACAACAGCCTCCAATCTCATCGAGGAGTATGGCAGGTGGAAGCTGGAGTAGAAGTTGAACGTGCTGCGCCATTTTTCAGAGATAGGCACAGTCAGGGCATCTTGCTGTTACATACTGATGGAAAGGCAGCTCATCCAAACAGCAGCCTGGTTTTTGAAGGAGGTGATACCTTTTTCATCTGCCTCAAGAAGGTGAAAAGGGCACTGAGAAAACTCATAAAAAGTGATTTGGGGAGGGGAGGATTTGAGAGATTGTGACTGAATAAGAAACTCGCCCTTCCCTTTGTTACCTGTCTATTCCAGTAAGCTCTCAGCCTCGGTGTGAGGTTGTGGACTAGCAAGGGGAAGGTGGACCAGTCTGATCCCTCAGTGTCACCAGCTGGCAGAGGGGACCAGACCACTGCTGACTTGTGAAAGCTTCAAACCCTCAGGGCTGGAAAGGTGTGGTCCTTGATCACACTTGATCAAATGATGCATCATTTATCACCTGCAGAAGAAATTCCTGAAAAAACAGTAGCAAAACAGTAGCGTTAATGATTCTTCTTTTAATCTGACACCTTTTTCTTTTCACGTGCTGTTAGCTACTTGGGCAAGCAAGGTCATCAGCAAACCTTAACTGCTGCAGTGTCAGCCAGTTCATGGGGGAAGCTTAGTTGTCACTGCACTTTCATGGGTACCTGAGCAGTAGTGGAAACTGATAAAAGATTCAGAACAGACACACCAGAGGAGGCCAACTGTTCACTGGGTTCTGTAGCAATCCCTTCAAGTTGCACTTGGAAGATTTTTCTTAGTCTGTGATTCATTTGGCAAAGGGATATAGCAGTGTGTAGAAAAGAAAAGGTCTTTTTTTACGTGCAGTTTCTGGAGTGGAGTTGGAACCTTGCTTATCACACCTGTTTGAAGGGTTAAATGGCTGCTAGGAAACAGCAGTAACTGGGCTTCTTGTGCTTAGTTACATCCCCACAAGATGCTTTTCAGGATTTGCTCTTTCGCCTTGTGGTGAGGTGCAGCACCCGGTACTGCACTGATGCACAAGGACAGCCTTGTTCTCAGCGTATGTGCTGTTTGCACCGGTGTGCCCTGTGGTTCCAGAGGCTGGCTCTGGGACTCCCTGACCGAGCAAGGGGCTAGGTCCGGCTAAACTCTCTCCTTGGAGCAGCGGAGCTGCAAAGAGTACTAGCCCAGTTGCTATTGCAAGTGACATCTCCGCTGTGTTAAATTACAGGTCATAAATGGGGATGAGATAATTCAAACAGGCAAGTAAACCCAATCAGTTCTCTAGCTGAGCAGTACCCAGTCCTGGCCCAGTGCACTGACCTCCTACCCATTCCAGCTCCTCCCACTCCCAGTGCCCAATTCATCCGTGTTAGACACGTGTTTGTTAGATTGTATTTTCCTTTGAGTGAGAAGATGCCTCTACTCACCAAGCTCAAGCTTTTAAGATTGATTTTCTAAGTGTAGATTTCCAGCTGTTTTGCAAACTGGCATAGTGAGCACTCATCAGTGCCAGAAAATAACCAGCCTTTCATTTTTAACTCTTTGGAAAGCAATTTTAATTTTAAATTCTATATATTCCAGGTGAAATTTAGTCCAAGGAGAAGGAGCTTTAACTTGCTGAAGAACACATTTCTGCTAAGGCAGTTGTGTTTCACAGGAGTTCTTTCAGCATGGGAGGAAAGGCTAAGTCTTTAACTCCTCCATTGTCGCTTCTCCTTAATTACATTGACTGGATTAGGGCAAGTTCTAGAGCAGGCTATCAGCTGCCTTGCTGATTGTTGATTTCTTGTGCCGCCTCCTCCTCCATTTGCTCTGCTGTACAGAGCTTGGTCTCTTCAGGGCTGTAATACAAGCAGTACTTAAATTCTGCTTTGTTTTTGCACCCCTGTGGGGGGAAACCCACTGAGAAAAGCAAATGTTACTTGATTTCTGATGTACCACACAGCTGATGTGCTGGGATCAAAATCTCAAGGGCTGTTACAGCACTTAGGTCTTTTGAGCAGTATGTCTGAACTATCCCTTAATGTTTGTGCCTTCTGTGCATCGTTTTTTCCTTCCATTTTGTTTCTCAATGGCCTGGACTGGGAAAAGTTCCTGCATGCAGCTTTTTTCATTCATGTAAATTAGGTATTTTTCCTTCTCAAAGAAAAAAAGCCAATCAGCTGATAGCATGGAGAGCATATTTACCTTTTGCCATCTCTGTTGCTGCTTTGTGTGGCTGTATTTATTTTTTTTTGAGGGAAGATGAAAATTGTCATTTCTAATTGTGCCACCAACTTCTCGGCTTTACCCTCCAGTGCTTTATCCCACTGCAGATAATCTAGCTGTTAGTAGGCTGGTTTTTTTTAATGGGGTTTTTATTTTTTATGGATTTAGTACACATCCTTTAGTGTTCTGCTAAAAGTGGAGGCAAGCACTTTCTGTGCCAGAAGGATCAAATTGGGGATACGGGACCCCTGGATTCGGCCGAGCCCGGGAGCCCCTCTGAGCTGGAATGGGTCTAGGAGCAGTGTGTTCAGTGTTTGTTCTTTGTGTTCTGTCAATGGCATCTCCCCTTCCACCCACACTGCCCTCTCCCCCTTCACCTCAAATAACCCCTTAGTTTTAGCTTTTGGCTGCTTCTTCTCTATGTTGCTGTTGCACCCTCACTCCTGCTGGTGACTGCAGGCTGCCATTATCTGCTTTTTTTTTTTTATATTATTATTTATTTCAAGCATACCATAAGTTTATTCTGAGCACACTTCATCCAAAATACAGAGACAATGGCCGTTAGATACCACTTGCACTTTTCTCTGCCAGATGAAACCTCCACCACTTTTATTTTCTGCTGCCTGTTTCTGTTTTTCTAACATTTTTTTAAAAAATAAAATATTCAATTGGCTATTGTTGTTATT